>JAMPIV010011830.1:0-397152 GCA_024509875.1 Oreohelix idahoensis | reverse complement strand
TGCAATTCAAGAAATCATGACACCGTTATATCAGTGATAAAAGAAGAGCGTCACTAAACAGCCGAAACGCTATCCAGTGTAAAGATTGATATTACAGAGAGAAAGTAAGAAATTGTAACACATTGCTCATGCGCATGTGACTTTATTTTTAGAACTGATTATTCCAGCTGACGTGGTTATTTGAGTGTCACCACAAACACTACGATCTAAAGTAACGAGCTTCCGTGATAATTAATCAGTGCCAACTAAACCATACTTCAAATTGGATATGAAACTTTAAGGAATGATTTACATCAATGAATTTGGAAGCCAACAATTACTTTAATACGACACATGATTAAAATTTAGTGCTAATAATGTTCTGATATATATTTCTAACATATAATTAATATAAAAAAAACTTGTATTATACGACTCGGTATATGTGCCAAATATAATAATACTGGCAACTATAATTGTGCTTCAAGAAATCATAACACCGTTAGGTTACTGATCAAAAGAAGAGCTTCACTAAACAGCCGAAACGCTATCCCGTGTAAAAAGAAGTATTACAGAAAGAAAGTCAGACCATGTGACACAATGGTCATGCGAAGGTGACCGCTTTTTCAGACCTGATTATTCTAGAAGACGTGAATAATGGAGTGTCACCACAGCCGAAACGCAATCAAGTGTAAAGAAGAGTTTACAGAAAGAAAGTCAGATATTGCATCACAATATATTGTATCGTGCTCAAATGGCCCTTTGTAATAATCGCATAAGTTCCAGCAGTCTGTGTATATTGCAGATGTCATCGGAAAAACAGGCATACCAGTAACAAATTCAAAAAATGAATCAGTGTTAATAAGTCAGTGATTTCAAGATGAGCTCACTAAACAGCCGAAATACGCTATCCAGTGTAAAGATTGATATTTGTTTGCAGAGAAAAGTAAGAAATTGTAACACATTGCTCGAAACGCATGTTCACTTAGTTTTAGCGAACTGATTATTCCAGAAAAAAAACTGACGTGGTATAAAATGTTTGTCAAAAGACAAACACACGATCAATAAAGTAACGAGCTTCCGTGATAATTAATCAGCTATATAACTAAAATACTTCATATTGGATGTGCAAACGGTAGTAAGGAATGATTTAAATGCAATTCAATTTGGAAGCCAAAAATTAAACAGCCGAAACTTTAAAAGACGACACATGATTAAAATTTAGACAGTGCTAATAATTTTTTTTAGAACTGATTATTCCAACTTGGTTATACCACAAACATACGATTTAACGAGTAAATTAAATCAGGCCATATAAATTGGATAATATTTAAAAATTTAACTTGTATTATACTTTAATCGGTATATGTGCTATAAATATGATATATATGCTAACATACTGGTAACTATAAAATATGTGCAACTTCAAGAAATCATAACACCATTAGTTTACTGATCAAAAGAAGAGCTTCACTAAACAGCCGAAACGCTATCCAGTGTAAAAATGGGTATTACAGAAAGAAAGTCAGACAATGTGAAACAATGTTCATGCGCATGTGACCGCTTTTTCAGACCTGATTATTCTAGAAGACGTGAATAATGGAGTGTCACCACAGCCGAAACGCAATCAAGTGTAAAGATGAGTATTACAGAAAGAAAGTCAGATATTGCATCACAATACTCTACTGTATCGTGCTCAAATGGCCCTTTTCAGGCATGATTATTCCAGCAGACGTGGATATTGAGATGTCATCGGAAAAACTATGGCATAAGTAACAAACGGCCCGAAAAAAGAATCAGTGTCGAATAAGTCGCATTTCAAGATGGCTCTGTTACTTCACCGCAGTTTTGCAGCACCGAATGTGGATACCAAACAACGTTCATTAGTACGGCATATGGCTAGAATTAGCGGTGCTATATTTGTTTGCAGTTGCAAAAGATCAGAATAATATTACTGTTAGGTCATATATTGATAATATCGAACGCTACGACCTAGGCTGAAATTTCACTCTAGTTGCAGCACAAGATAAGAGCCGGAGTTAAATGTTACTCCTGCGGAGCGCCCACCATGGAGAAAAAAAACCAAATAAACGATTAAACAAAAAAACATTAACATGTGTTTGAGAAGTCGCAATCTTTGTTCTAAGCCCAACTTGTTACACATCATCACGTTTACAGTAACTTGGCATTAAATATATTTGAAATAACCCGACACTATATAATAATCAATAAGTCATACGAGTCTGTGTATGTGCAAGACGGTAGTACAGTCAACCATAAATGCAATTCAAGAAATCATGACACCGTTATATCAGTGATAAAAGAAGAGCGTCACTAAACAGCCGAAACGCTATCCAGTGTAAAGATTGATATTACAGAGAGAAAGTAAGAAATTGTAACACATTGCTCATGCGCATGTGACTTTATTTTTAGAACTGATTATTCCAGCTGACGTGGTTATTTGAGTGTCACCACAAACACTACGATCTAAAGTAACGAGCTTCCGTGATAATTAATCAGTGCCAACTAAACCATACTTCAAATTGGATATGAAACTTTAAGGAATGATTTACATCAATGAATTTGGAAGCCAACAATTACTTTAATACGACACATGATTAAAATTTAGTGCTAATAATGTTCTGATATATATTTCTAACATATAATTAATATAAAAAAACTTGTATTATACGACTCGGTATATGTGCCAAATATTAATAATACTGGCAACTATAATTGTGCTTCAAGAAATCATAACACCGTTAGTTTACTGATCAAAAGAAGAGCTTCACTAAACAGCCGAAACGCTATCCAGTGTAAAAATGGGTATTACAGAAAGAAAGTCAGACAATGTGACACAATGTTCATGCGAAGGTGACCGCTTTTTCAGACCTGATTATTCTAGAAGACGTGAATAATGGAGTGTCACCACAGCCGAAACGCAATCAAGTGTAAAGATGAGTATTACAGAAAGAAAGTCAGATATTGCATCACAATACTCTACTGTATCGTGCTCAAATGGCCCTTTGTAGGCATGATTATTCCAGCAGACGTGGATATTGAGATGTCATCGGAAAAACTATGGCATAAGTAACAAACGGCCCGAAAAAAGAATCAGTGTCGAATAAGTCGCATTTCAAGATGGCTCAGTTACTTCACCGCAGTTTTGCAGCACCGAATGTGGATACCAAACAACGTTCATTAGTACGACACGTGGCTAGAATTAGTGGTGCTATATTTGTTTGCAGTTGCAAAAGATCAGAATAATATTATTGTTAGGTCATATAGTGATAATATCGAACGCTACGACCTAGGCTGAAATTTCACTCTAGTTGTAGCACAAGATAAGAGCCGGAGTTAAATGTTACTCCTGCGGAGCGCCCACCTTGGAGAAAAAAAACAATAAACGATTAAACAAAAAAAAACATTAATATGTGTTTGAGAAGTCGCAATCTCTGTTCTAAGCCCAACTTGTTACACATCATCACGTTTACAGTAACTTGGCATTAAATATATTTGAAATAACCCGACACTATATAATAATCGATAAGTCATACGAGTCTGTGTATGTGCAAGACGGTAGTACAGTCAACCATAAATGCAATTCAAGAAATCATGACACCGTTATATCAGTGATAAAAGAAGAGCGTCACTAAACAGCCGAAACGCTATCCAGTGTAAAGATTGATATTACAGAGAGAAAGTAAGAAATTGTAACACATTGCTCATGCGCATGTGACTTTTTTTTTTAGAACTGATTATTCCAGCTGACGTGGTTATTTGAGTGTCACCACAAACACTACGATCTAAAGTAACGAGCTTCCGTGATAATTAATCAGTGCCAACTAAACCATACTTCAAATTGGATATGAAACTTTAAGGAATGATTTACATCAATGAATTTGGAAGCCAACAATTACTTTAATACGACACATGATTAAAATTTAGTGCTAATAATGTTCTGATATATATTACTAACATACAATTAATATAAAAAATTTGTACTCGTATTATAAGAGTCGGTATATGTGCCAAATATTAATAATACTGGCAACTATAATTGTGCTTCAAGAAATCATAACACCATTAGTTTACTGATCAAAAGAAGAGCTTCACTAAACAGCCGAAACGCTATCCAGTGTAAAAATGGGTATTACAGAAAGAAAGTCAGACAATGTGACACAATGTTCATGCGAAGGTGACCGCTTTTTCAGACCTGATTATTCTAGAAGACGTGAATAATGGAGTGTCACCACAGCCGAAACGCAATCAAGTGTAAAGATGAGTATTACAGAAAGAAAGTCAGATATTGCATCACAATACTCTACTGTATCGTGCTCAAATGGCCCTTTTCAGGCATGATTATTCCAGCAGACGTGGATATTGAGATGTCATCGGAAAAACTATGGCATAAGTAACAAACGGCCCGAAAAAAGAATCAGTGTCGAATAAGTCGCATTTCAAGATGGCTCTGTTACTTCACCGCAGTTTTGCAGCACCGAATGTGGATACCAAACAACGTTCATTAGTACGACACATGGCTAGAATTAGTGGTGCTATATTTGTTTGCAGTTGCAAAAGATCAGAATAATATTATTGTTAGGTCATATAGTGATAATATCGAACGCTACGACCTAGGCTGAAATTTCACTCTAGTTGTAGCACAAGGTAAGAGCCGGAGTTAAATGTTACTCCTGCGGAGCGCCCACCTTGGAGAAAAAAAACAATAAACGATTAAACAAAAAAACATTAACATGTGTTTGAGAAGTCGCAATCTTTGTTCTAAGCCCAACTTGTTACACATCATCACGTTTACAGTAACTTGGCATTAAATATATTTGAAATAATCCGACACTATATAATAATCGATAAATCATACGAGTCTGTGTATGTGCAAGACGGTAGTACAGTCAACCATAAATGCGATTCAAGAAATCATGACACCGTTATATCAGTGATAAAAGAAGAGCGTCACTAAACAGCCGAAACGCTATCCAGTGTAAAGATTGATATTACAGAGAGAAAGTAAGAAATTGTAACACATTGCTCATGCGCATGTGACTTTATTTTTAGAACTGATTATTCCAGCTGACGTGGTTATTTGAGTGTCACCACAAACACTACGATCTAAAGTAACGAGCTTCCGTGATAATTAATCAGTGCCAACTAAACCATACTTCAAATTGGATATGAAACTTTAAGGAATGATTTACATCAATGAATTTGGAAGCCAACAATTACTTTAATACGACACATGATTAAAATTTAGTGCTAATAATGTTCTGATATATATTTCTAACATATAATTAATATAAAAAAAAACTTGTATTATACGAGTCGGTATATGTGCCAAATATTAATAATACTGGCAACTATAATTGTGCTTCAAGAAATCATAACACCGTTAGTTTACTGATCAAAAGAAGAGCTTCACTAAACAGCCGAAACGCTATCCAGTGTAAAAATGGGTATTACAGAAAGAAAGTCAGACAATGTGACACAATGCTCTTGCGCATGTGACCGCTTTTTCAGACCTAATTATTCTAGAAGACGTGAATAATGGAGTGTCACCACAGCCGAAACGCAATCAAGTGTAAAGATGAGTATTACAGAAAGAAAGTCAGATATTGCATCACAATACTCTACTGTATCGTGCTCAAATGGCCCTTTGTAGGCATGATTATTCCAGCAGACGTGGATATTGAGATGTCATCGGAAAAACTATGGCATAAGTAACAAACGGCCCGAAAAAAGAATCAGTGTCGAATAAGTCGCATTTCAAGATGGCTCTGTTACTTCACCGCAGTTTTGCAGCACCGAATGTGGATACCAAACAACGTTCATTAGTACGACACGTGGCTAGAATTAGTGGTGCTATATTTGATTGCAGTTGCAAAAGATCAGAATAATATTATTTTTAAGTCATATAGTGATAATATCGAACGCTACGACCTAGGCTGAAATTTCACTCTAGTTGTAGCACAAGGTAACAGCCGAAGTTAAATGTTACTCATTCGGAGCCACCACCTTGGAGAAAAAAAAACAAATAAACGATTAAACCAAAAAAAAATTAACATGTGTTTGAGAAATCGCAATCTTTGTTCTAAGCCCAACTTGTTACACATCATCACGTTTACAGTAACTTGGCATTAAATATATTTGAAATAACCCGACACTATATAATAATCGATAAGTCATACGAGTCTGTGTATGTGCAAGACGGTAGTACAGTCAACCATAAATGCAATTCAAGAAATCATGACACCGTTATATCAGTGATAAAAGAAGAGCGTCACTAAACAGCCGAAACGCTATCCAGTGTAAAGATTGATATTACAGAGAGAAAGTAAGAAATTGTAACACATTGCTCATGCGCATGTGACTTTATTTTTAGAACTGATTATTCCAGCTGACGTGGTTATTTGAGTGTCACCACAAACACTACGATCTAAAGTAACGAGCTTCCGTGATAATTAATCAGTGCCAACTAAACCATACTTCAAATTGGATATGAAACTTTAAGGAATGATTTACATCAATGAATTTGGAAGCCAACAATTACTTTAATACGACACATGATTAAAATTTAGTGCTAATAATGTTCTGATATATATTTCTAACATATAATTAATATTTAAAAACTTGTATTATACGAGTCGGTATATGTGCCAAATATTAATAATACTGGCAACTATAATTGTGCTTCAAGAAATCATAACACCGTTAGTTTACTGATCAAAAGAAGAGCTTCACTAAACAGCCGAAACGCTATCCAGTGTAAAAATGCATATTACAGAAAGACAGTCAGACAATGTGACACAATGCTCTTGCGCATGTGACCGCTTTTTCAGACCTAATTATTCTAGAAGACGTGAATAATGGAGTGTCACCACAGCCGAAACGCAATCAAGTGTAAAGATGAGTATTACAGAAAGAAAGTCAGATATTGCATCACAATACTCTACTGTATCGTGCTCAAATGGCCCTTTGTAGGCATGATTATTCCAGCAGACGTGGATATTGAGATGTCATCGGAAAAACTATGGCATAAGTAACAAACGGCCCGAAAAAAAGAATCAGTGTCGAATAAGTCGCATTTCAAGATGGCTCAGTTACTTCACCGCAGTTTTGCAGCACCGAATGTGGATACCAAACAACGTTCATTAGTACGACACGTGGCTAGAATTAGTGGTGCTATATTTGTTTGCAGTTGCAAAAGATCAGAATAATATTATTGTTAGGTCATATAGTGATAATATCGAACGCTACGACCTAGGCTGAAATTTCACTCTAGTTGTAGCACAAGATAAGAGCCGGAGTTAAATGTTACTCCTGCGGAGCGCCCACCTTGGAGAAAAAAAACAATACACGATTAAACAGAAAAACATTAATATGTGTTTGAGAAGTCGCAATCTCTGTTCTAAGCCCAACTTGTTACACATCATCACGTTTACAGTAACTTGGCATTAAATATATTTGAAATAACCCGACACTATATAATAATCGATAAGTCATACGAGTCTGTGTATGTGCAAGACGGTAGTACAGTCAACCATAAATGCAATTCAAGAAATCATGACACCGTTATATCAGTGATAAAAGAAGAGCGTCACTAAACAGCCGAAACGCTATCCAGTGTAAAGATTGATATTACAGAGAGAAAGTAAGAAATTGTAACACATTGCTCATGCGCATGTGACTTTATTTTTAGAACTGATTATTCCAGCTGACGTGGTTATTTGAGTGTCACCACAAACACTACGATCTAAAGTAACGAGCTTCCGTGATAATTAATCAGTGCCAACTAAACCATACTTCAAATTGGATATGAAACTTTAAGGAATGATTTACATCAATGAATTTGGAAGCCAACAATTACTTTAATACGACACATGATTAAAATTTAGTGCTAATAATGTTCTGATATATATTTCTAACATATAATTAATATAAAAAAACTTGTATTATACGACTCGGTATATGTGCCAAATATTAATAATACTGGCAACTATAATTGTGCTTCAAGAAATCATAACACCGTTAGTTTACTGATCAAAAGAAGAGCTTCACTAAACAGCCGAAACGCTATCCAGTGTAAAAATGGGTATTACAGAAAGAAAGTCAGACAATGTGACACAATGTTCACGCGCATGTGACCGCTTTTTCAGACCTGATTATTCTAGAAGACGTGAATAATGGAGTGTCACCACAGCCGAAACGCAATCAAGTGTAAAGATGAGTATTACAGAAAGAAAGTCAGATATTGCATCACAATACACGACTGTATCGTGCTCAAATGGCCCTTTTCAGGCATAGTTATTCCAGCAGACGTGGATATTGAGATGTCATCAGAAAAACTATGGCATAAGTAACAAACGGCCCGAAAAAAGAATCAGTGTCGAATAAGTCGCATTTCAAGATGGCTCTGTTACTTCACCGCAGTTTTGCAGCACCGAATGTGGATACCAAACAACGTTCATTAGTACGACACATGGCTAGAATTAGTGGTGCTATATTTGTTTGCAGTTGCAAAAGATCAGAATAATATTATTGTTAGGTCATATAGTGATAATATCGAACGCTACGACCTAGGCTGAAATTTCACTCTAGTTGTAGCACAAGATAAGAGCCGGAGTTAAATGTTACTCCTGCGGAGCGCCCACCTTGGAGAAAAAAAAACAAATAACGATTAAACAAAAAAAAAACATTAATATGTGTTTGAGAAGTCGCAATCTCTGTTCTAAGCCCAACTTGTTACACATCATCACGTTTACAGTAACTTGGCATTAAATATATTTGAAATAACCCGACACTATATAATAATCGATAAGTCATACGAGTCTGTGTATGTGCAAGACGGTAGTACAGTCAACCATAAATGCAATTCAAGAAATCATGACACCGTTATATCAGTGATAAAAGAAGAGCGTCACTAAACAGCCGAAACGCTATCCAGTGTAAAGATTGATATTACAGAGAGAAAGTAAGAAATTGTAACACATTGCTCATGCGCATGTGACTTTATTTTTAGAACTGATTATTCCAGCTGACGTGGTTATTTGAGTGTCACCACAAACACTACGATCTAAAGTAACGAGCTTCCGTGATAATTAATCAGTGCCAACTAAACCATACTTCAAATTGGATATGAAACTTTAAGGAATGATTTACATCAATGAATTTGGAAGCCAACAATTACTTTAATACGACACATGATTAAAATTTAGTGCTAATAATGTTCTGATATATATTTCTAACATATAATTAATATAAAAAAAACTTGTATTATACGACTCGGTATATGTGCCAAATATTAATAATACTGGCAACTATAATTGTGCTTCAAGAAATCATAACACCGTTAGTTTACTGATCAAAAGAAGAGCTTCACTAAACAGCCGAAACGCTATCCAGTGTAAAAATGGGTATTACAGAAAGAAAGTCAGACAATGTGACACAATGTTCACGCGCATGTGACCGCTTTTTCAGACCTAATTATTCTAGAAGACGAGAATAATGGAGTGTCACCACAGCCGAAACGCAATCAAGTGTAAAGATGAGTATTACAGAAAGAAAGTCAGATATTGCATCACAATACTCTACTGTATCGTGCTCAAATGGCCCTTTGTAGGCATGATTATTCCAGCAGACGTGGATATTGAGATGTCATCGGAAAAACTATGGCATAAGTAACAAACGGCCCGAAAAAAGAATCAGTGTCGAATAAGTCGCATTTCAAGATGGCTCTGTTACTTCACCGCAGTTTTGCAGCACCGAATGTGGATACCAAACAACGTTCATTAGTACGGCATATGGCTAGAATTAGCGGTGCTATATTTGTTTGCAGTTGCAAAAGATCAGAATAATATTACTGTTAGGTCATATATTGATAATATCGAACGCTACGACCTAGGCTGAAATTTCACTCTAGTTGTAGCACAAGATAAGAGCCGGAGTTAAATGTTACTCCTGCGGAGCGCCCACCTTGGAGAAAAAAAACAATAAACGATTAAACAAAAAAACATTAATATGTGTTTGAGAAGTCGCAATCTCTGTTCTAAGCCCAACTTGTTACACATCATCACGTTTACAGTAACTTGGCATTAAATATATTTGAAATAACCCGACACTATATAATAATCGATAAGTCATACGAGTCTGTGTATGTGCAAGACGGTAGTACAGTCAACCATAAATGCAATTCAAGAAATCATGACACCGTTATATCAGTGATAAAAGAAGAGCGTCACTAAACAGCCGAAACGCTATCCAGTGTAAAGATTGATATTACAGAGAGAAAGTAAGAAATTGTAACACATTGCTCATGCGCATGTGACTTTATTTTTAGAACTGATTATTCCAGCTGACGTGGTTATTTGAGTGTCACCACAAACACTACGATCTAAAGTAACGAGCTTCCGTGATAATTAATCAGTGCTAACTGAACCATACTTCAAATTGGCTATGAAACTTTAAGGAATGATTTACATCAATGAATTTGGAAGCCAACAATTACTTTAATACGACACATGATTAAAATTTAGTGCTAATAATGTTCTGATATATATTTCTAACATATAATTAATATAAAAAAACTTGTATTATACGACTCGGTATATGTGCCAAATATTAATAATACTGGCAACTATAATTGTGCTTCAAGAAATCATAACACCGTTAGTTTACTGATCAAAAGAAGAGCTTCACTAAACAGCCGAAACGCTATCCAGTGTAAAAATGGGTATTACAGAAAGAAAGTCAGACAATGTGACACAATGTTCATGCGCATGTGACCGCTTTTTCAGACCTGATTATTCTAGAAGACGTGAATAATGGAGTGTCACCACAGCCGAAACGCAATCAAGTGTAAAGATGAGTATTACAGAAAGAAAGTCAGATATTGCATCACAATACTCTACTTTATCGTGCGCAAATGACCATTTTCAGGTATGATTATTCTAGCAGACGTGGATACTGAGATGTCATCAGAAAAACTATGGCATAAGTAACAAACGGCCCGAAAAAAGAATCAGTGTCGAATAAGTCGCATTTCAAGATGGCTCAGTTACTTCACCGCAGTTTTGCAGCACCGAATGTGGATACCAAACAACGTTCATTAGTACGACACGTGGCTAGAATTAGTGGTGCTATATTTGATTGCAGTTGCAAAAGATCAGAATAATATTATTGCTAGGTCATTTAGTGATAATATCGAACGCTACTACCTAGGCTGAAATTTCACTCTAGTTGTAGCACAAGATAAGAGCCGGAGTTAAATGTTACTCCTGCGGAGCGCCCACCTTGGAGAAAAAAAACAATAAACGATTAAACAAAAAAAAAACATTAATATGTGTTTGAGAAGTCGCAATCTCTGTTCTAAGCATAACTTGTTACACATCATCACGTTTACAGTAACTTGGCATTAAATATATTTGAAATAACCCGACACTATATAATAATCGATAAGTCATACGAGTCGGTGTATGTGCAAGACGGTAGTACAGTCAACCATAAATGCAATTCAAGAAATCATGACACCGTTATATCAGTGATAAAAGAAGAGCGTCACTAAACAGCCGAAACGCTATCCAGTGTAAAGATTGATATTACAGAGAGAAAGTAAGAAATTGTAACACATTGCTCATGCGCATGTGACTTTATTTTTAGAACTGATTATTCCAGCTGACGTGGTTATTTGAGTGTCACCACAAACACTACGATCTAAAGTAACGAGCTTCCGTGATAATTAATCAGTGCCAACTAAACCATACTTCAAATTGGATATGAAACTTTAAGGAATGATTTACATCAATGAATTTGGAAGCCAACAATTACTTTAATACGACACATGATTAAAATTTAGTGCTAATAATGTTCTGATATATATTTCTAACATATAATTAATATAAAAAAAACTTGTATTATACGACTCGGTATATGTGCCAAATATTAATAATACTGGCAACTATAATTGTGCTTCAAGAAATCATAACACCGTTAGTTTACTGATCAAAAGAAGAGCTTCACTAAACAGCCGAAACGCTATCCAGTGTAAAAATGGGTATTACAGAAAGAAAGTCAGACAATGTGACACAATGTTCATGCGAAGGTGACCGCTTTTTCAGACCTGATTATTCTAGAAGACGTGAATAATGGAGTGTCACCACAGCCGAAACGCAATCAAGTGTAAAGATGAGTATTACAGAAAGAAAGTCAGATATTGCATCACAATACTCTACTGTATCGTGCTCAAATGGCCCTTTTCAGGCATAGTTATTCCAGCAGACGTGGATATTGAGATGTCATCAGAAAAACTATGGCATAAGTAACAAACGGCCCGAAAAAAGAATCAGTGTCGAATAAGTCGCATTTCAAGATGGCTCAGTTACTTCACCGCAGTTTTGCAGCACCGAATGTGGATACCAAACAACGTTCATTAGTACGACACATGGCTAGAATTAGTGGTGCTATATTTGTTTGCAGTTGCAAAAGATCAGAATAATATTATTGTTAGGTCATATAGTGATAATATCGAACGCTACGACCTAGGCTGAAATTTCACTCTAGTTGTAGCACAAGATAAGAGCCGGAGTTAAATGTTACTCCTGCGGAGCGCCCACCTTGGAGAAAAAAAACAATAAACGATTAAACAAACAAACATTAATATGTGTTTGAGAAGTCGCAATCTCTGTTTTAAGCCCAACTTGTTACACATCATCACGTTTACAGTAACTTGGCATTAAATATATTTGAAATAACCCGACACTATATAATAATCAATAAGTCATACGAGTCTGTGTATGTGCAAGACGGTAGTACAGTCAACCATAAATGCAATTCAAGAAATCATGACACCGTTATATCAGTGATAAAAGAAGAGCGTCACTAAACAGCCGAAACGCTATCCAGTGTAAAGATTGATATTACAGAGAGAAAGTAAGAAATTGTAACACATTGCTCATGCGCATGTGACTTTATTTTTAGAACTGATTATTCCAGCTGACGTGGTTATTTGAGTGTCACCACAAACACTACGATCTAAAGTAACGAGCTTCCGTGATAATTAATCAGTGCCAACTAAACCATACTTCAAATTGGATATGAAACTTTAAGGAATGATTTACATCAATGAATTTGGAAGCCAACAATTACTTTAATACGACACATGATTAAAATTTAGTGCTAATAATGTTCTGATATATATTTCTAACATATAATTAATATAAAAAAACTTGTATTATACGACTCGGTATATGTGCCAAATATTAATAATACTGGCAACTATAATTGTGCTTCAAGAAATCATAACACCGTTAGTTTACTGATCAAAAGAAGAGCTTCACTAAACAGCCGAAACGCTATCCAGTGTAAAAATGGGTATTACAGAAAGTCAGACAATGTGACACAATGGTCATGCGAAGGTGACCGCTTTTTCAGACCTGATTATTCTAGAAGACGTGAATAATGGAGTGTCACCACAGCCGAAACGCAATCAAGTGTAAAGAAGAGTATTACAGAAAGAAAGTCAGATATTGCATCACAATACTCTACTGTATCGTGCTCAAATGGCCCTTTGTAGGCATAGTTATTCCAGCAGACGTGGATATTGAGATGTCATCGGAAAAACTATGGCATAAGTAACAAACGGCCCGAAAAAAGAATCAGTGTCGAATAAGTCGCATTTCAAGATGGCTCAGTTACTTCACCGCAGTTTTGCAGCACCGAATGTGGATACCAAACAACGTTCATTAGTACGACACGTGGCTAGAATAAGCGGTGCTATATTTGTTTGCAGTTGCAAAAGATCAGAATAATATTACTGTTAGGTCATATATTGATAATATCGAACGCTACGACCTAGGCTGAAATTTCACTCTAGTTGTAGCACAAGGTAAGAGAGGGAGTTAAATGTTACTCCTGCGGAGCGCCCACCATGGAGAAAAAAAAACAAATAAACGATTAAACAAAAAAACATTAACATGTGTTTGAGAAGTCGCAATCTTTGTTCTAAGCCCAGCTTGTTACACATCATCACTTTTACAGTAACTTGGCATTAAATATATTTGAAATAACCCGACACTATATAATAATCGATAAGTCATACGAGTCTGTGTATGTGCAAGACGGTAGTACAGTCAACCATAAATGCAATTCAAGAAATCATGACACCGTTATATCAGTGATAAAAGAAGAGCGTCACTAAACAGCCGAAACGCTATCCAGTGTAAAGATTGATATTACAGAGAGAAAGTAAGAAATTGTAACACATTGCTCATGCGCATGTGACTTTATTTTTAGAACTGATTATTCCAGCTGACGTGGTTATTTGAGTGTCACCACAAACACTACGATCTAAAGTAACGAGCTTCCGTGATAATTAATCAGTGCCAACTAAACCATACTTCAAATTGGATATGAAACTTTAAGGAATGATTTACATCAATGAATTTGGAAGCCAACAATTACTTTAATACGACACATGATTAAAATTTAGTGCTAATAATGTTCTGATATATATTTCTAACATATAATTAATATTTAAAAACTTGTATTATACGAGTCGGTATATGTGCCAAATATTAATAATACTGGCAACTATAATTGTGCTTCAAGAAATCATAACACCGTTAGTTTACTGATCAAAAGAAGAGCTTCACTAAACAGCCGAAACGCTATCCAGTGTAAAAATGGGTATTACAGAAAGAAAGTCAGACAATGTGACACAATGTTCACGCGCATGTGACCGCTTTTTCAGACCTAATTATTCTAGAAGACGAGAATAATGGAGTGTCACCACAGCCGAAGCGCAATCAAGTGTAAAGATGAGTATTACAGAAAGAAAGTCAGATATTGCATCACAATACTCTACTGTATCGTGCTCAAATGGCCCTTTTCAGGCATAGTTATTCCAGCAGACGTGGATATTGAGATGTCATCGGAAAAACTGGCATAAGTAACAAACGGCCCGAAAAAAGAATCAGTGTCGAATAAGTCGCATTTCAAGATGGCTCTGTTACTTCACCGCAGTTTTGCAGCACCGAATGTGGATACCAAACAACGTTCATTAGTACGACACATGGCTAGAATTAGTGGTGCTATATTTGTTTGCAGTTGCAAAAGATCAGAATAATATTATTGTTAGGTCATATAGTGATAATATCGAACGCTACGACCTAGGCTGAATTTTCACTCTAGTTGTAGCACATGGTAAGAGCTGGAGTCAAATGTTACTCCTGCGAAGCCCCCACTTTGGAAGAAAAAAAAACTAATGAACAATTAAACAAAAAAAAACATTAATATGTGTTTGAGGATTCGCAACCTATGCTCTAAGCCCAACTTGTTACACATCATCACTGGTGTCAATACCTTGTCGAGGTATGGCGGCTTGCGTACCCTGATAACTCCCAGAGCTATGCCAGCGGGAGTTTTACTCCTGGAAGGTTCTACCAAGCTGGACAGGTTTGCGCGGGCAGGAGTCAGACGAAAGCAGACACCCTGGTCCTCCAGGTTGGGGGTTTTAGCATAGGGCTGACACCCCTGTCTATGTAAAAAAAAATTGAAGTTACGGAAACAACAACGAATAAACAAACTTTGCTGCGGGAAAGACATCCGGAGTTTGAGGCTCGTATGACTGTCAGTGGTGAAAGCCGAAAGGAAGCCACTGACATGAGAACGGATGTCCTGCCCGCAAAACATGATACAAGAATAGGATTTTGGAATGTCAGGACAATGAATGAGATGGGTAATCTAAAAGAGATCACGGCAGAAATGAGAAACTATAGGTTACACATTCTAGGGATAAGCGAGAGCAGATGGACAGGGACAGGAAAAGTTAAAACAGCAACAGGAGAAACAGTACTTTACTCTGGAAGAGAGGATGGACAGCACAATGAAGGCGTAGCCATTATTTTACAGAAAGGAATAGAAAGGACATTACTGGAATGGAAACTCATTAACAACAGACTGATAAGATTAAGATTGAGAGGTAGATTCACCAATACTACAATAATACAATGCTACGCACCAACGAATGACAGCGATGAAGAGGTCAAGGATGAATTCTATCAACAACTGCAGAAAGAAATGGAAGACACACCTAGATATGATCTTATTATAGTAATGGGAGACCTCAATGCGAAAGTTGGTACACACAATACATATAATGAAAGAGTAATGGGGAAATGTGGCAGCGGAACAGCAAACGAAAATGGGGATAAATTAATAAGTTTCTGTAGTATTAACAACCTGGTCATTGGAGGAACACTTTTCCCACATAAAGAAATTCACAAATTAACATGGGAATCACCAAATGGTCGGGACAGAAACCAGATAGACCACATCATGATTAACGGTAGATGGAGACATGCATTACAAGATGTGAAGGTAAGAAGAGGTGCAGATGTGGGAAGTGATCACCATTTAGTAGTAGCAAAACTAAAAGTGAAACTAAGAAGAGCTGGACCAACTGTAACTACACAGAAAAGGTTTGACATCAGCAAATGGAAGGACCCCTTTACCAGAAAAGCTTTTGCGGCTGACATAAAGAAACGATATCAATTTGCCAAAAGTCAGGAAAAGACATTGACTGATGATATAGACCAGAAATTCAACACCATTTCAACAATATATAAGGAAAGCAGCAAATCATGCTTGGGATTCCAGGAAAGGAAGAAGCAAGACTGGATAACACCAGAAACATTAAAAACCATAACACTGAGAAAGGAAATGAAAAGAAAGAAAAGAGAAGCTAAGTCCCCCAGGTTAAAGCAACTATATTGCGAACAGTACAGTCAGCTGGACAAGGAAGTTAAACGCCAAACCCGAGCCAACAAAAGGAATTTCCTAGACGATCTTGCAAGACAGGCAGAAGAGGCTGCACTGAGAAATGAACAAAGCACGGTATACAAAATAACTAAATTCATCAGCGGAAAACGAGGTGCAAACAATATTACATTAGTAAGAGATAAGCAAGGAAATCTCATCACGACAGCAGAGGGACAGGAAACAAGATGGGCAGAGCACTTCAGAGAAACTCTGAACAAGGAACCACCAGAGACACAATTGAATGTTCCTGAGGCTGAAAACCATCTAGATGTAAATACAGACATTCCACGAAAAGAAGAAATCATCACACCAATCAAAGGGTTAAAAAACGGAAAAGCTCCTGGCCATGATAACTTAAATGCAGAGCTATTTAAGACAGACCCTGAGCTAGCAGCAGAATTATTAGAACCACTATTTGCACAAGTCTTGAAAACGGGGACAACACCATCAGACTGGAACAAAAAAATAATTGTCAGATTGCCCAAGAAGGGAGATCTTGCAGACTGCAATAATTGGAGAGGAATCACTCTTCTCTCAGTTCCCAGCAAAATACTAGGCAGGATAATTATACAGAGAATTTCAAAAGCAGTAGACCACAAATACAATAGACAATGACATACGTACTATGTGTAGAGAAGCAAAAGAACGGTGGATAGAAACAAAATGCAAGGAAATAGAAGACTTGGAAGCAAAGCACATGACAAGAGATATGCATGAAGAAATAAAGAAATTATCAAATCGGTCGCGGTTTGCACAAGAAGGAAGCTGTATCAAGAACAAAAATGGTGTAATATTACTTGATGAGAAAGACATATCAAACAGATGGGCAGAATACGTAAAAGAACTATTCGAGGACAACAGAGGTAAAAAACCATCACCAGATTCTAATGAAGGCCCAAACATTCTCAGATCAGAAGTAGAGAATCCCATTCATATGATACAGAAATGAAAATCAGCAGGCATGGATAACACAAAAATTGAAATGATAGAAGCTCTGGAGAGCTTTAGTATAGATACAATCACAGAAATATACAACGATATATACAATACAGGATATATACCACACGACATGAAGACATCAGTTTTCATAACATTGCCCAAAAAACCAAATGCAACAGAATGTTCAGACTTCAGAACAATCAGCCTGATGAGTCATGCAATTAAGATACTGCTCAAAATCTTACAGGAAAAAATAAAAAGTAAAGTAGACAGCGAAATCCAAGAAGAACAGTTTGGTTTTAGACGGAACAGTGGAACAAGAGAGGCAATATTTTGCCTAAGAATATTAACAGAAAAATATACAGAGGTCCAATAAAGTATGTATATGTGCTTCATTGACTATAAGAAGGCTTTTGACAGAGTCCATCATGAGAAAATAATTGAATGCCTCAAAGACATAGGTATTGATGGAAAAGATATAAGAATACTCAGTAACCTTTATTGGGAGCAAACTGCCACAGTAAGATCGGGAAGGAATTATTCACCATACATAGACATAAAAAGAGGTGTCAGACAATGTTGTGTGCTGTCCCCCTGCCTTTTTAATTTATACACCGAAACATTTTTCAAACAGATACAGGAAATACCAGGACTGAACATCAGTGGAAGGTCAATAAACAACCTTAGATATGCAGATGATACCGTGTTGTTAGCTGAAAGCGAACAGGAGTTACAAGAACTAGTGAAGCAAGTGAACAGTATAAGTCATGAATATGGACTCACATTAATATTGAGAAAACAAAAACTATGATAATTAGCAAAACAGACGATAAACCTACGTTAAAGATAAGCGTAAATGGGGACATCCTGGAACAAGTCAAGAGCTACGTATATCTTGGTCATATAATAACAGAAGATGGCAGATGTGAAACAGAAATCAAGAAGAGAATAGGAATGGCCAAAGCTACATTCAACAACATGAAACATATACTGACATCCAAACAGTTATCTCACAAATTAAAACTGAGAATCATAAAGTGTTATATATATTCTGCATTTCTGTATGGTGCAGAAACATGGACGATGAATAAGCATTTGGAAGAAAGAATTGAGGCTCTTGAAATGTGGATATATAGAAGAATGGGGCGTATCTCATGGAAAGAGATGAAAACAAATAAGGAGGTCCTAGAAAATCTAGGTATGAAAAGAGAACTAATGAGAGAGGTCAAAGTTTGGCAGCTAAAATACTTTGGCCACATAAAAAGGCATAACACCTTACAGAAGACCTTAACAGAAGGGAGAGTTGAAGGCAAACGTGCAAGGGGAAGACAGCGCTATAAGTGGGAAGATAACATCAAGAGATGGACAGGAAAGAGTCTATCAGAGTGCACCACCAAGACAAGACACAGAAGACGTTGGAGATCCATTACAGCCAACCTTCGTTGTGGAGATGGCAACTGATGATGATGAGACCACAAACTGAGGAAAGAACAAGCAGGATTTAGAAAGAACAGAAGATGTGTAGATCATATATTCATTCTCAGGAACATTATAGAGCAGTGCTCAGAATGGCAAAGACAGCTGTACATTAATTTCGTTGATTTTGAAAAGGCTTTTGACAGCATACATAGGGACAGTTTATGGAAAATACTGAGGGCTTATGGAATTCCAAGCTGCATAGTGTCAATCATAAAAAGCCTCTATGCCAACTTTACGTGTAGTGTTGGGCAGAGCAACCTAACCTTTGAGGTGAAGATAGGAGTACGACAGGGATGCCCCTTATCAACCACTCTATTTTCAACAGTCATAGACTGGGTGATGCGACAGACAACAGAGGGCAGTCCAAGAGGAATAAGATGGTGTAATGGCTACGACGTTGTACTGGCGACCAGGTGTTCATGGTTCAAACCCGGCCGTCGGCGTTTGAAGAAATGTTTACGACCGGAAATTTGACTGAATAATCTGAACGGCTCCTGCACATAAATCCCGTGTGAATGGGAAGGAGCGAAGCTCCTGACCGGGTTGGAAGGAAAGTCCACTGACCCCCCAGCCTCGCAATGACATGTCATTGGGCCGAAAGAGCAGGAAAGCTCGAGTGCCGCTGGTTATAGAAAAAAAAAAAAAATAATAAGTTTAGCCAGCAGGTGGGTTTGAACATCAATTTAAGGAAGTCAAAGGTCATGACGCTCAATGTGAGCAACCCTGAGCCCATATCAGTAAGGAATCAGCAACTGGTACAGACAGACACATTCACATACCTAGGATGCATAGTAACACCAGACGGCGGGGAGGCAAAGACATCAACATCAGAATGAATAAGGCAAGAACAGCCTTTTTTAGCCTAAACAACATCTGGAAGTCCTCTCAATACAGCACAAGCACAAAATTAAGATTATATCAGAGCTGTGTGCTTTCTGTGCTTCTCTATGGTGCAAAATGCTGGAGAGTTACAGAGAAGGAAATGTCGAAATTGTCCTCTTTTCACACAACATGCCTAAGAAAAATTCACCGAATCTTTTGGCCGAATACCATCACCAACCAAGATCTGCTTACTCGGAGCAAGCAAAAGGACATGCACACCATCATAGCTGGCAGACGCTGGAGCTGGGTTGGCCATGTCCTCAGAAGAGACCCCGATGCCATCACAAGAACAGCTATGCTTTGGACCCCTGAAGGAAAACGAAAGAGAGGCCGACCAAAAACAAACTGGCGGAGGACTGTGAAGGCTGAGATGCAAAGAATGAACCAGAGTTGGGGCACTGTACGAAGGATGGCCACCGACCGAGCAAAGTGGAATCAATTTGTTGTTGCCCTACAAGACGCCACTAGGCGTGATGGCCACTGACTGCTTTGACGGTCGGCAGCTAAGGATCAAAGAAGAAGAAGATATAATAATCGATAAATCATACGAGTCTGTGTATGTGCAAAATGGTAGTAATGGCAACCCTTATTGCGCTTCAAGAAATCATGACACCGTTAGATCAGTGATAAAATGTCACAGTATATGTAACCTAGAGGTAATGATGACGTAAAATCGAGAAATTAAGAAAAGTATAGGCAATTAGATAAGGATTTCACTCTCGAAGCTTATACCTAGTGGATTAGTTGGAGATTAAGAAAAAAACCAATGGAGACAGATGACGTATAGAGTGTGAAGCCGGAGACCAAGAAGGAAGAAGTCCTTGAAATGAAAGGACCAAAAAATGTGAATGGAATAGGTTCGAGATCAGTCTGATCAAGCTAGATGTGCTTACAACATCGATCAACCTATAATCGAATCCTATCATCGTTAACCTGTGAAAATAATTACTTTCTACGGACGGGGAAGAAAGTGTTAAATTGTTGCACTCAAGGCTAACGGAATTTGAAGGTTAGTGGCAAAAATTATGAAGCGTATAACCGGCAAAGACCCTGGTATTGTACAAATTGAATTGTCTGGCGTAAGGATGCCACCGTGTTAGGTCAGAGCCAAAACTTAGATCAGAAGATTATGAACTGCTAATATTAGAATTATGGTAACCGAGGAAATTAGCGAAGACAACCCCCCCCCCCCCCCCCCCCCCTTTTCGTCTTGGCATATTGCCCATTACCACATCCACCGTGGGCGATTCTATCAATAACAATAATGCATATTAATAACGGCTTAGTGGAGTTAGATAGTATCAAGTTATTACAGTGAAAATGACTTCTTTTGACTGTCAAGCAAATTGATTAATTGCATTGTCTTCACCATAATTCAGAGAATAGAATCAATTAAAGCTGTAGATATCTCATCTTCAGAAGTGACTTTATGCGTTTTCTCTAGTTAGTTGAATTGACGCTTCGTGTTCGAAATTTAAGCGGTTGTTCACGTTCTTCGCGTTATTCAAAATCACAAACACTGTAAACAATAAGATACATTTACAGACCTTACTACCCACTAAACGTACTACCACTACGATCAAGAATGAAATGGCCAAGAAGAGCTGTCACTAAATAGCCGAAACGCTATCCAGTGTAAAGATGGATATTACGGAAAGAAATCCGAAAATGGGACACAATGTTCATGCGCAGGTGACCGCTTTTTCAGACCTGATTATTCAAGCAGACGTCGATATTGGAGTGTCACCAAAAACACTGCGGTCTAAAGTAACAATAGGCCCCAAAAAAATCATCAGTGCCAAACAAACCATACTTCAAATTGGCTATAATACTCCAAGGTAGTTTTACAGCATTGAATTTGGAAGCTAACAATTTTATGAATGCAACACATGATTAGAATTTACTGCTATTAATTTAGTGATATAGTATTAATATATAATTAATGTAATAATCGTTCATCTTTTTCCAATTCTGCTTTAACCTATCGATTCTCCTATTCAGATTCTCCCCTAGCTATTCATTGCCATGTTCTAAATGACGTTTTACACAAATGTTTTACATTATTTTTAAATGACGTAATATGTATCAAACAAAAGACAATATATCTGTTGTCTCCAGCGTTTGACAAGGTCCCCTCGAGCAATTCTTGTCCTAGTAAGTAGAGGACAAGAAAGTATTCAGTGGGGTACTGGAAGATGAGACAGGTCTGCATTTCAGAGCTGGCATTTGCCGATCATGTTGCCCTGATTGCTAAATCAGAAGCACATCTTCAATCCAACCTGCAAGTCTGGAAAGAAGAGTTGGAGAAGAGAGGGGTGGTCATCAGCAGCTCTAAAACAATAACCCTTGTGATATCACAAGAGGAGAGAATGCATCAGATTAAGCTGGGAGAACAGGTCATGGAGCAGGTCAAACACTTTATGTACCTCAGAGCAGTCATAGATCGGAAGGGAGATATCAAAGAAGAGTTGGCTACCCGAAGAGCTGCAGCTGGGAGACATTTTAGGCTATAAATCGAGGATTTCTCAGCAAAAGAGAAGTTGGCAAGAAGACGAAGATGGCTGTAAACCGCTCCACCTATGTCCCAGTCTTGACGTATGGATGCGAGTCATGGGCAGTGACTTCAACTCATAAACGTCAGATACAAACCTTAGAAATGAGATATCTGAGAACGGTGGCTGAAGTAACAAGAAGAGACATGATACGCAACCAGACGATACGTCAAGGCCTAAAAATCCAATCCCTGCAGACTCAATTAGAACAGTCCCAACTAAGATGGTTTGATCATGTCTGCAGAATGGGAGAAGATCGGCTGCAACGGCAGGAATGGGAGACTAAGAGCCAGGGATCCAGACTTCCAGGACGACCCAGTCTGCTGGGAGGACAACATTAGACAATCTCTGAAGGACTGAGGGCTAGAATGGAACCAGGCCAGGAAGAAGACAGCCGATAGGATAGATAGTATGGCGCTCTCTCTTCCAAATCTCTATACCTCACAGTAGAAGATGAACTACGGTACTAAGAAAGTAGGTCTCCAGCAATATAATAGCTAATGTCTCCGGAAACTGACGTTCTGTTTATATTTAATTGCACAGATCCAAAGAGGGAAGTGTTTGGTTTCCCAAAAAATCTACCCATCACAAAAATATTTATAGAATGTGTGATACACACACACACACACACACACACACACACACACACACACACATATATATATATATATATATATATATATATATATATATATATATATATATATATATATATATATATTTATATATATATATATATATATATATATATATATATATATATATATATATGCAATGAAGATGAACCAAACCAAACTAATTGCACAGATCCAAAGAGGGAAGTGTTTGGTTTGGTTTGGTTTAAAGGACTGTCTTCATTGCACAAGGACTATTCCATCACTGCTTCGATCTCCTCCATTAGATAACACAAGGGGGATCTCAGCAAGGTGCACGAACTCCGTAGGACCGGCGAGAATCCCAATTTGTGTATACAGGAATCACACATTCTATAAATATTTTTGTAGGGGGTAGGTTTCTAATTTTTATTTTCATTTTGCCAGGGCAGCGGCCTGATAGGCCTACTCTTTACGATTTCCAACTGCCGTGGGATTTTTTAACGGGCGAAACTTGCACACGGGACCTCCTTTTTTTTGCCCAGGCATCCGATCTCACTACCCAGGAGACCAGGGGGAAGTATGACATCATTAGGACCACTGGATCTTAAAAAAAATTTCCATAAATTACATTACCTCAACTGGCAATCGAGCCCGATACTTCTAGAATTCGAGGCGGACGCCAAACCTCTTAGCCACTCAAACCTCTAAAATGTTATAAAGCTACATTATCAAAGAGAACCGTGACGTCATGCTTCGGTATGTCGCAAATTCACATGTATGTAATCATTGCAACATTTCATTTGACTTAATCTTATAAATATACATTTGTAAAGGTACCCTCCTCTGTGTAATTTGGCCATTATATGCAATGAGATTTGTATTTAATTCAATAACAACAGACTACTTTTTCTTTCCTCCCCTCACAAATCATTGTTGTGATCCGCAATTTTTAAATTCAACAGCCGCACATGGCTCGCTAGCCTTAGGTTCTCTACCCCAGGTCTATAATATACTTCACACTTGGTTACCTTCTTAGAGAAGGTCTGCCAGGGTAGACGAAAGAAATGTGTTCACTAGAAACCTGTCACAGATAGATAACAATTTTAAATCACCAATAATTAATTTTGTCTTGTATGAAATTGAATGAAAATTCTTTTTTTTTTTTAAATAAAAAAGTGTGGATGCAGTTAGTGGGAAATGTTATCTTTAAGGTGTGCCACGACTCCATTAAATTAGTCCCGTGAGATAACTGTTGCTTAGCCAGGAGTCAATCCACAGTGCTTGAGTACATTCAAGTTGATCTGCCAGATGATGATCTCACACACTTCTTGGACGGGAAGAGAGATGCAATCAAGTTTCCACCTGCCAGTGCAAAAGGGCTTTGGGAACAGCTGGACAAAGCCTTGTCAAAAAAGTTGGATAACAATCTGAAGCAAAGATCTTTGGAGAAGATGCTGGAAATCTTCGGCGACATAATATTGGAAGCTGCAACCAAGGTGAAGTGGGTTCATTTTCTACATAAGACAACAGGAGGCGGACGGACACTTGGGAATCATGAACCAGGTGGGCCCGCCCCCCTTAGAGAGTAAATGAGATTAAAGGGCCGAAACACTTAATCGACGGGGGATGGGACTCTTCTGATGATCAGATTGCCTCCTGTTGTCTCGCTCTGTATAGAGTTTCATATCATCTTACACAGATATATCCTTTAATATACCCTTGACTGCACAAATAATCCCATAATTTTCCCTGTGACTGTACAAATTTGTAGATCTGAGTTGCCCCGTTATTGCACAAGTATTCCAATTGAAATGCTATATGAGTATACAAGACGCCCCCTCATTTCCCAAATCTGAGCGCTATTATTTAGACACAATATATCCAGCGCATTGAGATTTTGTAGTTTTGCTTAAACTTAGTGTGATGGGCCGGGAAGACACCCCTGAGGCCCCACCCCCACTTCAGTTCAAGGCATGTTTGTCGCCCATATATTTTCGGTCGGCCCACGTGACTGTCAGATCACGTGACGGCGCGAGCCTGGGTTGTGAAAAATCTGAAGTAGAAGATTGATGAAAATGCCATAATAATGCATTTAAATTAAGTTGTGGTGTAGAATTGTGTTATATTAAATAGCTGTAGGTTTTATTTGTGTTTTCGCTATTCCTAAGCGATAATCGCGTGTGATATTTAAGTAGTCAAGATTAATACGCCTAGCGCAGTAAAGTGAGTGATTAGCCTAGTGCCTATAAAAAGAGATAGCGAGCTACCAGCGGACCTTTTCCTAGTATCAGCCGCCAGAGAGAACAGACGACAGAGCCAAACTGTAAATGCATTGAGCACGTGAGTTAATTTAAATTAGAATTAATTTTATATAATTCTAGAATTATATTCAGCACGAGTCTGTTTTAATGTTTAGTGAAATAGATAGATGTGTTTCCAAAGGAAATGTCTTTTTAGGACATTATGATTTAGTCTTGAAGAAATGATAGATGAGTGAAAATAATGTTTGATAGGTTTTATTAGGCACGCAAAGCCTAAATCCAGATGTGAGAATTTAGTATCAAGTATTTCATCCATCAGACCGGGCAAATTTAGTAGGAGAGTGTTTTATACATGAAACTGGACAGAAATGTTATCAAAAAGGCAGATATAGTATGAAGCTATTTCACGGGAATGTAGATAAGATTAACAATAGCAAGATTGTAGCCACGTGGCGAGGACTATATAAAAAGCAGCGAATAACACGCCCCGCGTGGTAAACCTATAATGTTACGCCATGTGACACGTTGTGTATTTAGTCCCAGTTTGGTTTAAGTCGAGAATAATTATATTGTATTCTTTATGTAAGAGTAATTTAGTGTATTTCACGTTTATTGATAATTCTACTGTATATTTAATGGGTTACTGTGAGGTGAGAATATGTATTTAGATTTCTGGAGAGCGCGAGGCCACTCCTTTGTTGAGACATGTGTTTCTCTGGTTGCTCCCGGCGGAGCATGGAAACACCAATGTGGCTGGTGTCTATCACAAGCCGACAAGAAGCATTTTTATGCTATGGCAGTGATTTGTTTCGGTAACGATGTGTTTCGTGTGATGAGATTCTCAGTCGCACCAGTCGTCACATACGACATGCTTCAGAATGCAGTAACGAATATTGAGATAGATCAGTTACGAGGTAGTAGCTTATTCTCATTACAGATCAGTTACGAGGTAGTAGCTTATTCTCATTACTGAGAGTATTTGTTGTACATACAGTTGAATATTATTCTATGTCCATTTTATGATTATTTAATTATGGTTATGTGAGGAATGGTTGTGAGAGCACGTGGGCTCACTTCAAGGTAAATATTTCTCTTCTCCGCTCCTGAGGGAGCATGGGGCCAACAGTGTGGTTTGCCTCCATATTAAGTATTCATATGCTAGGGCAGTAGTGTTTCGGTAGCAATCTGTGTTACATGGTGAGATTGCCAGCCCCACGCACAACACCTTACTAGTCTCATTGGACGACATGCATGAGTGTGTGTGTGTGTGTGTGATAGCTGAGTGTGTGCTCTTGCAGTAGTGGTTTTGGTAGCAATCTGTGTTACATGGTGAGGTTGCCAGCCCCATGCACAACACCATACTAGTCGCATTGGACGACATGCATGAGTGTGTGTGTGTGTGTGATAGCTGAGTGTGTGCTCTTGCAGTAGTGGTTTCCGTAGCAACCTGTGTTACATGGTGAGATTGCCAGCCCCACGCACAACACCTTACTAGTCGCATTGGATGACACACATGAGTGTGTGTGTGTGTGATAGTTGAGTGTGTCAGGTGGCGGCGTAGGACAGTTTGACAGGTGAGAGCGTGGTGTTTCTCATTCAGTATTATATTATGATTTTAACTATTCTGTGCTTTGTTTGCTTCTTCAGATTAGCATCGGGCACTGTTGGGTGTTTTGTTTTGTTTTGTTTGTTTTTGTTTTGTGTTATGTTCGCTAGTTTATTTGTTTAATGTTTGCTTTGTCACTGAATGGGCTGTAAAAATAAATATAGCCCCTGCCTCTAGAATCAAGAGTTTTATTGTTGTTCGGGTCGGTGCGAGTGTGACAAGAGAGTGATATCACAATCACAATATAATCATCATCATCATCATCTCGCCACCCTACCACAATTGGCGTCGTCGGCAGGATAAGGCAGACAGTGACACTGAGCAAACAGCAAACGAACAAATATTGTAAACACCCAGCAGTGCGGTCTTGCAGCAAGATGGCATCGATCAATGCGCCTGTGAAGATATTGTATGTGAAGGTGCCAGACATAAGGCTATTTAGTGGAGAGGGAAGTCCCACTTGGCAAGAGTTTGTGGAAGAGGTAGAGGCCGTGTGGAAGATGGGGTCCTTTAGTGCGATAGACAAAGTAGATTTAATCTGGAACAACGTTACACCATGGGTCGCTAGGGAGTTGCGGATACATGGCGGAGCCAAGGCCAGCCCTGAGCAGTTACTGGAAATTGTCAAAAAAGCCTATAGCGAGAAACCACAAGTCAGTGAGGTGAACAGGAATTTCCCTTGGGAATATGCTGTTTATGGTGAAAGTAAAAAGCCTGAGACACGGGTCCAGATAGCAAGTGCAGAAGTTAAGAAGGAGGAGGAGGCACTCAGGGCAGAATTATCCTTCCTAAAGTCCCAGATAGCACAGATGTCAGAGTCCAGTTCGCCAGCACAAGAGGAGGTGCAGAGAAAGAGAGCACCATGCCAGCCGCGGGAACAGCCAACACAAGACAAGGAGGTGTGTCCGCGGGAACAGCCAAAGCACGACGAGGAGGTGCATGTTCTGGTATGTGAGAGTCAAGCTGTTGTTAACGAAAGCAGTGAGCTGACAGTACCGACCAGTGCAGCTGCACCGACAAGGCGAAAAGGAGTTTGCAAGTGGTACAGTGTCCGCAGGGGATGGGGATTCATCACGCCAGATGATGGAGGTATTGATGTATTCGTACATCAGACCAAGATCTACAGAAAGGGATTCCGGAGTCTGGCGAGGAATGAACGAGTAGAGTTTGACAGCAAACCATCGGTCCAGGGCATGGAAGCAATTTATGTATGCGGCATTGGCGGTCAAGAGTGTAAGGGCAGCAGAAAGCGACCCATGGCACAGAGGAAGCCCAGAAAGATAAGATGCTACAATTGTGGAGACCTGTCAGACCACATGGCAGCCAAGTGCCCTCAAGGCCCGCTTCCGAAGAGATGTTTTCGATGCAAGTCAACTGAACATTTGATAGCCGCCTGTCCCTCAAAGAGCTCTTTCCCGAGACGTGCTACCACAACCAGGTTTCCTTCCGGGTGCAAGCCAAGAGATGACCGTGACAACTGTCACCCTAAGGGAGCCGAGAAGATTGGTAGTCGGTTAGGGGAGGAAACTCGTCTTAAGCAGAGAGGAGGGAGTGCAAATCAAGGTTCAGCAGAGGAAACTCATCAAAAGCAGACTGTGGGGAATGTAAGCCACCGTCCACACAAAATGAGTGCAGAACACGTCAAGAGCGATCCCCCTACAGATTCGACAGCTACATGCACTGGCAAGCAGATGTCACAAGCCAGCAGCGACGCGGCACAAGTAGGCGAATCTTCTAGACCACAGCAACTGCCAGCCCGACAAAGCACAACTAGGGACATGTCGACCAAGACAGTCCCCAGCCGGGTTGTACCGATGACAGAAGCTCAGCCCAAAGCATCGCCGCAGAGAAAGAGTCATACGCAGCACCAACGATCTAAGAGGCTACGATCGAAGCGCCAGAGGTGGTGATGTTGTCGGGACGACAACAAAATCAGGAGGGAGATATGTGATGGGCCGGGAAGACACCCCTGAGGCCCCACCCCCACTTCAGTTCAAGGCATGTTTGTCGCCCATATATTTTCGGTCGGCCCACGTGACTGTCAGATCACGTGACGGCGCGAGCCTGGGTTGTGAAAAATCTGAAGTAGAAGATTGATGATGAAAATGCCATAATAATGCATTTAAATTAAGTTGTGGTGTAGAATTGTGTTATATTAAATAGCTGTAGGTTTTATTTGTGTTTTCGCTATTCCTAAGCGATAATCGCGTGTGATATTTAAGTAGTCAAGATTAATACGCCTAGCGCAGTAAAGTGAGTGATTAGCCTAGTGCCTATAAAAAGAGATAGCGAGCTACCAGCGGACCTTTTCCTAGTATCAGCCGCCAGAGAGAACAGACGACAGAGCCAAACTGTAAATGCATTGAGCACGTGAGTTAATTTAAATTAGAATTAATTTTATATAATTCTAGAATTATATTCAGCACGAGTCTGTTTTAATGTTTAGTGAAATAGATAGATGTGTTTCCAAAGGAAATGTCTTTTTAGGACATTATGATTTAGTCTTGAAGAAATGATAGATGAGTGAAAATAATGTTTGATAGGTTTTATTAGGCACGCAAAGCCTAAATCCAGATGTGAGAATTTAGTATCAAGTATTTCATCCATCAGACCGGGCAAATTTAGTAGGAGAGTGTTTTATACATGAAACTGGACAGAAATGTTATCAGAAAGGCAGATATAGTATGAAGCTATTTCACGGGAATGTAGATAAGATTAACAATAGCAAGATTGTAGCCACGTGGCGAGGACTGTATAAAAAAGCGGCGAATAACACGCCCCGCGTGGTAAACCTATAATGTTACGCCATGTGACACGTTGTGTATTTAGTCCCAGTTTGGTTTAAGTCGAGAATAATTATATTTATATTTTTTATGTAAGAGTAATTTAGTGTATTTCACGTTTATTGATAATTCTACTGTATATTTAATGGGTTACTGTGAGGTGAGAATATGTATTTAGATTTCTGGAGAGCGCGAGGCCACTCCTTTGTTGAGACATGTGTTTCTCTGGTTGCTCCCGGCGGAGCATGGAAACACCAATGTGGCTGGTGTCTATCACAAGCCGACAAGAAGCATTTTTATGCTATGGCAGTGATTTGTTTCGGTAACGATGTGTTTCGTGTGATGAGATTCTCAGTCGCACCAGTCGTCACATACGACATGCTTCAGAATGCAGTAACGAATATTGAGATAGATCAGTTACGAGGTAGTAGCTTATTCTCATTACAGATCAGTTACGAGGTAGTAGCTTATTCTCATTACTGAGAGTGGTTGTTGTACATACAGTTGAATATTATTCTATGTCCATTTTATGATTATTTAATTATGGTTATGTGAGGAATGGTTGTGAGAGCACGTGGGCTCACTTCAAGGTAAATATTTCTCTTCTCCGCTCCTGAGGGAGCATGGGGCCAACAGTGTGGTTTGCCTCCATATTAAGTATTCATATGCTAGGGCAGTAGTGTTTCGGTAGCAATCTGTGTTACATGGTGAGATTGCCAGCCCCACGCACAACACCTTACTAGTCTCATTGGACGACATGCATGAGTGTGTGTGTGTGTGTGATAGCTGAGTGTGTGCTCTTGCAGTAGTGGTTTTGGTAGCAATCTGTGTTACATGGTGAGGTTGCCAGCCCCATGCACAACACCATACTAGTCGCATTGGACGACATGCATGAGTGTGTGTGTGTGTGATAGCTGAGTGTGTGCTCTTGCAGTAGTGGTTTCCGTAGCAACCTGTGTTACATGGTGAGATTGCCAGCCCCACGCACAACACCTTACTAGTCGCATTGGATGACACACATGAGTGTGTGTGTGTGTGTGATAGTTGAGTGTGTCAGGTGGCGGCGTAGGACAGTTTGACAGGTGAGAGCGTGGTGTTTCTCATTCAGTATTATATTATGATTTTAACTATTCTGTGCTTTGTTTGCTTCTTCAGATTAGCATCGGGCACTGTTGGGTGTTTTGTTTTGTTGGGTTTTGTGATGTTCGCTAGTTTATTTGTTTAATGTTTGCTTTGTCACTGAATGGGCTGTAAAAATAAATATAGCCCCTGCCTCTAGAATCAAGAGTTTTATTGTTGTTCGGGTCGGTGCGAGTGTGACAAGAGAGTGATATCACAATCACAATATAATCATCATCATCATCTCGCCCACCCTACCACATTAGTATATAGAGTAAATAAAATGACAATGGGCGTGTTTTCTCCACAAGCACGTTGGCAGGGCGATTGTACCAAAGCCAGAATATTCTACAGTCGTTCCATCTTTAGGGTGACGAAGTACTTGGCCGCGTAGTGTTATGATCTAAATGAGGACACTGGCTCCAACAGGTTTTCACGGAACTGCTGCTTCTGTAGAGAAAGATCACCGCTGAGGGCATGTCACAGTTGGGATGTTCCCACAGGAAGCCATATTTAGGTCACATCTGCTAGGAGGTAAGATATAAAAAAGTGTTACATGAATACTGTTACATTGTTACTGTACTATTTTAGAAACGTGATTGACAATTCTAAATAAAGGGACAGGTTGGTAAAGAACTTCAGACAAGGCCAATAAAACATTACAATAAAACTAAGATGTTGACACTACTTAGAATTTCAAGATACCATTATCTGAGGAAAGCATAAGATTACTGCGCCCTCAATAGCCTCTAGCTCCTCAAGGAGCATAGGCCTTCAACAAACACATGCCAAGTACTCCTGTCACGTGCCATCAGCTCATGACCTTTCCACGTCTTCCTCGTTATTCGGCAACCCAGATTCCTTTCGGTTCTCTCTGGATTGCTTCATGAGCCTCCTTCCCGAGGAACCTATTCCATCTTGGACGGCTGAATTGACTTATATTCTGCTGTTGATTTATCCATATTGCTTATTGAAGTTTTTGTGATATCTTTTTACAGGATGGGGTAACTAGCCCTTGCTCAACCCTCCTTAGTCGCTTTTTACGGCATGCTTGGTAGGGTACAGTGTTACTATTCTTTGCTCTCATTTCGGGCCCCTGTAACACACGGGTGACTGTTCCCTCTGACACGTCATAAGAAGTGACTAGTATGAGGTTGTGCACGAGGCTCGATACATCATCGTGTAAAACAAGTTACTATAGAAACCACAGCTGCAAGAGGGCACAATCTTTTGGCGCAGTTTTCGTGTGGACCATGTTTAGTGGAGGTTCCATAAGAAGCAAAACAAAAACTAATTGAAATGATTAATGACAGCACTGTTCCGGGCAGTTCCCATGAGTATCTGAGGAGACACATAAAGAATAGGAACATTGTTCTCTCATGCATGTCGTTGGTGGCGACTGTTCTACATGGGGCTCTCAATCTTATCATGCACAAGGAGTTGTTACACAAACAACCGCTGCAAAAGGACATGAATGATTTAGTGCACCCTCTCTGCTGGGGGCCAGCTGCAAACACTGACTTCATGCTTCATGATGACCGACAAGGCAAATGATGATGATGATGTCGATAATGATTCTAGAATTGACCATCTTCATCTGATCTTACGACATGCTATATATATATATTATTTATTTGTTTATAAAATCGGTTTGGTGTATAATTATGTAATTGCCTTTGATAAGTCTGCCACGCAATGTTGCCACAAAATGGTGCAGGTTAGACCAGACTAAACCGGTTTGTTACAGATGTATCTAGTTATGATTCATTTTCGACAAGATTGTACAGACACTGTCTCGTGTAGTCGACAAGATTGTACAGATACCCTGTCTCGTGTAGTCGACAAGATTGTGCAGACAATGTCTCGTGTAGTCGACAAGATTGAACAGACACACTGTCTCGTGTAGTCGACAAGACTGTACAGACACCCTGTCTCGTGTAGTCGACAAGATTGTACAGACACCCTGTCTCGTGTAGTCGACAAGATTGTACAGACACCCTGTCTCGTGTAGTCGGCAAGATTGTACAGACACCCTGTCTCGTGTAGTCGGCAAGATTGTACAGACACCCTGTCTGTGGCGTGAGGTTTTTATTGCTCCAGGATCAGTATAGTACTGACAATTACAGAAATAGAATTTCTGCAGAAAATGGTGAAGTCCCAGTGTCTGAGAGAACTACTGGTATCACAAATTAGTTACGGCTGTGAATGATCTGATCTCGAAAAATTTGTATAGAGGAGACAGTCATAAATTGCCACCCCCGCTGTGTAACTAACTGTGATATTAAAACAAGGAAACAGATTTTACTTAACAATTATAAAATTGACAAGTCGTTCAAATACAATTTCCTTATTATTTATTTAGTATATACACTATCTACTCTTGTGCTGAAGGATGGATGTTGAAAAATGGAATGGAATGGATTTTTAAGTTTACAAATGATTTACAAATATATATATACACTTGTATATTACAAGTCTTCCAATTATAGGAACAAAAAAATTATTTCAGCTGTGCTGTTACTCAATTATAGTAAATGTATCAGCTGTGCTGTTAATTACGTGTATATATATATATATATAATTTATCAGCTATGATCTTATTATTGTCTCTTGCTAAGCTAACTCAGTTTCTCTTCATAGACAGTTAATAGCTCACAATTACCGACGGAAATGGTACTACTGTGTACTGATCTCTCAAAAGTTATGTCCGTCTTAGTTTCTTGCACACAACACCCGCTGATGATCGTTTCGTTTACCCACCCAAGACTGAGGGGGACTAAAGATGTAGATCATGTGCAATCACTGTGCTCCTGCGACGTTACAGGCAGCTGGATTGACACGACATACGACCTCAGGTTTGATGATACGAATAAAACCCTCTAAGATTTAAACAGGCCAGGTTTTGACTCGACTAGTGACGCAGTCTGCCAGGTCAATGCACGCAGGTAAGCAATAAATCAAGGTTGACAGCTTCTCTTCCTCAGTCGGTCGTCTATCTGGCTTCGTGTTGGTGTTGTGTGATTATGCATAAAATCCGCCCGTATATATAGGTAGATGTGGGAACTTTTACGGCTTAGGGACAGCTTTTGGTTGGTTTTCGGCATGGCAAGCTGATTGGCTAAATGCGGTTTAGTACCATGCTCCGTACCATCCTTGACCGAGACGAATCCCAGAAAAACAGGGCTTATGGCTAATTTTATTGTTTTTCCGCCATATTGGGTGACAAGATGGCCGCGACCGACATCCGAAAATCAGGGCTTAAGCCTAATTTTATTCTGTCTCAGAGACTGGTGAACGGTGCTCGTTGATTGGCTGGGCAAATTTGTATCGCGACATAGTGATTAAACAAAGTAGTGGGTTTACACACTCGTTTCATGACATAGCCCCATCCTTTCCTAGCTGTGACCTGTCATAGCTGACGTGTAAACACCTGATGTTGTTAATCATTTTGCGTCTGTCCTTCCAGAGTAATAGGGTGTCGACTTAAAAAATCAGCTCCTACATTGTCTCTTCCCGGAATGTAATTCACGGTAAAGGAATAAGGCGCCAGAAGCAGACTCCACCTTAACAATCTCGAATTTAACTTTATAGATGCAGCCAATAATGTTAAAGGCTGGTGATCGCTTTGGACAATGAAGTGTGTCCCATACAGGTAAGGTGAAAATTTGTCGATGGACCAAATTAGAGCCAAACATTCTTTCTCTATGGTCGAGTAATTCAACTCAGTTGCATTCAGCTTCCTACTGGCGTACGCGATGGATAAAAGTTCCTCCGGCTGGGCTTTTGATTGCTGCAAGAGAGCTGCACCAATATCTATACTGCTAGCGTCCGTCCTTAATACAAATTCCTGTGTGATATCGGGTAGCGTAAGGATGGGTTTGCTGGCGAGTTTTGCTTTTAGCTTTGTGTAAGCTTTTTTACCATCAGCATTCCATTGGATTTTGTCAGGCTGGCCTTTCTTCGTTAAGTTAGATAATGGCGCACACAGAGAGTTAAAGTGGGTTATGTACTTCTGATAGAACCCACATAATGACACGAATGATCTCACATCTTTCTTCGTTTGAGGTCTGGGTGCCTTTTTAACTTCTCTATATTCTTTGGGTCAGGAAACATATGACCTGTAGAAATAGTGTGACCTAGGAATTCCAACTCCTTACAACCGATGTAGCACTTGGTTGGACGTGCAGTCAATCCAGTGGCTCTCAGCCTGTCAAACAACATGGTGAGCGCTACTATATGCTCTTCAAATGTGTTTGTAGCAACAAGAATGTTATCCATAAAGTTAGTGATATGGGGATGTTGTAGAGGTTCCAACAATTTCCTCATCATTCTTGAAAATATACTTGGAGCATTTTTCAGTCCAAAGGGTAGTACATTAAACTCGTAGTGTCCGTCTGATGTACTAAATGCCAGCGTTTTCCTAACTTCTGGTTTCATTGGTATTCGGTAGTATCCCTTGCTTAGATCTACCTTCGATAAATACCTAGCCTTACTCAGTGTAGAGAACAGCTGGTTGGTGTCAGGTAATGGGTCCACCTGAGATTCTGTGATCGCATTTAGCTTCCTGTAGTCAATGCATAACCTTTGTTCACTACTCGGTTTTCTTAATAGCACCACACTTGAGCTATAGGGAGAGTCTGACTTCGAGATAATGTTCTCCTTCAACAGATAATCAACTTCCTCCCTTAGTGCTTGTGCTTTCGCATAGGGTATAGGGTATGTTCTCATGCATACTGGTGTAGGGTCTGTAACCTTCATGTTGTACTCTAACAGATTCGTACGATTTGTCTTATATGTGAGCACATCAGCATGGGTTTCCAACACTTTCTGTACCATCTTCTTCTGCTCTGGAGTTAAATGTTCACTAATGTTTACATGAACATAATCCTCTGTAGTTGTGAGTGGATATTCCATAGAGTGAAGTGGTTCACCGTGCATTTCTGTTGCTATGGCTAGGGTCATGATACGTGCAACTTCTGATGATTCCTTGTCATAGTATTTATTAAGAAGATTGACATGATATACCTTCTCTTTTCCTTTCTTGTCAATCTTATAATTGGTCCTGGAAAGTTTTTCCAGTATGAAATAGGGTCCCTGCCATCCAATCTGCAATTTATTATTGCTGCTTGGCAACAGTAATAACATCTTTTCACCCACCTCCAGTTCCCTATCCTTTGCTTTTTTTTGTTGTAGTACGCAGCATGCTTTCTCCTGGCCTGTCTTAAGTTCTCATTGGCCAGTTTCCAACCTGCTTTCAATCGAGATGTCAACTCGTTGACGTACTGGTATGAGGAAGTCACTGTTTTCTCTGCTGTTTCATCAGTCCATGTCCGCAGCAATGCTTCCAGTGGACCTTTTATTGGTCTTCCAAACAACAATGTAGCTGGAGCCAATCCAGTTGAATTGTGGGGTACTTCCCTATATGCAAATAGCGCAGCGGGCAAGTACGTATCCCAAGTATCAGGTTTTTCACTTGCCAGCTTTTTAAGGATTGAAATTAGCGTACCATTGAACCGCTCTACTTGACCGTTCCCTTGGGCATGGTAGGGACTACAATGATTGTGCCTGGCTTGAAATATCCTGAATACTTCTTGTGTTAGCTTTCCCTTAAACTGAGACCCATTGTCAGTCAATATCTGATGCGGGAAACCTAATCGGGTGAATATTGTCAACAGGGCCTCTGCCACATGCGTTGAATCTATAGCTGACATGGCCACTGCTTCTCCCATATAGAGCAAGTATCAACCAAGGTTAAGATGTAAGCATTTCTCTTCTTGGTCCTAGTGAGGGTCCAACAATATCCACTGCAACACGTTCAAAAGGGGTTCCCATAATGGGCATTTCTCCCAGTGTTGCTGGTGCAGTCCTATGCTTAGGAGCTACTCTTTGGCATTCTGGACAGAATCTTACATATCTCTTTATGTCCTCTGTGATTCCTGGCCAGAAGTAGTGACAGGCTATCCTTTGTCCAGTGGCCCCTATTCCCATATGTCCACTGAAGGGTATAGCATGTCCTAGCGTCATAACCTTCTCCCGGTAAGATTTTGGCACTACTAGCTGTCCATGCCCTGTAGGTCCTGTTCCAGCTTTTCTATAGAGTAGGCCATTCTTCATGTAAAAGTCTCCTTTCTCTGGAGGGTTATGTGCTTTAGGTAATTTGCCAAAACAAGGCTTCAAAGTGCTGTCTGCTGCTTGAGCCTTCTGGAGCTTTCCCTGGTCTGGACTGTTGCCATAACTACAGGTTTTATAGGTTCTCCAAGGAAAACATACCTACACCCCAAAATCAAAGGGTAAATAGGGTCGTCCATCACTGCTGCTTTGATTTCCCCTTCCACATAGCGAGATCTTATGTTGATTCGGGCTATGGGTAATGTCATGGTTCTTGCTCCCTTGATCAGTCCTCTGATTTCCACTGTTTCTGTGGTTATCTGGTCAGGACTCACTAGAGAAGAGCACACAACTGAATCAAAGTCCAATCCTGTGTCATATAAACACAGTACTTGAGTGCCATTCACGGTCACTTCCTTACAGACAGGGGGATGATGGAAGTCCTTCTGACTTACTGCCAGTTCCTTCCTTCCCGGCTTCCCTGTTGTAAGACATGCAGCATGATGAGGAGGATTCTTCCTTCTGCAGTCCGCAGTATTGTGGTTACTCATTAGACAAGTTTTACACCACTTTCCTTCCTTCCGGTAAGGTGTCTTATCCGATCTTAGAGGGTTTTTGTTCTTTTGGTCAAATCTTTGTTTTTCCTTGTGATATGGTCTTTTTGTTCATATTTGGTATAGTTTTGTGATGATTTGAAGTTTTCACTTTGCTTTTTCTTATTCCCTAATAATTCTGCCTGAGCTGCTTGATATCTCTCAGTAACAGTTACAATATCTCCCAATCTCTCTGCTCCTTGTTCCATGATAAACTTCCTCATTTCTTGAGGCATGGACTCTTTCAATTGCTCCATCATTACCATTTCTTTCAGATCCTGACACTTTCCTAAAATACTCAATTTTTCCAAGTAAGTTTCCAATCTAGCAGAGAATTGGTGATAGTTTTCTCCTGGAAGATGTTTAGCTGTTCGGAATTTCTTTCTATATGATTCTGAGTTCTTTTCATATCTCACAAGCAGTGCCTGCTTCAGAATTTCATAATCTTTCTGATCATCTCTTGAGAGCTTCAAATATACATCGTAGGCCACACCTCTTAATCCCTGAGATAGTTTAAGACTCCACTTTTCTTTCCCTAAGCCATAGGTAGTGGCAAGTCTTTCGTATCTATCCAGGTACGACTCAATGGCGTCTTCTTTCTCAACAAATGGGTCCAGATGAAAATTCATGGCCCCACTTGAGGTGCTCTGGCTGGAGCTACTCTCAGAGTGAGGAGAGCTACCACCATTATTGCCAGTAGTTGCCTGAATTTCGAGCTCTTTTAATCTCAATTGATGGCCTCTCTCTGCTTGTAATTTCCTTTCCTCAGAGTCAATTTTCTTTGCCTCATTTTCAGCCTCCAATTTCTTGACTTCAGCTGCTAATTTCCTTTCTTCAACTTCTAATCTTTTGGCTTCTCTCTCAGCGTCCAGTCTTTTGTCTTCTCTCTCAGCTTCCAGTCTTTTGGCTTCTCTTTCAGCTTCCAGTCTTTTGTCTTCTCTCTCAGCTTCCAGTCTTTTGCCTTCTCTCTCAGCTTCCAGTCTTTTGGCTTCTCTTTCCGCTTCTACTTGCAATTTCCTTTCCTCTCTATCCATGTGTTTGTCCACTTCTGTTGTGACATACTGAATAAGAGCATCACCTGTAATATTTAATTCCTTACCCATCTGCATGACCGCAGTTCTGAACATCACTAGATCAGCCATGGCGTTACTTAGAGAGGGTATGTAAATTTACTATATCCAAATTATTGTAATTAAACTTAATTAATTTAATTGAACAAATAATTTCCGTGCAACTTTGTGAGCATCAACTATTTACTGAGTACTAAATGATACTCCTCCTAAGAAAATAATAAAAAATCCTATTTATGAATTTTTTTCAAAAAATGTGTTTCTTTTGTTATCTATGGGTGGCACAAGATAGAGTTAGTAGATAGATGAATAGACTAAGTATGGCTCAAGGTATATAGACATATCCCAGGAACGAGCCCCCAGTGTGGCGTGAGGTTTTTATTGCTCTAGGATCAGTATAGTACTGACAATTACAGAAATAGAATTTCTGCAGAAAATGGTGAAGTCCCAGTGTCTGAGAGAACTACTGGTATCACAAATTAGTTACGGCTGTGAATGATCTGATCTCGAAAAATTTGTATAGAGGAGACAGTCATAAATTGTCACCCCCGCTGTGTAACTAACTGTGATATTAAAACAAGGAAACAGATTTTACTTAACAATTATAAAATTGACAAGTCGTTTAAATACAATTTCCTTATTATTTATTTAGTATATACACTATCTACTCTTGTGCTGAAGGATGGATGTTGAAAAATGGAATGGAATGGATTTGTAAGTTTACAAATGATTTACAAATATATATATACACTTGTATATTACAAGTCTTCCAATTATAGGAACAAAAAAATTATATCAGCTGTGCTGTTACTCAATTATAGTAAATGTATCAGCTGTGCTGTTAATTACGTATACATATATATATAATTTATCAGCTATGATCTTATTATTGTCTCTTGCTATGCTAACTCAGTTTCTCTTCATAGACAGTTAATAGCTCACAATTGCCGACGGAAATGGTACTACTGTGTACTTATCTCTCAAAAGTTATGTCCTTCTTAGTTTCTTGCACACAACACCCGCTGATGATCGTTTCGTTTACCCACCCAAGACTGATGGGGACTAAAGATGTAGATCATGTGCAATCACTGTGCTCCTGCGACGTTCCAGGCAGCTGGATTGACACGACATACGACCTCAGGTTTGATGACACGAATAAAACCCTCTAAGATTTAAACAGGCCAGGTTTTGACTCGACTAGTGGCGCAGTCTGCCAGGTCAATGCACGCAGGTAAGCAATACATCAAGGTTGACAGCTTCCCTTCCTCAGTCGGTCGTCTATCTGGCTTCGTGTTGGTGTTGTGTGATTATGCATTAAATCCGCCCGTATATATAGGTAGATGTGGGAACTTTTACGGCTTAGGGACAGCTTTTGGTTGGTTCTCGGCATGGCAAGCTGATTGGCTAAATGCGGTTTAGTACCATGCTCCGTACCATCCTTGACCGAGACGAGTCCCAGAAAAACAGGGCTTTTGGCTAATTTTATTCTGTTCTTCCGTCATATTGGGTGACAAGATGGCCGCGACCGACATCCGAAAATCAGGGCTTAAGCCTAATTTTATTCTGTCTCAGAGACTGGTGAACGGTGCTCGTTGATTGGCTGGGCAAATTTATATCGCGACATAGTGATTAAACAAAGTAGTGGGTTTACACACTCGTTTCACGACACTGTCTCATGTAGTCGACAAGATTGTACAGACACCCTGTCTCGTCTAGTCGACAAGATTGTACTGACACCCTGTCTCGTGTAGTCGACAAGATTGTACAGACACTCTGTCTCGTGTAGTCGACAAGATTGTACAGACACCATGTCCGTTGTAGTTTCCGGTGGTCTCTGAGAAGGAGGAGAATAGAACAGGACTACTGCTCCATCAGACAAAGGAGGGGGAACAACTGGTGACGTCTGCTCAAAGATAAAGAAAGCCAGATGCGCTTTTAATGCCCTTCGACCAATATGGAACTCCACATGAGAAATACTATTATTTACACGACAATGGATATACAAACCAGACTTAAACAGCTAACGCACATAAATGTTCAATTAATACCAACTGGTTACACCTCCGAGTCTATCCCAAGAACGGCAGACCAAAATGGAACTAATTTCACAAGACCTATAGATAGATCAATACACGTTCCTTCCGGGAAAGAAAGGTGTATAAATCTCACACAAAAATATAGCCAAAAATAAACGCAACGAATACAAACACTGCACAATGGATGACCACCAGAAAAAGCTTAAGTGGTATGTTAAACAGAGAAGAGTACTGTATATGTTGCATGAAATATATCGACTTATCTCTGAAGTAGTGTCTTGAATGGCAAGTCCAATCAAGGTGTTGAAATTCTGCAGTAACGGTAAGAGGTGTGTTAGATGGGGTGACACATTTTAGGTTGTAAGATAATTGAGAGCTGATGGGAAGACAGTGCAATTGGTGACCCATGCTATGAAGTGGAAATTAATTACCCTGTTAGTCAAGACACAGTATGTTGGGTGAGAACGTGGATGTTAGATTTATCTATCATGTCATGTCCCTGTCCATCATTTATGTATGTGTACCACGGTAGAGAATGGTTGAGTGGGTATGGACAGTGGAGTATAATGTGGCATGAAGGGAAAGAATGCATTTTGGGAAATTGCCAAATATGCTTTCCTAATCTGGATCATTATTTTATTTCCAGAATTTAGGTACCCAGTAGTGTACGTAAACCTGGGATTGCCACTACTCGAGGCACTTTATGCCATCACTGAGAGTGTCTTGATATGGTCTTCGGTCGTCAGGTTGCTGAGATGGTATACAGTCTCCATGTTGTTAAGAAGTTATCCCATACTTTGATATTTTGTACAGTGCACCTGATGCCGGAGTGCATTATTTTCTTTGGTGTTGCTGATGGACTTAGTTTAGTTTAGATAGGATTGTATCCTTAAAGTGTGAAATATTGGCTGCTTAATTTATTTTCATCATTGTACAGAACGATTGTATATGGATTGATTTCATACATTTCACATGGTTATGATTAAGTCTTGGGCATCTTTAGGTATGTGAATGAGAAACGGCCTCATTAGTTGGAGATATAAATATTTATGAAGTCATGGCGGAATGCATGACATTTTTGATTAAATTAAGGCCATTGACGATAGCAATTTATATTGCAGTTATTGTAAATGGAATGTGTTATACTGTTGTGATAGTCCTCTGCAGTGAGGATTACAGGGAAATAGAGGAATGGAAATATCCAATCGTGTGTTCCTTCGAGAGTCTAGTGGCTAGAAAACTCATGCTCGACATGAGCATTGTCTTAGAACTTTATGAAGCAGTGGAGCAACAGCTACCAGTGTCTGCCAGAACTTCACAGATACAACAATTGTTATTGAGCAAAGTTTTGGCTAGAAGAACTGAAGGAATATGAGAGGAATTTATCTTTGTGGATCATACCAATCAGAGTGGAGGAAACTAGATCTTCGCAGTATGGATTAGAAAGAGGTGAAAGCTATTGGTGTTAAAGTAAATTGCACCCATCTCATATTGAAATTGGGATTTATTCATGACATTCACTGGATAAAGACACATAGTAGTAAAGCAACTTGGTTTGTTGTTAAATATTTTTCTGTACTGTACCTAACTGAGGTACTACTGTGTATTAGATTTAACATTTTTGAAAGAAATTGTTGATAATTTTCGTGCAATGATGTAATTTTAATAACAGTACCTGATATGCGAGATTTTTTTCAAAACTTTTGTGTAATTGCATACACCTGTATAGTTTGTCTCAATTTGTTGGAAGTGATTTATAGTTCATACTGCAATTGTGAAATGATAATGTACAAACTAGTTTGATACATTATTTTTTGTGAACCCAAAGAGAATCAGTTATTGCTGAGTAAAAGACTTGCATCTTTGACAGTGAGATGTAATATGTTTTGTAACACTTGCCTTGACAATGTAATGGTAATTATTTTGTTTTCAGTAATGTAATTCTGATGAAAGCATAGCTGACGTCTATCTTATGCTATTATGAGTGTCAGGTGTAGACAAAACACCAGGATATTTTGTAGAATAATAGCCCCTTCAGTCAGAACTGACTATGGGAAATTTTGTGAACTGGCATGTATTTCTATGCATTTACATAATTTTTTTTTAATTTGTTGGAATGGTATAACAGTATGTTGTAGCATGTGCTCCATGTGAGAGGTAGTATGGAGAATGGTGGTATGGGTTAGAGTGTGACTCACCCAGTGAAGTTTATTGTGTAAATGGTACTTGTGCGTTAATTCACCGGTTAAATTAAATTCTGGATATTTATTACCCAAACCGATCACCGTACTCTTTCTTGACTGAAAAAGTGTCATTTCACATTGTCCTCTCCCCCCCTCCCCCGTTGCTTAGAATTTTTTTTAAAACACGCCTGCCGTTTGTAAGGTTGTAGTCACGTAGCACATTCTGCCGTTGGGGAGTGAAGTGTTATAGACTTCGATGTACTGGGTCCCAGCTTTATGAGGTGGGGTCGCCTGTTCCCTTCCTCGCTGCCGTTGCCTTCTCTAACGCAAGATCAGAGGCAGGTACCCTTTTACAGCTGGTTAGACTGATGCGTAACACCTGTTCCCTTCCTCGCTGCCGTTGCCTTCTCTAACGCAAGATCAGAGGCAGGTACCCTTTTACAGCTGGTTAGACTGATGCGTAACACCTGTTCCCTTTCTCGCTGCCGTTGCCTTCTCTAACGCAAGATCAGAGGCAGGTACCCTTTTACAGCTGGTTAGACTGATGCGTGACACCTGTTCCCTTTCTCGCTGCCGTTGCCTTCTCTAACTCAAGATCAGAGGCAGGTACCCTTTTACAGCTGGTTAGACTGATGCGTGACACCTGTTCCCTTCCTCGCTGCCGTTGCCTTTTCTAACTCAGGATCAGAGTAAGGTACCCATTTACAGCTGTTATGGAGTGTTAGAGACTTCACCATACTAGGTCCAGCATCGAGAGATGGGGTCTACCTAGCTATAAATGGGTACTTAACTTTGAGTTAGGGAAGGAAAAGACAGCGAGGAAGGAAACTGGTCTCCCCACCTCTCGATGCTGGACCTAGTATGGTGAAGTCTCTAACACTCCATAACCAGCTGTAAATGGGTACCTGACTCTGATCCTGAGTTAGAGAAGGCAACGGCAGCGAGGAAGGGAACATGTGTCACGCATCAGTCAAACCAGCTGTAAAAGGGTGCCTGACTCTGATCTTGAGTTAGAGAAGGCAACGGCAGCGAGGAAGGGAACATGTGTCACGCATCAGTCAAACCAGCTGTAAAAGGGTGCCTGACTCTGATCTTGAGTTAGAGAAGGCAACGGCAGCGAGGAAGGGAACATGTGTCACGCATCAGTCAAACCAGCTGTAAAAGGGTGCCTGACTCTGATCTTGAGTTAGAGAAGGCAATGGCAGCGAGGAAGGGAACATGTGTCACGCATCAGTCAAACCAGCTGTAAAAGGGTGCCTGACTCTGATCTTGAGTTAGAGAAGGCAACGGCAGCGAGGAAGGGAACATGTGTCACGCATCAGTCAAACCAGCTGTAAAAGGGTGCCTGACTCTGATCTTGAGTTAGAGAAGGCAACGGCAGCGATTTCCTTTGTTTCCTTTGTACCGTTAACTTGTAGAACTGATTCAATTCCGTTCTATTGGTTTATAAACTTTTTTTTTAAAATGGGGGGGGGGGGGGGGGGGGGGTTGGGGGGCGGGTCTGTCGTAAGCGTGTCAACTATGAATGCAAGAGAAACGCTTTTTTTTTTTAACTTGCCTCCCAAATCACAATGTGAAATCAACATTTTTCAGTCAAGAAAAAGTACGGTTCTCAGTTTTGGTAATAAATTTCCAGAATTTGATTTAACCGGTGAATAAACGCACAAGAACCGTGTAAATGTTCCAGTCACTGTAATATGACAACTGTTTCAGTAAGACCGTATGTTTGCATCTAATTATGTGTTGTTACATGAGGGGTTCTGTGGCTTGTACTCAAGTCTTCGGTGCAAAACTTCGTTTTCCATCTGGAGAGGGGGGTGGATGTCACAAACATTTTCATGAGTATGAATGATGATAGTGATTGGTGTTAAGGGTCACTGAACTGTTGTTAACACTTGGTTAAGTGTAACTCAGGTATTGAGTTCATGTCTGACTTTATGTCAACATAGTGTGACTTGTGCATGCGTTGAGAGAAAGCATGTAGTGAATACAAGTCTGGTGTGACTGTATTATTCTGTGTTTGGCAGCCGAGCTGGGCGCTCGAGTCTGTATTTTGGAAGCCGAGCTGTACGCTCGTATTTGTAAAGGTATTATTCATATATGGGATTATTGTATTAATGATGTGATAGGTGCATTATCATACAGGCGACGGTTTTTCCGCCTAAGAGTGTTCCAGGAGGAACTATATTTATATCCCTGTTGTACAGAACGGTATAGGGCGTTGCCGTGTCCTCCCCGGGAGCTACCGTGAAGAAAGGCGACGCGTTTCCCGCCTTGGAGCTGGTTTTGGAATAAATACAGGCGAAGTGTTTTGTCCCGCCTGGGAGGAGATTCTGTGAATCTATATGGCGAGTGTATGCCGCCAATCACTAATAAGTGATATACACCTGGATGGTGATTTACATGTGCGAGGAGGGTATACAGCACATATAGGTATTTAGTGTACTGTCTGTGCACGTCAGGGAAGCCAGTCCCTAGTTATTGTCGTGAGTGTTATTTCCTACAGGCAATGTCAGCCTGGAGGTGAGTCAGTATGCTTGCCAGTATAAGTGCTATTCAGGACACGTATGTGAATGTGCAATAAATGTTATGGATCTGTAACCAGTGGCGTTTGTGTTACTGCATACCCCTAGTGTTGTTGACCATCATCTACACACGCCACCCCCCATCATCATATATCTATACAGTGCCCTGACATCTGGGTGCTCATAATATTGTTCCTGACAAGTGGGGGTCATCATCGTATAAACAGTTTTCTGACACTCAGCAATATGCAGAGAGAACAACATTAGAATCGTTAACTCAAATGTGAAGTCAGTCTTGCTGTATGGCTCAGAAACATGGCATGTCTCAAAGAGTATCACCTCCAAGCTACAGAGATTTGTAAATAGATGTCTCCGATGGATCCTTCGTATAAGATGGCCAGATGTAATAACAAATATAGAGCTAAGGAAAAGATGCGGACAACAGCCAATGCAAACATAAATTAAGATAAGAAAGTGGGGATGGATAGGACATACACTCAGAAGAGAAAAATCAAGCATAGTCAGAGTTTCCCTTGACTGGAACCCACAGGGGCGGAGAAGAGTGGGGAGGCCAAAGAGAACTTGGAGAAGCATTTATAACACATAAGGAAGGGAAACCCGAGGCCTGTAAACAGTAAATTAATATGAGACAAACATAAAGCTATGTTATCTGGCACTCGTAGGAAATAAAGAAGTAGAACACTAGATAACAGAAAAACAACAGACATGAGTGGCTTACACAGGATTTGAACTCTGGACCTTCCGTGCGACAACCCAGCCTAGCTATGCAAGCGAATCACACTATCCTCCCTGCCGTCTACGCATCACCAAGTGATTGCGTCATTACTAGGCTGAATTGCCCATGGTAAAAACTTCCGGTGTTATGTATTGCGTTTCGCACTAATGACCTGTCATCGAAACATCATTTTGGTGATGCGTAGATGGCAGGGAGGATAGTGTGATTCGCTTGCATAGCTCGGCTGGGTTGTCGCACGGAAGGTCCAGGGTTCAAATCCTGGGTAAGCCACTCAAGTCTGTTGTTTTTCTCTTGTCTAGTGTTCTTCTTCTTTATTTCCTACGAGTGCCTGATAACATACCTTTATGTTTGTCTCATATTAATTAGAACTTGGAGAAGAACTGTTGAAGAGGAGGCTAGGGAAATTGGAATGACTTGGGCACAGCTGAAAAAGACAGCCCAGAATAGAAATCGATGGAGAGCAACTGTTTCTGCCCTATGTTCTACAGGGAACGAAAAGGAATGATGATGACTGCCAATCAGACACGTCGTAAAACGTTAGGATTGTGAGGTCGTATGGTGCTGCCAACTTCACCATATAAAACAAATGGTTACAGACAATAGCGCTGCTGTTGGACGTGCTTTGATACAAGATGCACATTATCTTTGGTCATCTAAAACAGCCATTGCTCTCGGAAGCATGTAATCTTGAATAATATATTTACCTTATGATTTGTTGTACTGTGTCATCCTTCTCGACATTTGTACAAAATACTTGGTGGCGTCGTCGAAGAACTGTGGCTTTGATACCCATTTGCTCCAGCAGACAACTTTCAGTGATCGTGAGTGACAAGCATAGTAGCTGATGTTGGCCTTCGGTGTTTCGCAGATAATTGTTTGTTCTTTTAAGATCAGTAAATGACTTTTGTGTTGAAATATTTTGTAGCCAGTATCTTGAGGCTGAATCTAGCAAGCCTGTAAGTATAAATAAAAACTTCATGCAGTTCTTGCTGTCTTATAAATGAAGTTGATTACAAAGTTTTTTGTGAAATTCGGCATCAGAATTAAATTCCACAAGTACAATTGTTCGATGTAACTTATCAAAACATCTGCTTCGAGCCTCCAGGAAGCAATTCATCGCTTCACATCGAACATACCGATTGTAGTATAAAATGAGTTTTTTTGTAGTCAAGAAAGTATTACGAGCCTCCAGGAAGCAATTCATCGCTTCACATCGATTGTAGTATGAAATGAGTTTTTTGTAGTCAAGAAAGTATTACAATTTTAGCTTTAATACATAACAAAATCTCATCTCTTCTATCACTTCTATAAACAATCTTGTGGGCTGATGTCTTATCTTCGCCGTCCAACAGAGTCAATCTTGTGGGCTGATGTCTGATCTTCGCCGTCCAACAGAGTCAATCTTGTGGGCTGATGTCTTATCTTCGCCGTCCAACAGAGTCAATCTTGTTCCTTTTGAATGAGTAAGAACTTGATGTTGTCGTTTTAAATTCTTCCCCTAAAGAATTACAAGTTTCTCTAAACAACAACAATAATAATAATAACAAGAACAACAATAACAACAACAACAATAATAATAATAACAAGAACAATAATAACAACAACAACAATAATAATAATAACAACAATAATAATAATAACATTAACAACAACAACAACAGCAACAACACTCACACATAAAGAGTAAACCGATTCGGTTTTTTTTAACTGAAGTATCTGAAACTATAACTAGAATGGTGAAAATTGTTCGAAAACATTGCTAAGAAACAAAATCAAAATCACTCAACAGTGCAAAGTGGCTGGAGAAGAGTATATGCTTTCTGTATCCTAGTCTCATCAATTGATTGAGTAAGAGCTTCACGTTGTCTTTTTAACTTGCTCCCACTCCCATAATAAATTTTTAAAAATTAGTTTCTTTAAACTGCAAAAAAGAAAAAGAAAGGAAGACAAAGAAAAGTAAAGCGTGTCGCTTTTTTTTGGACTGAAGAATCTGAAATAATAACGTGGAATGATGAAAAATGCTCGACAAACATTGCTTAAAAAAAACATCCAAATCTCTCAAAGTTGTATAAAGCAGGCCTTATGCTTTATAGATCCTAGTGATTCTTTTCTGTATGAATGATACCAACAGATTTTCCAGGTCACTTTTTTAACGTACGGTCTATTGCAACACGTAGGTGTTGTAGCTTCATTTTGTAGGAGCAAAGGATGATCAATCAATACCCTTCAACTATCAATGGAAAGAAGAAGGGGGGGGGGGGGGCATAGGCCTATAACAAATATATGCCAAGTCTTGCTGACGCACAATGAAGTCAAGATGGTTCTGTTACGCCACTGTTACGGGCGTGTGGGTATATCCTCGGCTGAAGATGTGTCTTATTTGAGCAGGGTATTTGATTAATAAATTGAGTGTCATCGTTTGGTTTTTCCCTTCCGAACCCTGTTTACAAGTTCATCAATATTATTGTTCTTTGAAGAGCAGTATCGTGCTTAAACAGAATCATAGGATGAAAACATAATGCGTTAATAAGTTCCGCCAACTTGAGAATCAATCAATCAAATCAGTTGATAATCCCAATTCTCTTTTGAGTCCATCTGACAAATTTATTACATGAAAAATCACGAAGACATCATATATTATGGCATTGTTAATATATTCATTGATATAAATCATTTCCACTTAGTGCAAGTCCAGTCCACAATTATAGAACGATAATTAATCGTCGTCAGAACGTGGTGAGCAGTGTATACGCTTTACGCCAAGGCAGTAACCGAAAATGAGACTCGCCCGTCTGCAACTATAGATCATAAACACATGATCAAAAATACTCCCGTATTTTGGACTTCAATAATTCCAGGGTTTTCTCTTTAACCGTCCTTACCTCGCATATAATTAGGCCTGACCCTATAGCCAACATTTTTATAACGAGAATACTTGCACTATCAATAATTTGGGAGTTGAACAGAATTGCGTCCGTCTCGCTCGGAGCTTATATCAAAAGTGGGTGACCGTGACTTGTAGTCAAGCGAACCATAACAATCTTGACACGTCATCAAGTTACTATATACTTCGCGTTCACTAAATACCGTGAAGCGTGAAAACCATTCTGTCTTTTAACAAACATCTCAAGCATCCAATGTGCAATCCTACAAGTGCTCACAATGTAGCAGATGACATTGTTAAAAACCATGTCGTAACAGGTTCCATGTCTACTTTACCCTATTATCAGTTTCCTACTTCCTTCCACCTTCATGTTTTAAGTCCCGAGATAGCAATCCTGTAGTCTTAATTTCTGCTGCCACTTGTGCAGTTTTTCCTCCTGTTCGTTTAAAGATGCTGAATCTGGAAATGTTTCTAGAAGAAAGAAGGTGAGACATCAACTCACACTCCTTTCGGCTTTCTGTGTATTGCACTATACGCCTCTCTTACCACAGAGCCTTCTTCTATCTTGGACGGGCTGTCTTATTTTCTTTTCTTTTTTTTGACGTGTCCATATTTTTTGTTGAAGTTTTTGCGGCTTAAAGTTTCCACAGAAAGGGTTGGCGGTTGGATGCCCAACCCTCCTTAGTCGCTTTTTAAGATAAGAGTAGCAGGTTACAATATTACTTTTCATTGTTTCCCTATCGGAGTCTGGTAACACACGGGCGTAAATGATTATAAACTTCTAATAACTCTTCTGTCAAAAGCATAAGTTTATTCTGTTGATTTTGAAACAAGAAAAAACGTACCAATTCCAGCAAAGAGGCAAATAATTCTTGGACAGGATGAATAAAGCCAGCAGACTGTACAATCCCACCTTCAGTTTATGATCACAGCAATGGTTACAAATCAATTCAGTGTTTTCACTTTTTGTTTGTGCTTGCAATCCAGCATAATTCAACAGCCACCACTGGTGCCCTACTTTATGTCTATGCTAAGAACTTCGACCAGCAATTGATTTTATTTTAATAACTTTTTGGCGTGATCAGACACGAAGACCACTGCCCTATCTTCACTAAAATACGTAAAACGTTATAAGCACGGTTCAATATCTCCATTATTGCACACGTACCATAACAGAATGCTGTCGTAGATTTTTGATAGGGGAATTAAGACATAAATTGGTCCCTTCTGTATAGATTAAAACAGGTGATAGCTCAGTGAGAGATAAGATAAAGAAATAGATTTTTCACGAGTGAGATGGTGGAAAATAGGTAGAGTCTGTCCCTGAAATCGAGAAACTTCTCTCATTCAGCATCTCTACAACAAGACTTTGTTAGTCAGACAGTCTACCACACTATATATTAATATATATATATATATATATATATATATATATATATATATATATATATATATATATATATATATATATATATATATATATATATATATATATATCACCACTCACATACACACACACATAAGTGACGACAGTTAGACGCACAGACGTGAAAAAACTATATCTATGGAATATGGATCTTTTGGGACAAGCTGACCGACACACGTAATAAAGTTTATGTAAATTTTATTTATCATAAAGAAACTTCACACATAGAAATAAATTTCGAATATCAGTCAAACACAGTAAAACATAAGTTAATGAATTAATTAAAGAGTTAGGCTCATAGGTGTAATCCTCCCTCCCTCTGTTGAGACAAGATCCCGTTAGAAGAGAAGTTATTAACCCCCTCAGAGTCAAAAGGTGTTTACGCTATGGTCTAGGATTTCCTTCTACAATGCAGAACAGAGTTTATACGTTAATCTATTCTGAAAGGGACAGCATTAGCAAAAAATTTGCATAAATAAATACAAAGTTAGTACATGGGTTACACAATGAAAGAATTATTTATCCCTGCTTTCTCTCGCTCTGACAGACCTGTGATCACAACCATTCACTCTTACCTAATCGGGCTTTCACACCATCTGGAACAATCGTAAGGTACACATAGACCAACCAGGGTTTGGTTTTTGGCAAATCAAGCCCCAGTTTCTCCAAAGACTAAATAATCAAAATGTTGGGAAACGCTTGATTCCCTCCTGTTAGTAGGATGCTGTTTATGTCTTTTCAATTTTTGTCCAGGTAGCAAAATAATTAAGAGGTCTAATGTTCACAGTGTACAGTAGCTTGGAATCTTCAATCGTTAAATCGAGTGACAGGTAAATAAATCTGTTCAGGATAAATCTTCTTCACAACACAGTGGTCGTTATTCAGGTAATGTCAATATTTGACTTTATCGCCACAACTGGCTGAATGTATATGAACTTGGGAAAATAAATCTGGGTAGCTATGAGTCCAGTTACAATTTATTCTCAATAGTCTTCGGGTTGGTACTCTGTCTCGTTCTGAGTGTACACACGAGGCCAGACAAGTCCCCTTGTAAACCCGATATTTATATCAGAATGTTCTTTTTGTAAAGTTATTCTCAGATTCATATAGAAGCCGCTGGTAAGGTTTAGGGTTTGACCCAAATACTGTATAAAGAGAAAAGATACAAATACTTAACACAATATATAGTATTCACAAACCGACCCTTACCCCGCGTACGACATAATATATGTATCCACTTCGGTTATTTAACTTTAAATTATAAACTCCAAGCTTAGAGCTTGTCTTATCGTTAAAAAACTTCCGTGAAATAAATTCTAGTCATTTAAAAACATCAGTCATCATGAATTAGAAATAAATACATATTTCGTCAATACTCATAGTTGGTTAAATTATTTTCTGACTGGTTACTAGCAGTAATTAAATTTATATTATAGCTGCTGGAAGAGTTTAGCTAGAAATTTTTATTTGTTCTGCTATCCACTGTAACCCAGTAGAACTTAGAGAAATATATATATTTTTACGGACTTCTCTAGTAAATCACTCTGCACAGGAAAACTAGTAAAATATAATTGACGATTTAACTAGTTAAATCACTCAAACTACTAGTAGATATATTACCTTCGCACAAACTTCTAAGACTATTCTCCAACAAAAACTAAGAAACTCTACTCAATACGAGTGATTCTAGAATTGCAGCTAGATGTCTTCTGAATCTATGGAGTACTGGATAAATTGAGTTAAAAAGCTCTGGTATTTATACATCTAAAATCAAAGGAAAATGGCCACTATAGACCGAAAAACTAGACTCTCTGCCAGATGTTATCACCTACGGATCATTCTCACATTAAAAGCCGAAAAACCAGAACCCTATTCATTCTTAGATCAGGCATCGGCAATTCGCTAATCAGTGTGAGTTTCCTTCGTCTCTGCTCGTCTTCTAGCGAGCAAGGTCTTTTGATCTGCTCGTACTCACCGAGGTTTACTTACTTTCCAGCGACCAGTTTCCACGGGGAGTAATAAACAATGTGTCTCCCTTGGTTCTAACATTATATCCACCTTGATCGCTGTCTGATCCCATTACAACGATCTTCGATCGCTGGTGTAAAATAATACAGCTCACGTATGCTAATCGGTCTCTGGTAAAATCTCATCAAATGGGAATAGCGACCAGCAATAAAATATGCGTGCTAATTAGAAAAAGGGCAGATCTCAGAATATAGGAATGGTTTTGTTAACCAACAGGCGTTGGTGAAAAAAATTGTTAAAAGAAAAGTGTAGATGAAGAAATAGATAGATGAAAACTATTTTCATAATATGTCACAAATGCCGCGTGTAGTTCCTCGAGCATCTCTGATGAGACAAAGAAAGAATAAGACCACTTGCTTCTCCAGGCATGTCGTGTGAAGCGACTAATATGAGGTTGTGTATCAAGCTGGCAACCTCATTATGTTGTCGTAAGACGTAAACGCTTGCCTCGAATTTTTCTTTTAAAAAAGAGGGAGGTTATATGTAACATGTTACACATTACTTAGTTAATGAAGGAACGACAGGAAAGTAGGACATGTGTATACAGGCCAAATGCTGGTATTATTTTTCGAAGGCGTGTCGAGCTTAGCCAATCATACATCAGGAACTCCCATGAACCGATCGATAAATGCTACGACAGTTTAATATGGATAACAAGTGTACAAACCAGAGGTTAGACTTAGGACCCGCAAAAGTGTATGCAATGTCATAAAAGGATGAATAGGGTCTCAATTTTCAGGGAATTACTCCACCTATGTGTATATAAAAGGAAAATTGGACTGATAGAGTACTTTTGAAGATATGTGAAAGAAAATGTGTCAGTTCATCGAGAAATCCTGTGTTTTTTCCCAATTAAAATTCTATATAAAATCAAATACAAGACCAATTATGGAAAACACCATATGGATAGAAAGACAAACTTACGGAAAATGGAAAAAAATCATTCAAAAGGTCCTAACTAGAAAAGGTGAGATGCACGAAGCAGAGGTGTGGAATACTACTCGCACAGTTTTACGCAGATAGGCAAGATTTTGGAAACTGAAACAGTGTTACCGACCTTGTCTTCTCGTACGTAGGGTGCCAACCTATATAAAGAGACCGCGGAGAATTCAAAACACGCGGTTATGATATTTACAGACTCACTATCATTACAATAAGCACTAGAACACCCAGGTAAACGTAGCCGGCCAGACATAAAGGAAGAAATTCTTGCAATTAATACATCTCTAGGGAACAGAGGATGTAGTGTGAGGCTAGTGTGGGTTCCAGCAGACATAGGTATAGCTGGTAACGAGTTGGCAGACCAGAACGCCAAGTATGGAAGAATAAGTAAAAACAATATAACATCAGGACTGGGAAGGTCGGAGATCAAGAGCCAAGTGAAGCTAACTATAAACGAGGAATGGAAGACAACATGGAAGAGCAGTAGAAAAGGCAGACACGCGTTCAAACTACTGAAAGAACCAACAAGGACGTGCCAGTGTCACGGTGACTGATAATTTTATTTTACCAACACGTCCCACCTTTCTTACTCTTTTAATGTCTACGTAGCCCATTATTCCCCTCTCAGACCCACCCCGCGGTTTTGTTTCATTCTGGCCTTCATTATAAATTCCCCACTTGGTCAGTAGCGGTCAGCTTACGATAATATTACCTAAGCTGCACCTGGTGTTGTCTGACTAGGGAACGCTGGTAGCACGTAACAAGTTTTATCACCAGCGAGAAATAGTTTCTTTGATGAAGCGAACCGCTAGCCTAATACAGTCGGTAGCGGGAGCAAAGGGGAGACAAAACTCACGTGTGTTCTGAGATTTTGGTTGTGGCCCTTGATCGCCGCAATTAGCCCTTGGAATAATATTATGTCTTATCTATGAAACTTTCTCGCGGCTGTTGTCTTCTGATGAAGACTCTAGAATAACATTTGTCTTACTCATGATTACGTTATACGCCGAACATCTGTGGGAACAGGCAGTGGGTAGCGTCTCTAATAGACTATAAATCTAGACAATTCTACTCTGTCAAGCACACTCGTAAAATTGTTTCTGCCCGTAGATGACCAAATGAGACAGGCAGATGTGGGCACAAAAAAACTAGATTGTGTTGCCTATTCTCGTCATCTAGGGTTTCATGGTACCCCATTGCTACTGCAGGATTCCAGTCAGGCGACGAACGTAAAATTCTCATCGACTTTACGGTTTCTGAAAGCAATTAGCACCACGAATTGTCACCGATACCTGAAGTACAACCCTTTGTCAACGTCCATCCTTCTAATGGGAAATGAGCTCATGCCGTGTATAACGAGCCATAGCAAATCTGAAATCGTATTTGGCAGTAGTGGTTTCCTACGCGCCTCATGATCACCAGTCAGAGCATAGTGGCTTCCAGCATATCTATCAGCCCGGCGTATTCAGCAGAGTTGAAAGCCAGACTGTGTGCTTAAACGGAGCGCTCAGTCACAAATAAAGGTCAAGCCAGCCAAACCGGATTTAAACATCAAGTACGCAGGCCAAATTTTGACGCGCTGGATAATAGCAAAGTGGACCGTTTGTCCTAAATTTACCTCGTCCTGTGTGTGTTTCTGGTCATTCAAAACCTCCGCACGTATTAGCGGTCAGCCGAATATAGACAGAGTAATCTACAACCTATCTCGTGATTAGTGTGTGACCAACGGTGCATGGATAGCGACTACAGTGGATTTATAGTGTAATTCATCACCTATAGGAGGATATACATATAATGACACTAACTGGAGTTATTGAACACGGTTCCACAAAAGCGAAAGGATTGGGGGGAACTCTGTTTATTGATTTCTCGGTGTTCTACAGGCGGGGTTTTTGTGTTGGTGTGATGTTTGTTCGTTGGTGTCTTAATTGGATACTTGTTAACTTGATGTGAATATTGATGCCATTCTTATGTTGTTGTGCTGATATACGTATTTTCATATATGTTCTTCCTTCAAGAACCTTTAATAAATTTTACTCATTTATTAACGCGCTGTTCACGACCATTCATCCATACTTAATATTTCAAGCTCTTACTATCGTCTCTACTTTGAACAAAGAAAGGAAAAGCGGGTGGTGCTTAAGACTATATAAGTGTGTTGAGGCTTGGGAAGAGAGATAACTTTAACGAATCCTCTGCTAGGTTTGTCTCAAGTTCACCCTATTTTACACATTATCTGTGTGTTATCTATAATTCAGTCAGTCCACTCTCCTTGTCGATTTCACTACAATTGTCTGACTCGACAAATACTCTAAAACCTTAACTCAACCACGACAGCCAGGTCAGAGAAGACCTAAAGGTACCCTCGAACAAAAAGCTGTGGCGTCTCCGTCTCGGTGCAGCGTACTTTATGATAGAGGAACCACACTGCCAAGAATGTCAGGAAGGAAATGACATAGACAACTAACCTGATCCACTGTAGAAAATACGATCAACAGAGGCTAGAATTAAAAACATACTTTAGAAATCACAATATAGACATGACAGGTGATAAGGTTTAAGTATAGATGACCCGGGGGAAGGCCAAACAATACTTAAACGATGTATACATAAAACAATGGAAAATATATAAGGTTAATAACAGTGACAATATTGGTAATAATAATAAAAAATAATACTTCAGATAAGACATTCAACCAAATAGAAATTAAGCAACAAAAACTAACAAATCATTAATAAAAACAAAACAAATAAAAACAAAGAAAAAGTAGCAAACTTACTGACTACTCAAAGGACAAGGAAAGACAACGAGGTATAAAAAAAACACCAACCCAAAAAGAACAAATACTAATGCAAATTAAAACCAAGTGCAATTGACAATAGTTATCTATATACAATACAAAACTGACAATAAAATGACAAATACTAATATAAATTAAAACCAACAACTGCAAAAGACAACAGTTATTTTAATTTAATACAAAATTAGTAAATAAAATGACACCAAATACCCCAATTATAACCAATTTTCAGGTTGAACAGGGTAGACCAAGTTGGAACGAGAAGAGGCAATAATGGTCAGCTGTTAAGTGTCCGCTCTCCACACATGACCTTTTCAAAACAACAACAACAACATTCAAAACACACTTGCACGAGCTATTGTGACCTACCAGAAGTCTACATAGGGGTTTCAAGATCACCAGCTTTAATCTCCAGCAGTGTCTACTGGAGCATAAGTTGGACCAAAAACTGAAAGACTGTGCAAATCAACAGAACCTTGCACCTGACATACAGTATAAGTTAAGTCAGTGTGTTATAAAACTCGTGCAATCTTGAGTGACCAGCAGCAGATTTTGTTAAGTGATGAATAGTGTGATAGCTAGCAGAGACATAAGAGTATAATAGACCAGCGAGCAATTCATTTGGAAAAGCCAACAAGAACATTTTAGTTAATCATTTGATATTTTATTTCATCATTTCCAAGTTGTTGTAAAGTTATTCCTTCATTGAATCCATCCACATACACTCATAATTCGGCACAAGACAGTTAGATGTAAATTAATGATTCAATAATTGTACTCAGCAGCTTTATTAATTTTATATTGTTAAAGTTGAGTTTTCTTGAATTATTAATTATCACTAATAGTTACCAGACATTGAAATTGATAACGAAGAATTGGAAAGTGTTAATGAATTCGAATACTTAGGATCAATCATCAACAGCTCTGGCGACTGTGCAGTAGAAATTAAAAGAAGACTTGCATTTGCTTCACATAAACTAATACAGATGAAAAACCTATGGCAAGGCACAAGCAAAGAAACAAAGTTACAACTGATCAGAGCATGTATATTCCCAGTAGCAACATACGGCTGCGAGACTTGGACACTCAATAAAACAGTTGCAAAAAAAGATTACATCATTCGAAATGAAATGCTACAGAAGGATGTTGAGAATACCCTGGACAGAAAAAAAGACCTACAGAGAAGTACTGCACTCACTAAACGTACAGGAACATTGGCTCCTAAATACCATCGCAATAAGGAAGCTGAAATTTTTCGGTCATATAAAAAGACAATAGTCTGGAAAAAATAGTGATGGAAGGCATGGTCCCTGGAAAAAGGGGAAGGGGTCGACCTGGACAACGGTGGACCCAGGACATCACAGAGAGTCCGAACTTGTCTTTGGCTGTTGCAGGTCGACTTGCCCAGAATCGTGATGTGTTAAGAGCAGCTGTAATGGAGACAACGTTCTGGAACGAATACGTCACATGAAGATGAATAGTTACGAGGGGCGTTCAGAAGGTAATACACCACATCGTTTTTCTCAGGAGCTTTTTATTCAAAAAGCATGAAATTTATACACAATATACATGGATATGTCATGTAAACATCGGTATTATTCAACATAATCCCCATCAACGTGTACGGCTTTATGCCAGCGCGAAACAAGTGCATGTATTCCTAGCCCGTACCAGATTTTGTCTTGATCATGTAGCCATTTCTTCGCTGCATGAATCACTCCTTCATCATCTTCAAACCTTGTCNCACGGAGTGCATCTTTAAGTGGACCAAATAGATGAAAATCAGAGGGTGCCAAATCGGGACTATAGGGTGGATGGGGTAGTACAGTCCAACCCAATTTGGTGATTGCTTCCCGTGTTGCCAGACTTGTGTGAGGGCGCGCATTGTCGTGAAGGAGAAGCAGGTCTGCTGGATTCTTGTGCGGTCGAACTCTGTGAAAACGTTGATTGAGTTTTTTCAATGTCTTAATGTAAGCTTGCGAATTGATTGTCTATCCTCTTGGCATAATGTCCACAAGAATCACACTTTCAATGTCCCAAAAGACAGTGATCATGACCTTTCCAGCTGAAGGAATTGTCTTGAATTTCTTTCTTCTTGGTGATTGCGGATGATGCCATTCCATTGACTGTTTTTTTGTCTCTGGTTCAAAATGATGTGCCCAGGTTTCGTCACCTGTAACGATCTTAGCCAAAAAGTTCTCTCCATCAGCATTGAAACGCTCCAACAATTCAGAAGAAATTGCTTTCCTTTGCAATCGGTGGTCATTTGTGAGACTTCGAGGAACCCATCTTGCGCAAACTTTAGAAAATCCGAGAGTTTTTATAACTTCATTTGCACTACCAATGCTGACTGACAGCTGTAAGGACATTTGTTGAGTAGTGATTTGCCTATCCGTAAGAATAATGCCCTCGGCGCATTTCAACATTTCTGCGTTGGTGGCTGTGGCAGGACGTCCAAGCAGCTCCGTATCTCCACTTCCTGATTCTTTGATTCTCTGAACCCAGCGACTGACTGTACTCCTGTCGACTGCAAAACTTCCATACACATCACATAGACGCTTGTGAATATTCACAACAGTTTCCTTCTCTGCAACGAGAAATTCTATCACAATTCGCTGTTTATGACGCAAGTTGCTAACACGCTCCATTTCAACGGTTTAGGGCAACCGTATTATTTGGCCGGTTGCGGTGGAATTTGGTGCACCCAATTGGCACATAAAAAAAAAGGTAAAGGAACCCGTTACACGCCCATTGAGGCATATTGGGAATATGGTGTTAGGCCCATATTATCTTGACCGTCGGCACACAAGGGGTGATGTGGTCGGCATCACGCCGGCCGCCTTAACCTTCCCAGAGTTGCTCTGGTACCCATTTGGGGCTGGGTCGACCCAGGAGCCGTTTGTGGCCTAAAAAATTCCCGCCTCATCTGGGGATCGAACCATAGACCACATGCCATATTTGAAATGTGCAAAATGTCATGCTTCTATCTTCATTATTAGCTGAGAAAAACGATGTAGTGCATTACTTTCTGAACGCCCCTCGTACTTAGTGGAAGTCGCACTTTAGACTCTGACTTCACTTAGAATTCTTTCTGTAGCAGAAATCTTCACAGCCGTGACTATCTAGTGATACTAGTGTACTTCTCCTACACTGGGACCTCACCCTGTCTAGAGAGAAGACTTCTTCTACTCTACCACAATCATCACACTTATAAAACCTTCCGCTACACATGTAAAACATACTGCTACAGAAACAAACACCGCAAGAGCGTGTGCATGTTTGGTGCAGGCTTTCTACAAAGGGACAAGCCACAGTGAAGGTCTTAACGCCCGTGCTTTCACTGAGATGTCAGTTGCTTTTACGATAATCAAAGCTGTGAAATCTTCTTCAGAAACTTTTTTTAATGTCTTGTTCTACTCTTCATCGTTGGCTAACTATAAGCACATCTACTTACCCCATACAGTTGGCGCTCTGTCTCAGGATGATCACACCCCCCCCCCCCTCCCCTCCCCCCAGTGGCAGATCTACATTTTAAGGCCCTGAAGCTTGAACTCTTGTAGGGGCCCCTTTTATTTAAAAAAAAAAGTGTTGAGGGTGGGAAAGAAACGTGTAGGACTTTGGGACCCTGAAGCTCAAACTTCATAGTAGATCCGCCTCTGTCATCACCATTGAAGATTCTCTCTTAAATGGGATTTTTAATGCTATGTTGTCAATCTGCTCATCTCGTGGAAGGTATTCTTAGAGGGCATGTCTACTGTTTGCTTGCCTTCCCCACTCGGACACATCTGTTTCCGATTTGATTTTTAATTTATTGTACAGAACACCCGATTGGCAGAGTGATTAGAGCGCTGGCCTCTGGCGGCAATGGCACAAGATTCAAAACACGTGGAGCCGCGCTCCAGTCTACTCAGCTATGTATGAGTACCTGAGTCTGCTCTTGAGTTAGGACCAGGCAGATGGAAATAAACAGGTTCCCCCCCCCCCTCTCAAGCTAGACCTAGTATAGTGACGTCTCTAACACTTCTCTCCCCTACAGCAGTATCTGCTATGGGACTACCTCTACCTATTTACCTTTTGAACAGGTGCTACTTGATTTATGACGAGGTCTGTCTGAAAATATTACTTGATCTCTTCTTTGTAGTAAGTAGTATGCTTTTGTTACGTTTTTCTAACTGTTCTCTGTGAATTTTTAGCATTGAATCAAGTTTTTTATATTATCACTTGTATCTCTTCACTTGTTGTCCTATCTCAAGTCATGTACTCATGCAGTGATTTTCTGTAGTGATTTGTTTGACAGGATGAGTTTGCCAGGATCATGTTAGTCGCCTCTTATGACAAGCCTGAGGTAGCTTTCTTTGTCCCTTATGTTGAAACTCTCGGGAAATAACCAGGCTAATTCATAAAGTTGAAATAAAAAACGCCAAAGACAAATAAATTTCTTTTTTTTACCTTTTGACTGTCCTTGAATGTAAAGATTAGGTACTGGTGTTTCCCTTTTCAAACTCTTTCAAGTCATGCTGCTCATGCAGTGATTTAGAATCTTGTAGTGATATCTGTCAACAGGATTTGAGTTAGCCATCAAACATGCCATAAAACTGTCACTTGACTCAAGCACATCCTGATGAAAGATAAAAGAAATATGTCCCTGCACATATGAGTGAAACTCTAAGTCATGTAGCTGGAAGCAAGATTTGCATAAAATAAGTAGGCCTACTGTCGCAATACTCAAGACACTTAAATTAGTCTTTGAAAAAATTAAACTGTAATAAATATTTTAAAACTTACATGCCAAATCAGTCAGAATCTGTCAGCAGTAAAGATTCGCAATAAACTCACTACTGTTTACTTGTTGCTAAGGACAGCCTGAAGTAAAATGGCTTTCTCGCTTCACTAGACAGTTTATTCGCCTCCGCTGAAAATATGTGTTGTACCGAAGGCCAGATTTTTTAGCATTTCCAACCAGAGAGGGTTACGCCAACTAAGGAAAGGAAGACACGAGCGTTACATCTTATTATTGCAGTCATTTGCAGTTAATGATTAATGGTAACGTTTAATGATTTTTAATTCGCAAAGCATTTGTTTAAGAAAAAGTTTGAGGGAAGCGCCGCTTTGTGATGCACATTTTTTAAATTCTTCTTTCTTCTTCTTCTTCTTCTTTGATCCTTAGCCGCCAACCGTCAAAGCAGTCAGTGGCCATCACGCCTGGTGGCGTCTTGTGGGGCAGCAACAAATTGATTCCACTTTGCTCGGTCGGTGGCCATCCTTCGTACAGTGCCCCAACTCTGGTTCATTCTTTGCATCTCAGCCTCCACAGTCCTCCGCCAAGTTGTTTTTGGTCGGCCTCTCTCTCGTTTTCCCTCAGGGGTCCAAAGCATAGCTGTTCTTGTGATAGCATCGGGGTCTCTTCTGAGGACATGGCCAACCCAGCTCTAGCGTCTGCCAGCTATAATGGTGTGCATGTCCTCTTGTTTGCTCCGAGTAAGCAGATCTTGGTTGGTGATGGTATTCGGCCGAAAGATTCGGAGAATTTCTCCTAAGCAGGTTGTCTGAAAAGAGGACAGCTTCGACATTTCCCTCTCTGTAACTCTCCCGCATTGCGCACCATAGAGAAGCACAGAAAGCACACAGCTCTGATATAATCCCAATTCTGTGCCCGTGCTGCACCCAGAGGACCCCAGATGCCGCCCAGACCAAAAAAGGCTGCTCCTGCCCTGCTCACTCTGTCGCTGATGTCCTTGCCGGCTCCGCCGTCTGGTGCCACCATGCATCCCAGGCATGTGAAGGCGTCCGCCTGCTCCAGCCGCCGGTTCCCCGCTGACATGGGCCCAGGGCCGCCCACACTGAGCACCACGACCCCTGTCTTCTCTAGATTGATGCCCAAGCCCACCCGCTGGCTATCCTTATCAAATCTATCCGCTCCTTCCTGGACGTGTTGACACGAATGTGCTAGTAGTGCAATGTCATCTGCACACTTCAGATCCTCCAGTGTAGAAAACGCAGTCCATACCATTCCTCTTGGACCACCCTCCGCCGTCCGGCGCACCACCCAGCCCACGAGTGTCAAAAATAGAGTGGTCGACAAGGGGCATCCCCGTCGCACTCCTGCCCTCACCCCAAAGGTTAGGCCGCTCTGCCCAACGCTACATGCAAAGCCGGCATAGAGGCCTTTTATGACTGACACTATGCAGCTTGGAATTCCATAAGCCCTCAGTATTTTCCATAAACTGTCCCTATGTATACTGTCAAAAGCCTTTTCAAAATCAACGAAATTAATGTACAGCTGTCTTTGCCATTCTGAGCACTGCTCTATTATGCTCCTGATGGTAAATATATGATCCACACATCCTCTGCCCCTTCCAAACCCCGCCCGCTCCCCTCCTCAGCCCGTGGTCCACTGCCCTTGAAACTCTCTGCATAACCATCCTGCCTAGCATTCCGCCGGGAACCGAGAGAAGAGCCACTCCTCCCCAACCATTGCAGTCTGCAAGATCTCCCCCCGCGGAATGTCTGTACCCACATCTAGATCATATTCAGCATCAGGAACATTCAATTGTGTCTCTGGTGGTTCATTGTTCAGAGTCTCTCCGAAATGCTCCGCTAACCCCGCCTCCCGTCCCTCCGCTGTGGCGACCTCCCCGCCTATCTCCTACCAATGCAAAACCGTTTGCACCCCGTTTTCCTCCGATGATCCTAGTTATTTTGCTTACTGTGTCCCGTTCATCTCCCAGCGCTCTCTCCTCCCCCCCCCCATATTTTAATTCGCAAAGTAAAGGTTTGAGGGAAGCGCCACTTTGTGATGCACACTTTATTTTTATTGAGGGGGGTAATTTAGCTGGTCATTGAAAAGGTTAGTCGGCAACCCAGACTCCTTTCAGCTTTCTCTATGCTGCTGCATGCGCCTCCTTTCCAGAGAGGACCTTCTTCTGTCTTGGGCGGCTGAGTTGATTTATATTCTTTATTTGACTTGTCCATAATTGTTGAAGTTTTTGTGGTAAAAAGTTTTTTTTTACTGGATATGGTATTTGTTTAAGGAAAGGTTTGAGGGAAGCGCCGCTTTGTGATGCACACTTTTTTTTTTTCTTGAGGGAGGCTATTTAGCTGGTCATTAATTAAATATTAGACACAACATAAAGGTATGTCTTCAGGCACTCGTAAGAAATAAAGACGTAGAAGAACGACGATCGTGCGTTCGGATGGTCCGTAGTTTTTCTCCTTCAACTTTACTTTTCTCTCGCCCTCCATACTGAATCCATTTATTATATGTATTTTAAATATTATTATTTAAGTAATGAAATAAACAAAACAAAATAAAATCCTAATATTGCAACAGTACGATAACCGTTACACACAATTACAGTACCTTATCATAATCAATATTGAACAGGGCAAAATTATCCTTCAAATCTACATATGATATTATATGGAGTAAGAGCTCTAGGAAGGTTCAACGTAGAATTATAACCGTTATAATATATCTACAGAGACTTATTATATTTCAATATTAAAATATTAAACGGTTTTGGTTTTTTTTTAACTCTGTTGAATGAACCCCACTATCCTCTAGGAGCGAGTCGCCACTGCAATCGTGTATATACAAGCTACACCAGTGAAGCATTCCTATAATACAGGGGGGTTTTAAAGTCCGTGTGAAGCTTTAATCTGTAATAACTTTGCACGCTTAAACGGCGTATAAAAATATAACTTATACAGTTTGTTAAAGGAGATTATATCCTCGAGTTGTATACGTTGTCTAGGTATGATTTGTTGAGATCAGTTTTTATAAAGTTCAACCCCCGATCTTTGTTGTATCTGTGTGACTGTATTGCCTCCCCTGCTTTACAGTAGTGGTCCAACAATGGCCAAAACTCAAGAGTATCTAATACGGGCTTCAAAGGTATCTACCTTCGCACAAGATTACTCTTGGCAGATGTTAGAAGAAACAAAACGCTTCTATCTCCAGGGAGATATTCAAGAATACAAGATATTCAGAATAAGCGAGAACAATACTGCTTTGACTGAGTATGTTAACTCTGTAATTCTGCCGACGCTTTTGTGGAGGATTTAAGCACTTATTAATTTCAGCTCGTTTAAGCCCCCACCCCTGAATTACTCAGTGAAATTATATTATTCTAGTACAGTTCTGTTTAGAGTGTGTGTAGTAAATTGACTGAGACAAACATGCAGTAACTTTAAAATGATTAAATCGAAGTTAAATTTGTATAATTACAAATAACAAAATTTAATAATCACTTAAGTTTTAACAGTTGGAAAATAATTTGAATAGTTATGGATCAAGAAAAGTTATCATCATGGTCGTTATGGATTGTGAAATGTTATAAGAAGTTCAAGTTGCAGCATAGATTTGAACTTAGCTGCCAATGACGGTTCTGCTCCTTCTTATGGGTTGGTTCTTTTCACACTGCTCACGTTCGTCCCTGATCAAGGTTGTCGGGTGTAGCTCGTTTTCCAGAAACGTCTAGGAGAGTCTACCACGTGGGTCTTTCGTCTTAAAGCTTGAGCCACTGTTCCCTTCTTGTTCCAGAGATATTATTTTCTGCTGGTACCACCAATAACTATGGTAAAAGAATAGAACGAAACGCTTTTCTGAGTATGGCGTTTTCCAACCCATAGTTATGGGTTCCTATTTTCCAATATCACCATCCCAATTACTCAGAATTTACCCTCGATGAGAATTAAATTTAATCCCTCGGGGTAAAACTTTCTTTACATTTAAATAGAATAGCTTTAGCTTTAAATGACATTTAAATGAAAAGGTTAATAATACAGTGTGGTGGACTTGGTGTTATAGATGTTATTATTTAATATTATTTGTCTACCAAGTGAGGTCAGCTGTGTAGGCCCCTGAGTTTAGTAGTTGATGGTTAAGTATTTTCAGGGAACCTATCTGCTACCACCCTATGATCTCACTTGGCGCTATATTTTTAATTATTAGTTATGTGACTACGTCTAAGTGTCTAGGGTAATGAAGGTATAATACAGTGTAAGTCAAATCAATACAAATACACTTTAATTCTATCACATAAATAGGACTGGGTCAATACAACAACCACAAACAGACTACCAATCTATGATATAACTTATAGAAGTCTGTGGCTGAATATTAGGTAATAGGATATATTACAATTTATTTGCCCTGATTCAGAATTTTCTGAGTCAGGACCAACAACAAAATGAAAATTGATGGCTTTATTTACATAAGTTAAATGCCACAATGGATCTTCTGTCCATATAAACAAATATTACAATCTAATTTTATTGATGTATTACTATAGAATAAGTTAACACTGGTAATTAATGGTGGGTTGAGGTGTTCTCATCATGCCCTCTATTTTCTTTATCTCTTGTGGAATGTTTATTCAACAGTCAAATATTTTATTTATTATGTAGTTATATAAGTGGATGAACGTCTTAGTGCCGACACAGTGGCACTTATTTGTCTGTTGGTAGTAGTTACGATGCTGACAATCTCCTATATTTTATGGGTTGATTCGTGGTAGCGAGCGTGTACCAGCAAAAATTTCTACCGAATGACCAATCTCACGAAGATAAATACACCAGGATTCTGGCACTAGTTTAGTACCAGAACAAAAACCCTGAAACAAGGTTATGATTCTTTATAACACATCTACAATATTATCCCACAAGTATTATATGGTAAATTTCAATAAAAGAAAAGGGTCAGATCCCTCTGACCAACCCATTTCAACCATTCTCATCTGAGGTAACAACTCATACCAGTGTTCCTATTCTTCTCCCTAATGGCTACAACGCCTCTGACACTTCAACAATGATCCTCTCCCATAGAATAATGTGAGTTAGACTTCCCACTGGTAACTTTGGAAATCTTTTTTTTGGTATACAACTCATGTAAGTTCCATTGCGTTTGAGCACCACCACAGGCCCTGCATAAGTCTGCTAGGGGACCTATGTACTTAGTCGTAAAACATTCCCAATAAAGCAGTATCTTATACACCAAATTTTTGTAATAACAAGGTTAATAAATTCGTTCTTACCACAATTCAATGAAAATATCACAAGCACACGTTGACTGGCATTAGCATATATATAAGTTCAGCTTTGCCCCTTGTCCAGACTGCCAGGGTGTATTTTCTCACTCTTAGCACTGCTGTTCTCAACGCAGCTTGCATACAAAAATTATTGTATCAAATGGCCACAAGCCTTGGAAGCTTTTTGCCAATATCACTAGACTGGCCCAATCACAGCGAGGGTCTAGCAATTCAATTCAAATTTAAAAAAACAAAACTTCAAACATACTATGTGTTAGTCTGCAAAATATATTTAGTTTTTGAGTCAACCAATACCCTCCTTCCCGTACTCCTACACTAACCAATCGGATTTGACTACCCTCTTGCCTTTTTTTTTCAAAAATACTTCCCCAAATAATGTTATGGATAGAATGAGCAAAAACAACAGTCCGTCCGTCTTAGTATTATTTCAATATTTTGGTTATTAATTGGGCTACTATGTATATTAAAACATATTATTGATCCGGAGAATCTACTCTATCATTATATATGATTTTTATGGCCCTATTCATTGTCATTTCGATTTTCATATTTTTCACTGTTAGTCGTCAACTTTATACTTTTCCATAAGTCGGCCATCTTTCCCCCCTTCTCTATCATTTTTATTCAAAATAAAACAACTTGTTTGGGTTACGTCAGAACTACACTACTAGGCAGGAAAAGAGAGCTGTCTGTGTGTTTATACATTTCAACTGCAAGAATATAGTACGAGGCATGCATGTGGCTTTGCGTCGTTTTATTCAAATCTGCTAAAGGCAATACTACGCGCGTTCGTGACAATTTGCGTTAATTCTTGCTGCAGTTTCGTTCTACACTTCTGGAAAATGTCCGGATTGCTACTATTAGTGGCGTTAAAGTTAAAATCTTACGTTAATTCAGAACGGCAGTTTGGTGTCGCAGTTCTGGCATATGTTAATTGTAAGTCTCAAGGACGAAACTAGGAAAGCGTGTGAGATTTGACGGCGGGATCATTTTCTAAGCATTACTACTGTATAAAATTCAGCGTTCTACTGGCGTAGAAGACGACGATAGGCAAACACACACGGGCGGGTTTATTTATTATCATAGGAGTAAATCTTACTGAATTTAGCGATTGTTTAACAGATTTCGCTACATACAGATAGAGTCTGTTTACATATACATCTCCACTGATTGAAATGTGTTCACAATGTAAACAGAAAATGTTTTCATTTATGTTTTACACTGATTGAAAAGTTTGAAACTTCCATTAACTTTAAAATGAATATTTTCACATAGATATTTACACTGGTTTAAAGCTTGAAAACTTACATTAATTTTAATGGGAATAAGTTTATATGGACATTTACACTGCTTTGAAAATGTAAGTATTATACTTAGAATGTACATCATTTCTTCCATCTTTCCCTACCTGCTCCGTATGGAACCTGGAACTAATTTATGCTTTTAGTTCTCTTTACGAAACTAGCAATAAAGCAATCACCAGCCCGTGCAGTGGTGGTAATGATTCATCATTCTATACGCCGAGGTTGCCAGCCTCACATAACTGTGACATCCACTAGCGAGTTTCACGTATTAAAATTCACATGGTACTATATACATATATATATGTTAATTCACATGTTAGTAGTAAAATATGAAATGTAAATCACAACTTATGCCAATCCTGGCTCACAGACGTTTTTGCTCAGATTAATAAAAGAGACTTGAATCGGCCTCTTACACGCGTCTGGGGTGTCGTTAATTTAATAAGTCCCCTCTCTGACTTCGTGTGTGGTCCTTCAGTTTCCTCAGTCCAGGTTTCCTTATGTAAAATGAAAGAGATTTAATGGGCTATGAAAGTCCGTCCAAAATTCTCCAGTAAAAGGTGTCCGGTATATTTAAGAAGGAATTCTGAATTCTAATTCTTCACTGTAGCATGGTCTGGTATCTTGGCGAGCGATTTCTCAAGTGGAAAAGCTTGAGAAAATGGTCAGATTCCTTCCCACACATTTGTTATGCGCGCCTCAATGGATCAGCCAATCTGATTTGAATATGTAGCATGACTCAGCTAATGCAAAATTTCAAACATTACTTTTCTGAAAATGGGCGGTAAACATCCAGTTGCCCTGTGGTACAAACTTACAAACATGTCGGTAAACTCATATAACAACGTGTTCCCAATGTAACCATCATTACTTTTATCAGAAAGTAATTTCTTATCTGTGTCTGTCCATCAGTTCTCTCCCCGTATTCCAAGCTTTGGTGATGAGCGCACCCGTGTCTTATAAGTCCTATCAGTGATTAAGCACTGCGCTGAAGCGATTTGCGTATTTATCTGTGTACTGATATTGCTGCGCCCACGATAGCCAACATGGTTAGGTCGCTGCGGCTCTTTGCAACGTAGGGAGAAATAGATAACAACCAGACATGTCTACTTATCCCTGAGAAGGGTGTAAGGAGGAAAATGCATAATATCTGCTACACATAGCAGAAAAAGAAAGAAAGAAAAAGCGAAAAATGAAAGCACACAGTAAAATCAGTACCACAAATGTACCGATACTGCCGGAGTGAAACAAAGATCGAGGATGATCGCCCCATTTTGCGACAATCTGGTAATTTATAAAATTTCTAATGCCAACGTATTTTCGTATAGAATCTTGATTAAAGTTCAATAGGAACGTGTAAATAACTTGAATTACTGAAGTAACACTTCAATTGACGACTTGAAATTTATTCCATACTCGTACAAACAATAAATACTTTTGGACGTACACTCTATATAATTCTAATCATTGAACAGTAGTCACTCGTTCCATTTTTCATCCATTCAGTTCCATTTAATGCGACAATTATTACACTTCTGAATCATCAGTTCTGGGACTATAGAACCCTTTTAGTTTATACATCTATTATTTCATCTATCGGGGAACTAATCATCCCGAGCATGTCGCTTATTATAACCTGGGGCAATTCCGACAGCCCATGAACACTTGATATTTATCTATTAATTACACTTGCCTGAGCAGAAACATAAGTGGCAGCGCCACACTTTCCCAGTGGCACAATAGCCACACGGTTATACACAGCTGAACGATAACAGCGTTATAATCCCTCTCCCTTTTTTCGTCATCCTTAGTTATCTTTCTCTTCTTTTTTTTTCTCAGCAACGCCACAACGCACTTTTCTAACATTCATGCATGTAGTTGAGATACGACATGGTGTGCAAAAAAAGTCTCGACAATAATAAACACGGCGATTTAATTTCACACCATGAAGTGGCCCCAACAAAGTAAAAACATTTATGAGTAGACAACAGTTTTAACTGTTTAAATAAATTATAGTTATTTATAACTATATTCTTTGGATGAACTTAAGGCCAGGATCACTGTTTCATTAAACAACAACTGGATAATGCTTTCAACGAGTTGGAAAAATCAGGTTGAAAGATATATATGTCACAAAAGATAATGTTAATGTTAAAGTCTAAACATTTGAACGTATTGCGTTAAAACGTATTAAATTAAGCTTTTATATTCCTCTTACAGTGTGCTTCTATCATGTGTACATCCAAAGTTGTTAAACTTTAAAGTTGCACAAGAACTTTCTAACCACTCGTTATTGTGACGTGTAATGGAAAAGAGTCTACAGTAATCTAACAGCCTATTGCAACTTAATAGCTGCTCTCTGATTTGCTAGCTAAAACATGCATTAAACTACCTCTCCTGTCTTCCGCAGCTTACCTTTTTGTCCCCGCCCTCTTTTCTGTAAACACTGGGAAACGTGGTGTTTACAATCTTCTTAGACCTGTCAGTCATAGCAAGAAACAATTCACGCTATGGTTATACTTCGTTCCACTCACGGGAGCTCATCTGTCAATCATAATACTTGACAGCTAGACAGCACGTGAGAAGTAACGGAACAGACCTTTGAAGTTCAATCAGGGAAAATCTAGAAAATCCCCCAGTACACTTTGATCTTGAGCACCGTCAATCTAACGGAAAACTCGCTAGAAGAACAAAAGTCTTTTGATCTCGGTCAAGGCTACAGACGAAAAACTCTGAGAGACCGGGACGTAAAGCCTTTCATCTTGGGAAACTCTAGCTCCTGAATCTTGTCCCACACAGGAGTGCGAAATAACGCAATTAGAGATGAAGAGCAATATATGATATATATACTGCTGTTTCTAAAATCCAATCATCAGTCGTCAGTCAGAATTCGAAGAGTCTAGCGCGCAGTCCTAGAACCATTTTCTTGTTGGAATATTGTTTATAAGTGATTCGTGGAGATTTCTTTCTGGATTTCTGGTAAGAGGACAATAGTTCTAAGTATTAGAAGTGTTTCACGGTGATAGCCATTTAAAGTTAAGCCCTTATACTTCACTTAATTATTTCTTGCTAGTAAGGCGTATTAAATAAAATAACGCGTAGCGATTTTTCATAAACAGATATCCAAGTAAAAATGTTAGACCACGCCACCCGACTGCTTTACAACTGAGACGAGACTGTAGTTATGTTTACAGCGTAGACCGACTCGGCACTTAATTCTCCAGGAAAGAGAGAAATAAAAACAACTGTTAACCAGACTGGACTTAGAGGCGTTAGACGACTGACAGTTGGAGAAAAGAATAAATGTTCATATTTCATTTGAAATTATTGTTATTATAGCGTCTATTATTTTAAATGTTAATACGACAAAGTAACAGACAACGACGATTTAATAGCGAACTAAATGATAGCTGATTATGTTGTACGTGTTGCGTATTGTGAGAAAATAATAAATAACACACTGTGCGAGTGACCGCCAGCCGCGAGACGGGGCGGGTGAGTCATCACTGACTCGGTCCAAACCAAATCAGCGGCCAGCGACGTCTGTTAGTGTAGGCGCAGGGAAAACACAGTGTATCTTTTAAATTCGTCAGGATTGACAGAGCGGATGAGAGATTGTCTTGTCCCCGTCCACACACACACACATATATATATATATATATATATATATATATATATATATATATATATATATATATATATATATATATATATATATATATATATATATATATATATATATATATATATATATATATATATATACATAGAATGGTAGCATTTTTTCACAAATGTTTTTTGTATTTTTCGCAGACCTGATCCCCAAGCGGACGACCAGTGGTATTTTTTTTTTCCATTTAAAAGCGTGTACTAGCCCGATGATATTGTGTGACTATAAATTACAACTACTGGACTTACAAAATCCAGGATATTTTTTTATCAGCCCCACAGTGGCGTATACCTGATAACATAATTAATTTTCCCCGACACCTGACAGTTGTATTCTAGTGGAGTACCTATTTTTTACACTGTGCAGGACCGGCACTCTGTCAAAGAGTCGGCCGATATACAAGTCCATCATAATCGTTTTTAACATTAGGAGCAACCGGATTTATCCAGATACTAGAAGTATCTCCCTCTCTTAAATGTTAAACACCAAGGATTCTCACGCTGTTCGCCTATTTGTAATGAAGACTCTATCCAGATAGAAGTTCCAGACCGAGCGGGAAACAAGCCTGTTTTTCCCCGCCAGCCCATATACTGCAAGCGTTGTCGCAACGAAGTTTATTCAGTTGTAGTTCCTGTGTCTAGACTTATATTCCCTTGTGCCCCCCATCGGGGGAACAGTGATAGGTTAGAACAGTGACGATAACCTTAAGATTCAAATCGCTACCAGGATTAATCGAGGAAAATACCAGATTCGGCGTTCACCTCATTAGTTCTTTTTTGGGATGAACTGGGGCCAATTTGTATCTTCGACAGCTGGAGTGGTACATTAATCACAGTGAAATATGGATTATGTTCAATGAATATTCTGTTATCAAGGGATACCACAAACCCACGGTTAAAAGACCATAGGTAAGAGAGTGAGAGGTGGCCACTGAGTAAGAGAGTGTGTGATGATTTAGTTTGTGCTGGGAAATATCTATTAATTTGGTTGTCTGATTTTGTTTACTTTACTTGGTCATATATTGTACAAAGATTTTTTTATTCTGTAACCAGCTAACCTTCAGCCTTTGGGTTAAATAATCTTTGGGTTTTCTCCACGCGGTAAAGGCGCACTCTTCTCCTTTATTTCCTCTATATGTAAATTATTTCTTGATATCTTTTGGGTATTTGATGTTGTGACAAGTTTAGTGATAATAAACAACAAAGAAATTTAACTTTGAGTGTTGGTCAGACCCATACCCATTTATCCTTAGTTTTTCACGTGTATGTGTCTTGTTGTCACATAGTGTTGCGTGTGTAGTGTAACTTGTCTTATTTTAGATAGGGAGGCACAGACTGTCTTGTAAACAAAGCACAGTTGTATGGATAGGCTGGAGGAGAGAAACCTACTCACTCCAGAGACATATCTTTCCCTCAACCTACCACCTGTGAAATCTATTTTCTATACATTCTCGTGTATCTGTCAACGTTCACTCTTTACTTAGACGGGCCAAATAAAACAAGTTACCTACCGTACGACAGGTATTATGTACTGCCTTAATGTCGCTATGATCATGACATGATTATACTGACACATAAAAGTTATGATAAGTCCCTAATGTACGTGACACGGCTGTTTTTTAATAAACGTGTCATATTACATGCACGAATACTTACTTATTGGTGTCAGACCTGCCTGGTAAGTAAATGCGTGTGTTATTACATAATAAACTGTTATGCATTATTAACAACAAGCAAGAGGCCTCTTCTGCCAATAGTCAGGCAACTTTACAAAGGTTACACTCAGGTCAGTCTACATATTCTAAGTACACTAATGTTTATGCAATTAAAAGGTAAAAATAGTCCCAGAGCAGACACTGCCATCAGGGAGAGAAGCATTAGAGACTTTACTATACTAGGTCCAGCTTCGAGAGGTGGGTTGATTAGTTCCCTTTCTCGCTGCCTTAGCGTTCCATAACTCAAGAGTCAGCTACTAATTTACAGCTAAAACGACTGGGACGTGACACCACTGTGTTTCGAACCCGGTACCTTTGCCGCGAGATGCCTTCGCTCTAAGGGACCAACAAGATGCAGCAATAGTGAATGCAGTCAGCGACCCATAGCTTGACTGCTTGCATCAGGATCAGCGAACCAGAGCTGATCAAGACCGTACTCCACCTCCACGTGGTGGTCCTGGAAACAGTCTGCAGCAGTGCAGTCTGGCTGAGCGAGTACGGATCGAAATGGGAAGGTAAACCCGGTCCCTAAAAAATGGCCGTGCTGAAGTCGGATGTGTCGACCGAAAGGTGCAGATATCACAGCTTAGGCGCAAACAGACACAACGCAACCACCGTCCTTTTCAGGGCGAACGAGGAAGAAGAAGAAGATAACCACTCTGTTAATCTTTCTGCGATTAAGACGCGCTAAATATTAATGTTAGGTAGAAATATATAAAGAGGCATTGTACCAAAGAATGCCTAGAAACAATGGAAATCACAAAGGCTAAATTAAAGCCGAAACATGTACTAGGAATGAATAGAGAGCGCTTGGAGAGGGTACAACGTAGAATTATAGCAGTTATATCTAAATAAGTAAATAGATAGTGATCTAGCTAAGTGACCTTTTACTTGTTCCGAAGTTTTGTTCATTCTTTTTTTCGTTTCGTTGATTATTTACTTTCTTGTTTCGGTATTTCTTTCGGGTTTTACGATTTTCTTGTATTATTATTGTTCTTCTTTCGCTCGCTCATCACTGTGGGTGTTTACTTTTTCCATCTGCTTGTATCGCTCGTTTGGTGTATGTTTCTCATCATCGTATGTTTTTGTAGTACCTATATGTAATTCTTGTCCTTGTCACCTGTTTGTAACTGTGGCTGACGAAGGCTAAAACCCGAAACGTCCCTTGTTTCATGTGAACCGTTATTTGTAGAACTGATTCAATACCGTTTTATTGGTTTATATAGGGGAGAGTGGGGAGAAATGGTCCCTCATTTTTCATTTTTAACCAAATTCGATATAACTATAGAAATAATAATAAGTTTGAGATGTTATTAATATGTGTAGGTGAAATACCCATTTATTTCAAAATATAGTCTACATAAAATGGTTAAACATTAAAACTTTTTATAAAATTAACATTTGAAGCAATGATACCATAGTGGTGTGAAATGGACCGCGTATGGGGAGTAATGGACTTGATGAAGGGGAGAAATGGACCATATGCAGGAGAAATAGTCCATGAAAATGAATCAATAAAATTGTAAATTACCAAAGGATATGTTGAAACGTAGATACCTTTCTGTTCTTTTTGTACCCTTGCAGCAAGTTGGCTGTGGTAATATTGCTTTAATTTGACTTATTTTAACAGTCCTTAAATCTTCTACAGCCAGCCAAAAAAACGTGTCAAACATTTTACCACTCTTTCTTAAAAAATTGATTTCCACATCGCCATCCTCATCTTCCAGCTGCATGACTTTCCCAATTAAATATTTCGTGTTTTTTCCTGTCTCAAACACACACACAACATATTGACCACAATTTAAGTCTACACTTTCTACACCCTCCATTCTGACACTGTTACTTTCATCATCACTGTCACGCCCAGTTTCATCCATAGATAGGCCTATGTCAGAACCTGTGTCATCATCATATGGTATATTGTCAGTATCATCATCATAATCACTGACATTTTCTTCAGACACAAAAAAAAGATTTCTTGGCCTTTGATTTAGTAACCTACTTTCTGATCTGTATTTCATTTTCATCACAACGGGCTGATCACCCGTTTGCCAGTCACTTCGATTACGGAAACAACAGCAGATGGATTGATTTGCCATTGCCCTAAAGACGCCACTAGGCGTGATGGGAAACAATGGCAAAGAAAACCTATCTGCTGTTGCCCTAAGACGCCACTAGGCGTAATGGCCACTGACTGCTTTGACGGTCGGTGGCTAAGGACGGAAGAAGAAGAAGAAGAAGATTTCATTTTCATCTGCATTTCCGTCATTGCTGGAGATGATGTTGCCAGCATTGCCTTGCCACGTTTTCTCCCTCCATTGTTTTCCTTACGAGGTGCAGCCTTAGGAAATCCTTTAAATAACTCAGGAGGAGAAAACACTTTTAAAGCTACTTTTGGGGCAGCATCATTTGGTGACAGGAAATGAACTGGTCAATAAAACCAGGGAGTTTGTCCCACTGAGTGAGGCCCCTTTATCAACCAGGCCTAAATTAGGTTCAATCAAAGTAGGGACTGATGCTTCTGAAATCTTCAGCACTTAAAATATCTTGATCCAGTGGCCAAATGCCAGTAGCTTTAAACCCAGACATTATGTTTTGTTGGGTAGAGGACCTAACAAATGCAGCGCCACCAAGCTCGGCAAGCTGATAGATGGAGAGGGTTTTTCCAACATTCTTTATCATCCATGAATCTGCTAAATGACTAAACCCTGCTTTAATGGGCCCAAAGACAGTTCGATCCAATGTTTGCATTTTGTTGCTTGTATGTGGTGGAAGAGTAATGACATGAATATGGTTCTGCTTTGCCAACTCCAGAGCAGGAAAGAAAAATCTGACTGTGCCGATGATTTGGGGTGAGGCTGACTTCTGAAGATTTGGACTTGTTAATATTGTTGATCAGAGTTGTCCGAGCAATTCCATATTCCCTGGAAGCTTGTCTAACATGCATGCCTTCCACTACGGCAGTCACAGCAGCTCTCATAATGGACTCCGGTACTTTGCCTTTATCTGTTTTCCTCTTGTAAACACGAGTCATTATTTTTCTGGAAAAAAAAAAATGTACTGTATAAAATAATTATAATAATTATACTTATAAAATAAGATTACATTGATAGTTTAACAATGATTAGTTTTATAGTTTACATTGATAGAATTTAAACATATTTCTTCAACTGTTTAAACAAACTAAGATTTAGGAAATATTTTGTGATGAATGGGATACATGTATAACGCTTCCATGTTCGGGGAGAAATGGACCAGTGACGGCCCATTTCTCCCCACAGGTATTCAAATAGAAAAGACAAGCATAAACTCTTAAAGCTAATAATTTTTAGGCATAAAGAACATTGCTTATGCAGGAAAATGGTAATTCTGTCTATAAAAATGACTTACCGTACAATCAGCGAAGCAGCGACAAAAATTGGACTTGCAATGTCACTTCAAAAACTCAACTATTTCCTTGTACAAAATGAGGTCACTAATTGTCAAAAAAATGCGCGCACATAAAGAAACCGGACGTTGTTCCTGGAAATGATCTCACCCTACTGGTATTTTTTCATTATGGTGCAAATTAAAATGGAACATTCGTTTTTGAGATACAAGGGGCGGTCCATTTCTCCTAACGGTCCATTGCTCACCACTCTCCCCCTACTTATAATATATATCTACAGAGACTTGTAACATACCACTAGAGCCAGACTTAGACTATTGAGCCCCGGGACAAGTTGTTAACATGCGCCCCTCCCAGATACTTCTGGAAGCGAAAGCCAAATTCTTCTGGACATTTAAGTAAAAAAAGGTGAGGTAAAGGATCCCGTTACATGCCCATTGAGTCATTCTGGGAATATGGTATTAGGCCCATTTTTAAAGCGGTACACTGGGGCTGATGTGATCAGCATCACGCCGGCCGCCTTTAGCCTTCCCAGAGTTGATCTGGTACCCAATTCATGAGGCTGGGTCGATCCCGGAGTCGTTTTTGATCTAAAAAAATCATAGCTTAACTGGGGATCGAACCGTGGTTCACCGAGCTGGGAAGCCGGTGCAAGTGCTACCGTGGCTCTTAAAATTAAGTAAGATTCGTGAATAGAATTGCAGACCAGTTGTAGATAGTTATTACTTATAAAATAAAACAAACAAAAAACGATTTTTAATATGTCACACTTTGATTTCAGTTTTTTCTTGTATAAGGTTTACATTTTATTCTTTGGCCTGGCGAAGTGTGTCACAGGTGAAGAAAAGTCGAGCTTGTGATGAAAAAATACGTTTTTTTTTTAATCTCACCCGCTCCGGCACGCCCTTACCCTTAGTGCCCATGGCGGTCGCCTAGGTCGCCCAACCCTAAGGCCAGCTCTGCATATCACTGTTGAAACATGAACAAGATTTTCATGTTTAAATTTATGTAGGGGATGGACCCTGCAATCCCCTAGGGATACGTCACCACTTCCAGAATGTATTAGCACGCCATACGCCGTTTAACGATTAGATGTAACTTTAAAATGACTAAATCGTTAAGAAGACTTGCGCCCTTTTACACTGATTGTAGTGCAATTCGCATAAAGTCTGACAATTTCGCTTGACTTCTACCTTGACGAGTCCACGAAGAAACTTACCCAGTAGACAAACTTGCATTTATCACACACGTCTTGGAATTTTCCCTTTATATTCGTCTTCTCTCTCCGCTGAAAGTACAGAAATACACATTACTACTATTTATATGTAGTACAGCAACAATTTAAAATAAACTGGCTGCTTTATTACATGTGCCTGGTTATACGTCTTTATCTACACACAAACAGTTTTCATTATTTACCATAACTCCTGCTATTGTTCCTGCTTTGTGAAGCGACGATCACGTGATTTACATTCACCAGAGAGCATTCTACATTAGTGGTTCTCAGCCTTTTTAGCCGAGGTACCCCAGGGTGGTCCACCAGGCCCTCACGTACTCCCTAAGATTATATTTTTCTTCTTCTTTCACTTTTCAACTCCCCAAAGAGCATATGTCAATGAACTTATGCCATGTGTTCCTGTCCCATACCACCAGGTCAAGGTCTCTTCTTCATCTCCTTCATGCCTGTTACCAGTTTTATTGTCCATATGTTCTTTAGTCTTTCTCTACATATCTCTTATCCTGAAGATTACAGAACAATGGCTGTCTAGTAATGCTGTCAACAGGTTTTCTCAATGTGTGGCCCATCCATCTCCAACGTTTTCTTCACATCTCCTATTCCACTGGCACTTGTCTAGTTTTTGTCTAGTTCCCGTAGGTTATGGTAGACTGTTGCGCACATATTTTGCTGTGTTGATAACATGCTTATATTTTGCCAAATATTTGTATACATTAATTTTGTGGATTCCTTATCTAAGGGGCATAACTCATGTTTTTCTGAGGTGGTATTTTACAGTGGTTGTTACCCCTTCTTGTGGCTTAACCTGGCGATCTATTGTTAGAAATGGTGTCTGGTTGCCGGACCATATATGGCCATGTATAGTCAGTTTTTCTTGGAATGTTTGGCAACTAGAGTCGATGCTTATCCCCTGTCCATATAAGGCTCGATGGTCAGTCTTGGTCTTGGTATTTGCCCTATCTGAGTTTCGCTCAGAAGGTCTTGCGTTTATACGCATGCGTCAAGTTTGAGGATGTTCAAGAAAGACTTCCGTTCGGGAGTCGAGCAGGAAATTGTGTAGGGTCTGGACGTGTGATTTTGTTTCGACCCGAGTTTTCATATCATGGGGAAGGAAGTCCTTCGTGTGTTTTTTGACTGAGAAGTCTATCAGAATATTTCCCCCATATTGTGTTTTCCTAAACGTCTAGGAGACAGATTCTGTTGTGGTGTTTTTCGGAAGAAAAGGTAATTGCTCTTGTAACATTTCATTGATAGCCAGCTTTAGACTGACATTTTGTTTTCCTGCTTGCTGACTCTTTCCGCTGGGCGGGAAGGAGTCTTTGTTATTAATAATGCAACTTACGAATCCCCATGACATTGATATTGGGTTAGTTTATGCCCGAAGAACATTGGAGATGTACTTTGTATTCCACTATGTCGGCGGTATCACCTTGAGCAAGGTTTGATAAAGGAATACCACGGAGGCCATTGTGAACTGTATTCAGGGCTCGCCATGTTGCGGCCTGCTGTAGTCAAGAATAGTATCTGAGTTATTAATGTCGGAGTAGGGCGAAGCCAAGCCTACAGATATATATATATTTAAAACCCGTTCCAGTGCGGGGTTAATTCTATACAGCTGAATCAAGAGATGCAGGTTGATGGCAGAGCTGTGAGATAGACAGCCTGCCTATGACTTATTTATGCCAGCTATATTATTCGCCATGTATATGCTGTAATCACGGACTGCTTTGCCGGTCGGCGGCTAAGGACGGAAGAAAAAGAAGATATGCTGTAATGCCGTCATGTATCGTCAAACGGCTGTTTATATTATGATGAACGTCCATTGTCTTGTATCGTCAATAAATCCATGAAACGTCAGCTATTGTCCGCAATTACTGACTTCTACATGTGGTTGTGTGGATGGACTGTGACCTGTCAGAACCTTTACACGCATTCGCTCCCATCTACTGATGTTTACCCATCTATACATCACACCAACCACACCTTTCTTGAAGCACTATATAACTTAAGCGCCTACACACTTGAGAGTGAGTTTGTGTGACACCTTGTCAGTACCTCACAACATTGTCTTCAGGTCGACCTGACACTCACTCACCTACGCAGCACTTTACACCTACGATACCTGAGCAAGACCTGTATTATGATGGTGGCCTACTTCTACGTCAAGAATAGCCTATAACATAGAACCATACCGACGAGAAAAGGTTTTTTTCCTCACTGTTTTAACCTGTATGTAATGTGTTATAGTGGAACACAAACATATATAAATAAATAATTGCTGAGCTTAAAATTGTATACGTAAACAAAAAACAAAAACAAAAATGTTAAAAATAAGAACTAGACGTACTCAATGAATCTAAAGAGAGACTTGCTGCCACTGATTTTCAACGATTTTCTGGAACGTAAGTGTCGTATCTCTCGTGCCAAAGGTGCCAGGTTCGATTCGCGGTACCGACAAGCTCCAGTATACCCAGTTGTAAATGGATACCTGACTTTGCTCTTCAGTTAGAGAAGGAAACGGCACCATTGAAATGAACTGGTTGTCACGGAGTGTTTTGAGGGTATTTTGCATGTATGAATGTTCCCATGCTCCAGCGGGAGTTTATTAGTCATTTGAGTTGTTTGAGTTGGAAATGCTTGCCTTGTAATATTTTAGTTACAAGCAATGTTGTGAGCAGAGATCAAGACAAGCTGCTAGCTATAGTTAGGCGTGAATGAAGATCAGTGGAGCGTGGAAGGTTTTCACGTGTTTGATGAATACGAATGAAAGGGGTCAGTCAGAGAGAGAGATGTGTGTGGGGTCAGTAGTGTGTTGAGTTAGTAGAGAGTTGAGTCAGTAGACAGGAGACAGCGAAGAGCGTAGAGAAGAGAAAGGTGGATGTCTATAGTAGTGCGCGAGGAGAGGGCCAGAGTTGTCAGCAGATTTATGTAGTAGCCTATTTTGTGGCTGTAGTTATTCTGAGGATCAGAGTGATCGTAGAATACTCGGGATTTGTTATGTCTCCAATATTTGTAATGATTGATATGATTGTTGGAGTTGGTGTATTTACTCCTTAGACAGTGAGCTAGACGAGTGGTGCATAAGTGTTGTCTGACTTTCTACATCCACCCACATACACCCTACTCGTCACACTGATCACACCACCTCTCGATGCTGGACCTAGTATAGTATCTACGGCAGTATCTGCTATGGGAATACCTTTATCTTTTATCTGAATTGACAGCGAATGTCTGCTGAAGTGTGAAGTCTGCTCTCTCTCTCTCTCTCTCTCTCTCTCTCTCTCTCTCTCTCTCTCTTTCTCACCCCTCTCTCTCCCTCTCGCTCTCCTCTTCCCTCTCTCTCTCTCTCCTCTCTCTCTCTCTCTCTCTCTCTCTCTCTCACTTTTTAAAATTCTTTTTTTGGCAATATTTGGCAACACTAGGATAAATTAGGCGCAACTATTTTCCCTACCGTCGTCTAATCTTCGTACAGATTTAAACGGTTATGAAACACGCTCTGCAATCTTGCACCGCATCCGATATTTAACATTTTAAGTCCAAACTTCTACTTCTACAAATTTATAATAATAAAAATAGGAATTTCATAAATATTCATACATAATTTAGAATCTAAATGATTTCGCTATTACTTATAAATAAATTTGTTAAGAACGACACATTTGAAAACACGCCATTTTTGATGCAACCGACGAGGCCTCACCTGATCGAGATACGGCGTACCTCCGGTTGAGAACCACAGACCTATACTTTACCGTTATTCTGAAAGTCGAGGAAGTTGAGGGGAACTGCGGTAAGACGTGGAGTACAATGGATGGGTGTGAAGAAAAAAAATCGAAAAAAGGTGATTCGTCTTACGAGGACAAAAGACAAAGAAAATAGCCAACGTTACGGCCATAAGGCCTTCGTCAGGGAAAGGAAAGAAAGTGAAGACTAGATAGGACAAATAAGAACCTAAATAAATATAAAAATTAAACCTAGTTACTTCCCTGAAGGCATCGAAGTCCTAACACTTTTGCTGTAAGCAAACGTTGCTGCAAAACCTATATTGGCCAAACAGGCAAACGACTTGGGGACAGATTCAGCCAGCACTTGAATGACATCTCTCAGCAAAAATCCACACCAGTTGCCATACACTTTAATGGTCCTGACCACCATGGTCCCATCGACATCCAGGTCACGGCGATCAGATCCTGCTCCTCTGACACTGCTAGCCGAGAACAGCTTGAGAACCGTCTTATCCACCGCATGGTGTGTCTAAAACCAGCTGGTCTTAATTAACACTCTACACACCTTTGTCTGAGGTCACCCTTTCCTCTCGTCTTTTATTTTGACTCTTTCCACTCTTATCCTATTTTTCTATTCTTCTGCAGCGGGATTAAGTTTAATTCGCATCGAGGGTAAATTCTGAAGGTAGATGGCATGATGGAATAGGAAAAAGGGGATACATAACTATGTGTTGGGAAACTCAATAAGCAGAGGATATTTGTTTCTATTCCTTTACCATACTAGTTGGTGGTACCAGTTGAGGGTACAATTTCTGGAACAAGAAGGGTACAGGGGGCCTGTAGTCGAAGCTAGATACCATCATCAGATCAGATATAAGTTAACAAGTGTCCTGCCCAATGCAGCATTGTTCTTGACTTCTGAATATCTTATGAATACTCCCTTGAGATAGAGGCATAATCATCCTTCTATTTACAACACTGCAAAGAGTAATTTTGTGTGAAAGTAGACACCTTTGAAGACCCATATTAGATATGGAGTTTTGGCCACTGTTGGACCACTACTGCAAAGCAGGGGAGGCAATTCCGTGACACTGTTAAACAGCATTGTTAACATACGGCTGTGGAGAGACATGACGATCTACCCAGTGCGCTTGGTACTTGAAGACGAAGAGTTCAATCTTGAATTATTAAAACATCTTTATGTAAATCACACATAATGTAACTACACTCAAAACTGCTTAAGGATCCCGTTACACGCCCATTGAGGCACATTGGGAATATGGTGTTATGCCCACATTTTCTTGACCATCGGCACACGACGGCCGCCTTAACCTTCCCAGAAGTTGCTCTGGTACCCAATTGGGGCTGAATCGACCTAAAAAAATTCCACCTCATCTGGGGATCGAACCATAGACCACTGAGCTAGGAAGCCAGTGCACTAACCACTATGCTTCCGCGGCTCCCCCACTCAAAACTGCTTACTTACAAAAAACATATTAATAATTTTAAACCTTACCTATCCTCTTGAAAACAGCGTTACCTAGAATGTATCCAGCTGTTAGTGACACCAGAGGCTGGCGTGTTCAAATCTGGACGTTATGAGTGACGTAATCTCAGAAAACAAACATCTTTGCCAAGGATCATCTAATGAAACTGTTATGGCCTGCCAGGCGTGCAAAAAATCGGCGTCGTTTATTTGACACAGAATTTAAAGGTATTGTGTTTTTCAACATTTCATAAAAATGAAATTTGATGGAAAACGTGACAGGGCATTTTACATCTGGGTTAAATTGTTCGGGACAACAAAGGCCGGCAGTTAATTCAAAGGCGATCCTGTTACAAACGGGTTGTTTTGTCAAAATTGGTCAAGATAATGGTCGTTAAATGCCTCATCTACTATCAAAGAGTCTCTAAGTAGACAAATACAGAATAGGACTACTTCCTCAGCCATGTAGTAAGAGGCGACTAATATAGGGGGGGGGGAAGCATTTGGGAGGGGGGGGGCTGACAATGGATACAGATGGTTACACACAAATGGCTACAGATAGTTACACTGCAAGACCACACTTGAATTCTAGGAGTTGTCTCTTTCCGTACCAGGACCAGCAGCTAAAGTGTTGAGGCTTCCTGCTCTATAGGGCAATGATGATGATTGTCGTACATTTTTAGATAGGTATAGAGATTTATTTGGTCCCGTCTGAGTAGAGCAGAGGTGAGGGTATATGAGAAAAAAAGGTGTTAGAATAGATTCCACGGGTGAATAGTTTAAGGTGAAGATCCGTCTCTGGAATGAGTGGTTTCTCTAGTCCAGCCTATCTATACGACTATCTTTAGAAGAAGACGATCTGTCAAACCTACCTATAAGTATAATTATAAGTTTACTAATCACACACACACAATTATGTGACAACAAGACACACAAAGGTGAAAACTATGGTAAATGGATATGGGTCTGACCAACACACTAAATTAAGTTTTGTTTAGTTTATTATCACTTTAAACTTCACAACATCAAACATCATCATCATCATCAGTTGCCATCTCCACAATGAAGGTTGGCTGTAATGGATCTCCAACGTCTTCTGTCTCTTGTCTTGGTGGTGCACTCTGATAGACTCTTTCCTGTCCATCTCTTGATGTTATCTTCCCACTTATAGCGCTGTCTTCCCCTTGCACGTTTGCCTTCAACTCTCCCTTCTGTTATGGTCTTCTGCAAGGTGTTATGCTTTTTTATGTGGCCAAAGTATTTTAGCTGCCGAACTTTGACCTCCCTCATTAGTTCTCTTTTCATACCTAGATTTTCTAGGACCTCCTTATTTGTTTTCATCTCTTTCCATGAGATACGCCCCATTCTTCTATATATCCACATTTCAAGAGCCTCAATTCTTTCTTCCAAACATATGGAAATAAATATAATCAAGTTTACATAGGACAATAACCCAATACGTGCCCTCCCCCCTGTTGAGAGAAGATCCCAAAAGAAGTTAATAACCCAAAAGGTCAAAGATTAACACTAGGGTAGTTAGTACAATGATTGTAACAAAGAAAAATATTTACTCTCTCTCTCTCTCTCTCTCTCTCTGTCTGTCTCTCACTCTGTCATCTGTGGTCACAAACACTCTTGCTAACTTAATAATGGTGTAGGTATCCCTTGAAAAATTACAATAGTATGAACCTATATTGTCAGACCAGCCTTGGTATCTAATAATAATTACAAGGTGGTCGCCAAAGTTAATGGTTTAATTTTTCCTGGATGAGTCCTGTGTCACCGCATATAGGTCTTGAAGCAAGACGTTCTCGGGACGTTCACAGTTATAAAAGGAGAAAAATAGTTCCTGTATTGTCTAGCCTCAGGGTGCTAAGACTGTTACGATATGTAAAAACTGATAATGATGGTAAATCCTATCGGCTGACTCTTATGGTGAGTGCCGATTTTGAAACAGCCTAGTTTTTCTGGATCACTCCGTGGCTACGGCTGTCAAACGTCAGGAATATATGTTCTTTCGTATGCCCAGTGGGCTGGAAAATTTTCATAAATAATTCTGGGTAATTTATCGTTCAGTTACGATTAATCTTATTGTTTATATTTGGTTTCTCTCTGAGTGAAGAAAGAGTGAAGACAGAATGTCTAGCACTCGTGAGTGGTATCAGGAAACATCACGAATACCTTTACGGCGTTTCATTTACAGTGCAGACGGACCATGCCCCACTGGCTTTTCTTGGAGCGAATAAGGAATTCAACGCGAGGATTATGAGGTGGGCGTTGCTCCTAAGTGTATATACTTTCAAAGTAGAATACATACCAGGAAAACAAAACGTGGGAGCAGATTTTATGAGCAGAAATTGGAGCAGTGAGGAGGAAAGGGAAAGTGAAGATAGCAATCACTCGCAAGATACGGATAACAGCAGCGCTATTTTTCATAGAGGAGACATAAAGGGTTTCGTGTCTTCAAGCCCGGACGAACTGTCACAGATGAAAATAGTGCAGCAGTAATCATCCACTTTTGCCCCTCCCCATCTAGAGTATACTTTTGCTACGTGAACGAAGGATTCACCAGTTTAATTGACACGGAGGCCATCTGGCAATCAAGCCCTATGTGAAACAGAGAGCGACTCGCGGAGCATGGCGTAATAGATTCTTTGATCAGGGGAACACACGATATTCAGTGAGACGGACCTTGGATTGTAAAACTTTCAGGTGAAAATTGCGTAGCTGATTTTCGGCAAGGCGGAGATGATGAAAGTCAAGAGGTAGTAAAATTACCTTTGATTCAAGAAATCGAACGGCAAATTGGCTCGGGTCTGGCAGTGGTGTGACTTTCGCATTAAAGAACGATAGTACGGAACATATCAATATATACCATGTCTCTCCGATAGCCATGATCAGTTGCCAGAAATCTATCTGAATTCACTAGCTCGTTATCTTAAGATTTCTCGTACAGAGTGAAAATTAATAGATTCCGTGGAGTGTTTCATTTTTCTGATTGCGGTAATTTATATACTAGATTTTAAGTGATTTATTGTGTTTAAAGTTTTCAATATATATTTCACTGAGATTTTCAGTGCTAATTAAATAACCTATAGCTAACTTTCCAGCCGTAAAGTAAATTTAATTACTCGCTATTTTTCCAGTAAGAGATGTTTTAAATTGACTAGTTAAAGTTAGTTGCTTATCCTTTACAGGACGTGGCAATCAACCCCAGCTTTTATTGGCTGTTTTTGATTTTTCTAGGCAATTTTTTCATTCAGTAGTATGCCATTGCTTTCTGAACGGTACGGCGCTTATACCATTGTTAAAAATCCAAACAATGCGATCTGCTACCAAACCGCCTGCAGCAGGTTTCGAACCTGGTATATCTGGATTATGAAACTGCGTTCATATCCATTAGGCCACAGACGCCGACTAGTACATACATTAAATAACTGTCTACTGACAGCATACATTATTTACTTCTATCCATTTTATGTAATTTTTTTTTTAATGACTAGTGTTCATATCACGCGTTAACATAGTGATAGGATAAGCTAGACACGTGTGTTTTAAATCTAATTTATAACAGAGTGGTGTAGAGGTCCTATTTTTAACACGTGTTAGATATGATATTGATAATTTGGTTAAATGTTTATATTCTCTTTTATATAGGCTGATCAAACCTGAGTACTAGCGGCTTGTTTTCTTACAGCCATATGAACTTGAGTTCTTATAGTCTTATAATTGTATAAGCAACCAGAAACTTTATAATATTGTTGAGTCTTCGGGCTATGACCTGTGCGGTCCATTCTTCTTCATTTTATGAGAGAGGCCAAACTAGAACAATATTCTGATAAGTCAAATGCTACCTACTTACAAGGTTAAAACTACCTGCTTTCAATTCTTCTAGTGACGATATAACGTTCTATCTGGACAGATTTTGAATGGTCATGTCAAACCATAAGGTAGATAATTCACAATATGTATTAAAAACCAGTTGTCAGAGAAACTTAAAGGTGAAGCTCTGAGTATGTTTAAGCGATGGTAGTATGAGCCTGACAAGAATAATTATGAGGTGTCAGGGCGGGTCCTTGTTGTAAAGAAATATTCAGCTTAACGAAGACGTCTATCGTCTTCAATTCATGAATATGTTGCCAGAAAAAACGGGAGTAGAATTCTCAGAAGTTCATTTCAAAAATACGACTTTACGTTTACAACACGATGGATTGAGCTTGTCTAAAACAAGAACATACATTTGAAGCCCTTATGGACTTATATCTTCGAGACAAAGTTAATGTCAACTGTCAATGAGGTCTTTTTCTTGCTTTTCTTCATGAGTGTAAACCTAAGAATATAAAAGAATGGAAGATGGCCCGTAAGCGCAATATTGTTGCCAGTTAATGTCAGCTCCCATATGGACACTGCGCACCCAAAACTCATGTAAACTTAATTAAAGAACAAAACTGACAATAATAACTATGGAAACTAGGATGCAAACCAGGACAAAAGTTATAGTAGAGAATACAGTGATAATTTCAGAGGGAATAATAATCGTGGTAGATCTCAACACAACAAAAAGAGATACAGCAGGCAAACTCTGTACAACAAGAGTCTCACGGAGCCTGTAAACAGGTTAATGATAATTTTTTTTTTCGTACGCCCGCTAATACTCGAGGCGAAATCTCAGGTTATTATTATTGTCTAACCTGACATTGATTTTACGTGAGTATCCCTTTTTTCTTGTACAGAGACATATGTCCCTCGCTATTCAGGCAAATACTCGCCGATTTCGGAGGTACCCATTACAGCTGGGTCGGCTCAGGAGCCGCCAGTCCCTGGTCGACGACACTCCTTTAAATGTCCTCGCCAGGTCTCGAGTTAATCTAGTCCAATTCCCGGTCGACGAAAAATCCTCAAATGCCGTCACCCGGGTTTGATCCTGGATCACCCGGTCGCCAGAGTGGTGTGGTAACCACTACGCTAGCGCGGCTCCCGTTAATGATAATAAAAACTCTAACGCTGTCACTTGTTCTGCTTTTGATTTTGGTAGAGCAACTGAATGCCCCCAATGCACTACATTGTTCGAGCCGACTACAGCAACTACCTTGAGCTGTGGTCACCCTCTTCCCGCTCTTCCTGCTGCAGTTGCGCATGACGGGAGAGGATCTCTTATGTTACATAAAGGTCTAGTAAATAATAATCCAGTCTCAGTCCTTTTTTATTCTGGATGTACTACTATCGGATTTAAGCAATCTCTTGTAGATCCCTCCTGTGCTACAGGAAAGGTGGTCAAATGTGTGACATTTGGTGGCACTTTGGAAAAATATCCAACTGCCATAATTCACATTGCTACTCCCTTCTTTACGGGAGATATCCACGCGTGTCTTCTGCCGAATCCTATTGCGGATCTTATCATCGGTCGTATTCACGGAGTTAGGGAATGTACCCCGTAGCAGATTGCTGCTTGGGAAGAACTAAATATCCAAGCTACAAATGCAGTGGTCACAAGAGCACAAGCTCTTAATATGCCTCAAACTTCATCTACTGAAATTAATGAAGTGCATAGCCAAGATAGTCATTTGGTTATTTCACGTGACTCTTTCATAAAATTGCAAGAAGAAGATCCTTCTTTAAAAAAATTCTTCATTCTGGCTAAGAAAGGTGATCCAAATCAGAACACAAATCGCAAATCTTGGATTACTATGAAGAACGGCGTACTAGTGCGTATGGTACAAGACTCGACTACGTCCACTCATTCACAAATTCTTGTGCCCAAGAGTATGAGAGTCCAAATTTTACAACATGCTCATGACTCGCAGTGTGCTGGACATATGGGTTTTTCCCGTACCAAGTCGAGAGTTCTTGCGTCTTTCTTTTGGTCATTCGTGAATAAAGACATACGTCTTTATTGCCGATCTTGCAAAATATGTCAAGAAGTCAAATCTAGAGGTCCACAACATGCAGCACCTATTCAGGCTGCAGACATTCCTATGCGGCCGTTTCAGAAAATGGCAATATATATTATTGGCCCTTTTAGGATCAAGTCGGCCAGAGGACATCAATTTATCCTAACATGCGTCGACATGTGCACACGTTGGCCAGAGGCTATACCTCTTAAGAGCATCTCTACTGCTGATATCGCAGACGCTCTTTGGCTGATATTTTCTCGTTTGGGATTCCCCAGAGAAATATTGTCAGACCATGGTACCCAACTTATATCAGACACTATGTCGCAGGTAATGTCTACTCTGCGGATTAAAAGGTCTCTTAGTAGTATTTATCACCCAATGTCGAATGGGTTAGTTGAACGTTTGAATAGAACACTCAAGACTTTACTTAGGAAAATAACTGAGGATCATCCTCAGGATTGGGACAGGGTTTTACCCGCAGCTCTCTTTGCTTATAGAGAGGTTCCCAATGAACACACAGGGTTTTTTCCTTTTGAACTTGTCTTTGGCGCGCGACCGCGCGGTCCTATGTCTTTGCTTAATGATCTTATAACTGCTGATAATATTGATAATGATGACACTCAATCTTCATATGAGTATGTCATTGCTCTGAGGCAAAAGATTATCGAAGCATGCAAACTAGCAACTTCTTCATCCGAATTTGCTAAAGAAAAGGCAAGGCAATTTGCAAATAAGAATAGATGCCTACGACAACTTTGTCCAGGTGACAAAGCACTCGTTCTACTCCCTTGTAGGGAGAACAGACTTCTTATTGCTTGGAGAGGTCCGTATACTATAGTCTCAAGAATTTCCGATGTCGACTATGTTGTCGATATTGATGGAAAGCATAAAACTTTCCATATAAACATGCTCACCGAATTTAATGAACGACCAGACTATTTGCAGCCTTTTTTCCAGGCGACGGAAGATTCTCCAGTCCCACATAGTCATTACTCATCCCTGTTGGTTATACAGGATGACGAAGCTACTTTCTCAGATGTCAATCTTCCTCTTCCTGTGATTCCACTTCATTCTACGGAATCATGGAAAAACGTTATTGTTTCTCCTAATCTATCTACTGAGGAACACCGACAAGTCTCTTCTATGTTACAAACGTTTCAGGATGTCCTTACCGACATTCCTGGATACACACATGTCATTGAACATGACATAATACTTACTGACCATAATCCTATCAGAGTCAGACCTTATCCAATACCTATTCATTTTCAGTCACAAGTCGAAAAGGAATTGGATGAAATGATACAATTGAAAATAATTGAACCATCCACTTCAGCATACTCTTCGTCCATGGTTATTGTTCGAAAGAAAGACAATAACATACGACTTTGCGTTGATTATCGCAAACTGAACCAAGTTACGAAGTTCGATGCTGAACCTATGCCTTCATTGCCAAACCTCTTACTGCTTTTCTCAACACCTAGGGGTTTGTTTCAATGGAATTTTATGCCTTTCGGCCTTATGAACGCCCCTGCTACTTTCGTACGCATGATGCGTCGTATTCTCTCATATCGTTCAGATGTCATAGCATACTTGGACGATATCTGTCTCTTTAGTGATTCTTGGAAAGATCACTATCTGGGTTTATATGAATTGCTGTCAACTCTACGTGAGTACAATTTGACTGCAAAACCCTCTAAAGCCTATGTAGGGTTTAGTGAGATCTCTTTCCTGGGTCACCGTGTTGGTCATGGTCTCTTGAAGACAGAAGACCATAATATCTCTAAGATATTAAACATTTCTGTTCCTAAGACGAAAAAACAAGTACGTAGTCTCTTAGGTTTAATACAATTTTACGGACGATTCATTCAGAATCTATCCTCTATTATGGCACCTCTTTCAACCCTATTGAAGAAAGGTTCGCCTAATCTGGTTCGTTGGTCCCAAGAAGGCCAATCTTCATTGGACCAGATTAAAACTTTATTTTCATCTCCCCCTATCTTAAGGTTACCTACTATTGATAAGACTTTTGTTCTTCAAAGTGACGCCTCATCCACTGGGATCGGGGCAGCACTAATGCAGGAGTATTCAGAAACTCTGCATCCGGTGATGTATATTTCTAGGAAACTGAATGCGGCGGAAAGGAATTACTCGGTTCTAGACCGTGAATTGTTGGCTATGGTTTGGTCAATTCTCAAGTTACAAAGATTCCTTCTGGGCGCGCATTTCATTGTGGAAACCGACCAAAAAGCTCTTACAGCTATTCAGAGTAAAAACTTGAAGAGCTCGAGATCCACTCGATATGCCATTGCTCTTCAACCTTTTCATTTCACGGTACGAGCTATCCGTGGTTCGGATAATGTGATGGCAGACATTCTGTCCAGATGCCCACATGATTCCACTTAACTTTTCTGTCCTATATTTCCTGATACACTTCGGAATTTATGATAGTTCTATACTATAATATATCAGCACATCTGTTTTTACTTTACGTGAATTCATGGTTTTGTGCTGTATGATTTGCTTTCTCTGTTACCGTCTTTGGTATAACGGTAGAAGGCTTAGTTAGCAATATAAGGGCCGAAAGTTCTCACGGCCACAATTTATACTTAACAATGTATTTTGATTACTGTATATTAGAGAATTTTACGGTTATCGAATAGATTTGTGTTATTTGTATTTTCTTAGCAATCATTGATGTTGGAGAGAATCTGTACATTTTGTCAACCATGACGTATTGTGAAGTCCTTACCTACTCTTGGAACGACTCATTAGATGTGCACTCTTAGTCTATGACCTGATCTTCATGGATCATCGACTTAATTAATATTATGTATAATACATTATGTCAAAATATTATTACATGTTTACATAATGTAATTTTTCATTGTTAAAATGATTATATCTCTTTAATGCGGTATGTTAAGATAATGACACCGCTGTTTTGATGATATTCCATTGCAAGCTTTAGAGATAACATATTTGATGTCAGATAAATTGATATGTATATAACTTTTGCTTGCACTATAACTTTGCCAGCACTGTAGTGTACGTTGGTGGCACCTCCCTGGAATTGTATATACTTAGAGAAATGATTTCTCTAATGTTATGAAATTTTTTTCACCTGACGCTTCATGCGTCGACTTTGCCTCACATTAGGCATAGTAATTTTTTGTGATACTTATCGTCCGCGCATCACTCGTGCGTTATGAGCCTGTTGTATCTTGCTCTGGATGTATTTTTTTTTCAATGTTTCTTTTTTTTTCTGTGAGGGTGTGGTAAGCTGTTGCGCACATATTTTGCTGTGTTGATAACATGCTTATATTTTGCCAAATATTTGTATACATTAATTTTGTGGATTCCTTATCTAAGGGGCATAACTCATGTTTTTCTGAGGTGGTATTTTACAGTGGTTGTTACCCCCTCTTGTGTCTTAACCTGGCGATCTATTGTTAGAAATGGTGTCTGGTTGCCGGTCCATATATGGCCATGTATAGTCAGTTTTTCTTGGAATGTTTGGCAACTAGAGTCGATGCTTATCCCCTGTCCATATAAGGCTCGATGGTCAGTCTTGGTCTTGGTATTTGCCCTATCTGAGTTTCGCTCAGAAGGTCTTGCGTTTATACGCATGCGTCAAGTTTGAGGATGTTTAAGAAAGACTTCCGTTCGGGAGTCCAGCAGGAAATTGTGTAGGGTCTGGACGTGTGATTTTGTTTTGACCCGAGTTTTCATATCATGGGGAAGGAAGTCCTTCGTGTTTTTTGACTGAGAAGTCTATCAGAATATTTCCCCCATATTGTGTTTTCCTAAACGTCTAGGAGACAGATTCTGTTGTGGTGTTTTTCGGAAGGTAATTGCTCTTGTAACATTTCATTGATAGCCAGCTTTAGACTGACATTTTGTTTAACTGCTTGCTGACTCTTTCCGCTGGGCGGGAAGGAGTCTTTGTTATTAATAATGCAACTTACGAATCATTGATATTGGGTTGGTTTATGCCCGAAGAACACTGGAGATGTACTTTGTATTCCGCTATGTCGGCGGTATCACCTTGAGCAAGGTTTGATAAAGGAATACCACGGAGGCCATTGTGAATTGTATTCAGGGCTCGCCATGTTGCGGCCTGCTGTAGTCAAGAATAGTATCTGACTTATTAATGTCGGAGTAGGGCGAAGCCAAAGCCTACAGATATATATATATTTAAAACCCGTTCCAGTGCGGGGTTAATTTATATACACGCTGAATCAAGAGATGCAGATTGATGGCAGAGCTGTGAGATAGACAGCCTGCCTATGACTTATTTATGCCAGCTATATTATTCGCCATGTATATGCTGTAATGCCGTCATGTATCGTCAAACGGCTGTTTATATTATGATGAACGTCCATTGTCTTGTATCGTCAATAAATCCACGAAACGTCAGCTACTGTCCGCAATTACTGACTTCTACATGTGGTTGTGTGGATGGACTGTGACCTGTCAGAACCTTTACACGCATTCGCTCCCATCTACTGATGTTTACCCATCTATATATCACACCAACCACACCTTGCTCGAAGCACAATATAACGTAAGCGCCCACACACTAGAGAGTGAGTGTGGGTGACACCTTGGCAGTACCTCACAACATTGTCTCCAGGTCGACCTGACACTCACTCACCTACGCAGCACTTTACACCTTCGATATCTGAGCAAGACCTGTATTATGATGGTGGCCTACTTCTACGTCAAGAATAGCCTATAACATAGAACCATACCGACGAGAAGGAAAAGCTTTTTTCCTCACTGTTTTAACCTGTATGTAATGTGTTTATAGTGGAACACAAACATATATAAATAAATAATTGCTGAGCTTAAAATTGTATACGTAAACAAAAAAACAAAAACAAAAGTGTTAAAAATAAGAACTAGACGTTACTCAATGAATCTAAAGAGAGACTTGCTGCCACTGATTTTCAACGATTTTCTGGAACGTAAATGTCGTATCTTTCGTGCCAAAGGTGCCAGGTTCGATTCGCAGTACCGACAAGCTCCAGTATACCCAGTTGTAAATGGATACCTGACTTTGCTCTTCAGTTAGAGAAGGGAAACGGCACCATTGAAATGAACTGGTTGTCACGGAGTGTTTTGGGGGTATTTTGCATGTATGAATGTTCCCATGTTCCAGTGGGAGTTTATTTATTAGTCATTTGAGTTGTTTTGAGTTGGAAATGCTTGCCTTGTAATATTTTAGTTACAAGCAATGTTGTGAGCAGAGATCAAGACAAGCTGCTAGCTATAGTTAGGCGTGAATGAAGCTCAGTGGAGCGTGGGAGGTTTTCACGTGTTTGGTGCTTGCGAATGAAAAGGGGTCAGTTAGAGAGAGAGATGTGTGTGGGGTCAGCAGTGTGTTAAGCTAGCAGAGAGTTGAGTCAGTAGACAGGAGACAGCGAAGAGCGTAGTAGAAAAGAGAAAGGTGGATGTCTATAGTAGTGCGCGAGGAGAGGGCCAGAGTTGTCAGCAGATTTATGTAGTAGCCTATTTTGTGGCTGTAGTTATTCTGAGGATCAGAGTGATCGTAGAATACTCGGGATTTGTTATGTCTTTAATATTTGTAATGATTGATATGATTGTTGGAGTTGGTGTATTTACTCCTTAGACAGTGAGCTAGACAAGTGGTGTATAAGTGTTGTCTGACTTTCTACATCCACCCACATACACCCTACTCTTCACACTGGTCACCCCACCTCTCGATGCTGGACCTAGTATAGTATCTACGGCAGTATCTGCTATGGGAATACCTTTACCTTTTATCTGAATTGACAGCGAATGTCTGCTGAAGTGTGAAGTCTGCTCTCTCTCTCTCTCTCTCTCTCTCTCTCTTTCTCACCCCCTCTCTCTCCCTCTCGCTTTCCTCTTCCCTCTCTCTCTCTCTCACACTTTCTAAAATTCTTTTTTTGGCAATATTTGGCAACACCAGGATAAATTAGGCGCAACTATTTTCCCTACCGTCGTCTAAGCTTCGTACAGATTTAAACAGTTATGAAACACGCTCTGCAATCTTGCACCGCATCCGATATTTAGCATTTTAAGTCCAAACTTCTACTTCTACAATATTATAATAATAAAAATAGGAATTTCATAAATATTCATACTTAATTTAGAATCTAAATGATTTCGCTATTACTTATAAATAAATTTGTTAAGAACGACACATTTGAAAACACGCCATTTTTGATGCAACCGACGAGGCCTAACCTGATCGAGATACGGCGTACCTCCGGTTGAGAACCACAGACCTATACTGTGCCGTTATTCTGAAAGTCGAGGAAGTTGAGGGGAACTGCGGTAAGTCGTGGAGTACAATGGATGGGTGTGAAAAACAAATCGAAAAAAGGTGATTCGTCTTACGAGGACAAAAGACAAAGAAAATAGCCAACGTTACGGTCACAAGCTTTCGTCAGGGAAAGGAAAGAAGTGAAGACTAGATAGGACAAATAAGAACCTAAATAAATATAAAAATTAAACCTAGGTACTTCCCTGAAGGCATCGAAGTCCTAACACTTTTGCTGTAAGCAAACGTTGCTGCAAAACCTATATTGACCAAACAGGCAAACGACTTGGGGACAGATTCAGCCAGCACTTGAATGACATTTCTCAGCAAAAATCCACACCAGTTTCCATACACTTTAATGGTCCTGACCACCATGGTCCCATCGATATCCAGGTCACGGCGATCAGATCCTGCTCCTCTGACACTGCTAGCCGAGAACACATAAGAAAGGGAAGTGATTGCGTCATTAATGGGCTGAGTTGCCAACTGTATACTTCCGGTGTTATCTTGTGTTTCGCACTGATGACTAGTCAGTAAAAGCATCCTTTAGATGCCTAGCTGGCCGTGGGGTTAGTGTGATTCGATGGTATAGCTAGGCGGAGTTGTCGTACGGAAGGTACGGGGTTCGAACCCTGGGTAAGCCACTCACGTCTGTTGTTTTTCTGTTGTCTAAGTGTTCTACTTCTTTATTTCTTACGAGTGCCTGAAAACATACCTTTATGTTTGTCTAATATTAATTTACTAGCCGAGAACAGCTTGAGAACCGTCTTATCCACCGCATGGTGTGTCTAAAACCAGCTGGTCTTAATTAACACTCTACACACATTTGTCTGAGGTCACCCTTTCCTCTCGTCTTTTATTTTGACTCTTTCCACTCTTATCCTATTTTTCTATTCTTCTGCAGCGGGATTAAGTTTAATTCGCATCGAGGGTAAATTCTGAAGGTAGATGGGATGATGGAATAGGAAAAAGGGGATACATAACTATGTGTTGGGAAACTCAATAAGCAGAGGATATTTGTTTCTATTCCTTTACCATACTAGTTGGTGGTACCAGTTGAGGGTACAATTTCTGGAACAAGAAGGGTACAGGGGGGCCTGTAGTCGAAGCTAGATACCATCATCAGATCAGATATAAGTTAACAAGTGTCCTGCCCAATGCAGCATTGTTCTTGACTTCTGAATATCTTATGAATACACCCTTGAGATAGAGGCATCATCATCCTTCTATTTACAACACTGCCAAGAGTAATTTTGTGTGAAAGTAGACACCTTTGAAGAACCATATTAGATATGGAGTTTTGGCCACTGTTGGACCACTACTGCAAAGCAGGGGAGGCAATTCCGTGACACTGTTAAACAGCATTGTTAACATACGGCTGTGGAGAGACATGACGATCTACCCAGTTGGCTTAGTACTTGAAGACGAAGAGTTCAATCTTGAATTATTAAAACATCTTTATGTAAATCACACATAATGTAACTACACTCATAACTGCTTAACGATCCCGTTACTCGCCCATTGAGGCACATTGGGAATATGGTGTTAGGCCCACATTTTCTTGACCATCGGCACACGACGGCCGCCTTAACCTTCCCAGAAGTTGCTCTGGTACCCAATTGGGGCTGAATCGACCTAAAAAAATTCCACTATGCTTCCGCGGCTCCCTGTAGAGCCCTTTTCGTAGACCTCTACACTCCTTTACAGATGAAGGTAGTATCATATTATTAAATATGTCGTCCTACCTCTGTAATAACTTTGCGCACCGACTCACATGAGAGTAAGTCTTATTGGTGAGTTTGATTTCATTAGCGCACGGTTGTGCACTAAGGCGTATAGGGGGTTATGCAGACCGCACGTGTATCTAGACAGTCAGTCTACGTCATAGCTGGGGTTGAGAAGTTTAATGCCCAAGGATCAGTCCATTGATTCTTGGCGTTCGAACCCGTGTTGCGGGTATATTTTTATTGTGTATGACCGTCCGTCTGTTAGCAAGATGAGGACTCGGGTCAACAGTATTCTAGTGATATTTCTTGGGAAAAGAAGCAAGTATGATTTTAGATAACTATGTATTTCGTTCTCATGTAGACGTCTAGTTGTACCAATGACGTATTGGTGCAAAATGGAGTCTTACTTGAAACTTATTATATGAATTGTAAAGCCGACGGATTCCGACGTTAGGATCATCCAGGATTGGCTTGATATATATTTATGATATAAAATCAGTATTCGGCCGTTACGAATACGTACCCCGCAAAGCAGAGGTGACTCAAGTATTTGCTATATCTAAGCTATGATGCCACGAAGGTCGTGGGCAGAAAAGTATATTATTGTTATTCTTCATTGATTGAAAATAAGAGGCCAGTACTAAAAGGAGATACGTAGTATCGGAACATTATATGATATAAAAGACCTGACAAGGTTCTCCGTCATTGCCAAGGTCATAGGACAGTGGAAGATTGACATATCTTATATAACTGCCTCATTTGTTTAATTGGATGCCATGTTATGAACACTGTATAACTAGTCTGACGTTACTTAAGAGGTTATCTTAAGGAACGAATTAACTGTAATTTGAAATATGAAAACTTACGTTGTGTGCTGTCCAGTGAACGTCAACCATCCGTCGTCAACATTGAATGTTCGTCTAGTCAACTGTATGATGTCAAATAAATTGAATGAACTATACACCTTCTTGGCATTAGTTGATATGCCCATGGTTGGAAGTTCAAGTTGACTTTTTACTACTTGGTTCAGAAATTATCCATTCGCGTTATGTCAAGTAGACAGATTCAACAAACCCATTTTCACACTTTCAAACAACAACAAACGGACTCCAACAGTATGGCGGCCCAGTGTGGTTTGAAAAAATAGCCAGTTTTCAAGAGCGGAAACGAACTTCAGTCTACAATCAAAACTCGGTTGAAAAGAAATATGGTATCTTTCAAGGCGACAACATCCTGGACCTTGCAGCACTTCTAACGGTCATCCCAAGTCAAGGACAACCCAGGGACTTCAACTGTCAAGTTTCGACATTGGACTCTGGCTTTATATTTCGTCAAATAGATGTCTCATACATGCAGTCCTGGATGCGAGGGATATTTTTTTGTTAGCCGGTTGAGATAAGTAAAAACGTCGTGTTGTCATTACACCGTTTTACGTGTAGCTGCATCTTATCTAGTAATATGTCCACTGTTTCTTTATTCATGTTGCATGTTCTATGTTCAATGTTTTTTGTGAGAGTTTGGGAATGGCGACTTAGGACGGGAAAATACCAGTTTCGCCACAGGTCCGTCTTGAGTGTTCTGTAGGGTATTATTTTGCAGACTTCCCTCAGTGGAATGTTCCTATGCGTGAGCATAGAAGGATCTTTGGTCCACTGTGTCTGGTAGTCTGTGACACCTGACTGTTAGTTGTAGCGTCAAGTTTTAATCGTTGTTTTTGGTAGTTATTTTACTCGTACCTTAGTTTTATGATGTATTTTGTATGTGATTATTGTCCTTCTAACCTGACTGTCGTTCAGTTTCTTACACCATTGATGTCTATACACTGTGTTGTCAACTGTCTTGTGTATTATCTGATCGTAGATGTCATCGTAATTTTTACGACATTCTATTTTAGTTCCACATTTTTATTTTTGTTGATTTCTACGACTGTTTTCATTTGTCTTGATTATCGTGTCGTGTCAGTATTGTGCTATTGTCTGTCACGTTATTGCTTTCATACCATTTCATGTTATAAATTACTTTATTAATTATTAATATAATTGCCTATTATATGACTTGATTTTACCGTTCTAGGACAGGAACGAAGACCACTTGGTATAGTAACACTTATTAGAGTGAAAAAAATTATTAGACATAATGGATATTTTGGATCATTTTCTCCGGGAGGGAGATAGAATAGGTAAATGGGGTTCAAGTTGTGAAGAATATGCCATTGAACATTTCTTACTTCAAATTACCCAGGATCTCAAGAATTTTGCTTTTCTTAGGTGCAAATATGGCTTTTCACAAGAGAAAGCAGTGAGACTTGCTAAATTATTATCCACCATTTTTTATGATGAAGGAAAAATAACTACTCAAGACAGTAGTGTTATTGAGGTGGATGAGTTGAAGAAAACCATAACGAAGCACAAGGGTAGGGAGATTGCCCTTACGAATGAGCTGCTACAGCAAAAAGGAGAATATGAGAAGAAGTTGTTGGCTATAGATTTTGAAAATGCTGAGTTGAAGAATAAAGTGACGGTGTTGATAGAGGATAATAAGAAATTTCACGACTCTTCTTTTAGGCAGAAAAGAGAGTTAGATAATGAGGTGACCTCCTTAATGAACATACGTTTTGAAGAAGAAAGTGACGATGAAAATAAACCTATTGCTATTAATACTACTTTGCAGATAGATTGCAATACACACGTGGCTCAAATTCAGAGCCTGACATCTGAGGTAACTCTTTTGAGAGAAAAGTGTAATATGGAAAAAAACGATGGAACAAAACATGAAAGTTTTGGATAAGAAGGTAGCAGATCTTACCTTGGCAAATCAAGAACTCAGGAATCTGCTATGTCATCAGGAGAAAGTGTCTCAGGAAAAACTGATAAATATTGAAAAATTACTCATGGAGAAAAATGAGTTAGAGAATGAAGTACGCTCAGTAAAAAAATTACTTGACAAGGGGAATAAGGTCATTGAAGAATTTGATAAGTTAAATATGACTATAAAGACAGACTGTCATGCTCATTTGGCTCAGATTCAAGAACTTACATCTGAGATTCCTCTTTTGAAATTAAGGGTTGAGGAGCTTACGAATAGCCATCAAAATGCCATTGAGGCACTTGAAAGAGAAAAGGCCATTAATAAAGAACATGTCAGGAAACACACTATCGATGTTGAACATCTAACTAACTCAAACTGCTGCTGCAGAACTCGAAGTTAAAGATTTAAATATTATGAATGGGATTGCTAGAGAGCTAGAACTATTCAAAAGGAATTATGAGAAGTTGAAGTCAGATTATGTAGAGTTGAAAATAGAAGCTGAAAAACAGAAAAAAATTGATAATGAATCTTAGAGATAGAAAAGTCAGAAAGGGAAATAACAAGAATTGCAATTCTTTTAAAGGGAAACAATTTTGTCAAACTTCTCTATATAATGTATCTTCTAGCCAATCTCACAGATCACGAGATTTTCATCAAAATAATTTTGGAAATAATCAAATCAATAATTATCATCATATTGGGAAATTTAGATTACAATCTTTCAATAACAGACAAGGTTATCAAAATAGACATAATAGTCAATGGCACAATGGTAATAGTCATACTAACCGTGATTTTAACGTAAACAAAATTGCAAATACTAGCACTTTTGGGGATAATAATCAGAATCGATCGCGTCGAAGAGATAGATCGTCGAGTAATACACGTAGACATTCTAATGTTGCTTTGAGTGATACACATTCAAACAAGGAACAGGATAATAATGTTAATGCACATAGTGCTATGTCATGTTCTCTGGATTTCGAACAGGTCAAGTCTTGTGATGAGGGTAATACCCCATTCCAGCCCAGGGCGATCACGACGCCACGATGCGAACATGTGTTGCCCAGTCTACCATCGGCTTGTACGGCCACGTCAGCTACTGACTATGGAACAGGAAGCCTTAAATTAAATAAGGGTTTTTTAAATTCCACTCCATGCTCTCTTTTTATTTGACTCAGGTTGTAGCACAATCGGTGTACGGACTTCGCTGGTCGACCCATCATGTGCTACTGGCCAGACCGTGCAGTGCGTGACTTTTGGAGGGACCGTGGAGATTTTTCCTACAGCTATAGTTAACCTTCATACACCATTTTTTTCAGGAAAAATTCACGCATGCCTTCTTCCTGCACCTATAAGTGATATTATACTTGGCCGCATACATGAGGTTAAAGAGTGTACCCCACAGCAGATTGCTGATTGGGAAGAGCGAAATATACATGATACCCGTGCATTTACGACTATTCCTACATTTGTTTCACATACACATATTACTAAATTGCTATGTAATGATAAGATCTTGGAATCTAGCAACGAAAATTATTCCATTGTTCATTACGCCACTGTTGCTAATGCATTACAGCCTTTACGACATGCGTCCATTCTTAATAAGGATATTAAGGTTTCAACGCAACCTGTGAAGACTAGTAAGTCATTCCGGGGGACATATACCTTCCCTCGACTTGATGAGCAGGCAACTGATCGTAAGAAAAAAGTTACGTTTGAGAAAAAGGAAAATGATGTTCCTAATAAAAATAAGAGTAGTTGTAACTCCGTTGGGAAAATTAATACCAATAAGGTTGCCAGTAAGATTTTAACTTTGCCCAGCAAGCAGGTGTCTACGACATGCCGTACACCTACACATTTGTCTGGCATAAATAGTAATAATCAAGTACAAAAGTATGGTACATTTAAGAATAATCCTACAGGTATAAATAATAAATATTATAATATACCTAAGAGGACTAATGTTACCCATCAACCTTGTTCACATTCTTGTGACTACGGTACCACTTATATTGGTAGAGGTGCATCTTCTCGCACCATCCTTGTGCAAAATCTGCCACAGCGAACTAGTTGGCAAGCACTAGGAGATTTTCTCAACCACACGGCAGACGTTAGGTTCGTGCGTCTGTTACCTCATACCAATAACAGGTATGGTGACGCCGTGGTTACTTTTAGGACCAGTAGAGATGCTCGCATGGCTATCGAGCGGGACAATGGTGTGTATTTCCACCACCATTCTCTCCGATTACAATTGGTTCCCGATTCTGCGTCACGCAGATAGTAACCTACGGATATTTGATTTTGATTTCACATTCTTTGATGACTCAGCCTATGCAGTCATCATCTCTTTCTTGTAATAGTTACTTGTTCTTTTTCTAGTTCTCATGAACTATTCCTATGGAATTTTATGCCTTTCGGGTTAGTTAACGCTCCTGCCACGTTCGTACGCATGATGCGTCGAATCCTATCTCATCATCCCAACGTCATTGCGTACATAGACGACATTTGTCTTTTCAGTGACTCATGGGAAGAGCATTTAGAAGGATTAAACTCATTACTGTCCACGTTACAAAATCATAATTTAACTGCTAAGCCATCAAAGGCATTTGTGGGTTTCCACGAGATTTCTTTTTTGGGACACCGTATTGGTCGCGGTATGTTATACACAGAGGACAGTAATGTTTCCAAAATCCTTAACATCTCCACACCTAAAACAAAGAAACAAGTGCGATCTCTATTAGGACTAGTACAATACTATGGGAAATTCATACCACATCTTTCGTCCATTACTGCTCCTTTCTCTTCATTACTTAGGAAAGGTGCAGCTAACGTGATTCGGTGGTCTAACGAACATCAAATCGCGTTGGATATCATAAAGAAATTTTTTTCTAATCATCCTGTTTTAAGGTTACCTAACGAGAATTTGCCATTTGTATTACGCAGCGATGCTTCTAATTACGGCGTGGGAAGTGTCTTACTACAAGAATATAATGGGACCTTGCATCCAGTTCTCTATGTGTCACGGAAGTTAACTCCAACTGAACAGAATTATTCAGTTTTAGATAAAGAACTTCTCGGGCTTGTATGGTCAATAAATAAACTTCAGAGATATCTGCTTGGATCACACTTTATTGTGGAATCAGACCAAAAAGCTCTTACTGCACTCAACACAAAGGACGTAAAATCTGCCAAATCTACCAGGTATGCGATCGCGTTACAACCATTTAATTTCACGATTCGATCCATACCTGGCACACAGAATGTTCTCGCTGACATCTTGTCGAGATGTCCGAATGAATCGAATTAGCAGCTACGCACTTAAGACAACTGAACTTCGACACTGACAGTTCGTCGATTGTAACTTTTTCATGTAATACCTCGATTATAAGAGTCATTAACAATCAGTCAAGTGAAATCTACAATGCTTATGTATTAAAATAACATGGAACGTTAAGTTATATGACTATCTTTGTGAAAATAAAAGTCACTTAATTATGACATTGAAGGGAAAATAACGTTGGAAAAGTATTATATTTTCTCACAGAAATAACATTTCAAACACTTGGATTTTCTTCGTGGAACTGAATTTGTTATATTATAAACTGTTCACTAACAGGAAAATGGAACTTTCGTTATTTAAGGAACTAATAACACTATTAAAGTGAAATAAACGAATTTATTTGATTATTAAACTTGGATATTTAGTTAGTTAACATAATGATTAATGTAATTAACTATACAATATTTAAGTAGATTTATTAATATCGGTATTTAAGCACATTAATTTAACATTGGTAATTTAATTAGTACCACAAAATGACTTAGAGACACAGTTAAGTGCGTTGATCTTATACGTGTTTAAATTGTATTCTTTCATTTTTATTCATTTTTTTTCACTTGTCATTTTAAAGACATATCCATCACTTTTCTGTTTATTCTTTGGTTTCTCATCATTTCTTTTCATTTGCGTTTACATTTGTGTTAATTCAATATTTCTACATATGTTATTTTATTTCATTTACCACATTGTACCAAAGGTGGTCAATTGTGGATGTATGCTTTTATGCATATCTTTTGTTCATTTGAGTTGATTGGAATTTCATATTTGATTATTTTTATATCATGATATAGTTGTAAAATAGTAATATGTGAACTTGACTCACCTCTAGTGTCGAGTATTAAAGAAAAAAAATTAATATAATTAATTTTTTTGGGGGGATTGGTAAGGAATCTGTAGAGCCCTTTTCGTAGACCTCTACACTCCTTTACAGATGAAGGTAGTATCATATTATTAAATATGTCGTCCTACCTCTGTAATAACTTTGCGCACCGACTCACATGAGAGTAAGTCTTATTGGTGAGTTTGATTTCATTAGCGCACGGTTTGTGCACTAAGGCGTATAGGGGGTTATGCAGACCGCACGTGTATCTAGACAGTCAGTCTACGTCATAGCTGGGGTTGAGAAGTTTAATGCCCAAGGATCAGTCCATTGATTCTTGGCGTTCGAACCCGTGTTGCGGGTATATTTTTATTGTGTATGACCGTCCGTCTGTTAGCAAGATGAGGACTCGGGTCAACAGTATTCTAGTGATATTTCTTGGGAAAAGAAGCAAGTATGATTTTAGATAACTATGTATTTCGTTCTCATGTAGACGTCTAGTTGTACCAATGACGTATTGGTGCAAAATGGAGTCTTACTTGAAACTTATTATATGAATTGTAAAGCCGACGGATTCCGACGTTAGGATCATCCAGGATTGGCTTGATATATATGTTTATGATATAAAATCAGTATTCGGCCGTTACGAATACGTACCCCGCAAAGCAGAGGTGACTCAAGTATTTGCTATATCTAAGCTATGATGCCACGAAGGTCGTGGGCAGAAAAGTATATTATTGTTATTCTTCATTGATTGAAAATAAGAGGCCAGTACTAAAAGGAGATACGTAGTATCGGAACATTATATGATATAAAAGACCTGACAAGGTTCTCCGTCATTGCCAAGGTCATAGGACAGTGGAAGATTGACATATCTTATATAACTGCCTCATTTGTTTAATTGGATGCCATGTTATGAACTGTATAACTAGTCTGACGTTACTTAAGAGGTTATCACTCTTAAAGGCCGGAACGACGCTGGTAGCGTACATCCGCAAAACCCCTAGAAGCCGAAACGACGTTGGGAACGTCACTTTTGTGTTCTGTGAAATTTGTTCCGTATTTTCGTTATGACTCATAACTGAATACTATATGTAGAATATCACTAAAAATCCTTCATATTCTAATTCTACATTCATTTATCTTTACTGTGATGTATAATATGTGTGTCTTTGTTGTGTAATAACTCAGAAACTTTAGAATTTATAAAGTTACTGCTTTAAGGTACACAAATAATTCTGGCAAAACTGATGAAAAAATTCCGGCCTGCAAGAGTTTTAATTAAGGAACGAATTAACTGTAATTTGAAATATGAAAACTTACGTTGTGTGCTGTCCAGTGAACGTCAACCATCCGTCGTCAACATTGAATGTTCGTCTAGTCAACTGTATGATGTCAAATAAATTGAATGAACTATACACCTTCTTGGCATTAGTTGATATGCCCATGGTTGGAAGTTCAAGTTGACTTTTTACTACTTGGTTCAGAAATTATCCATTCGCTTTATGTCAAGTAGACAGAACCAACAAACCCTTTTTCACACTTTCAAACAACAACAAACGGACTCCAACACTCCCCCACTCAAAACTGCTTACTTACAAAAAACATATTAATAATTTTAAACCTTACCTGTCCTCTTGAAAACAGCGTTACCTAGAATGTATCCAGCTGTTAGTGACACCAGAGGCTGGCGTGTTCAAATCTGGACGTTATAAGTGACGTAATCTCAGAAAACAAACATCTTTGCCAAGGATCATCTAATGACACTGTTATGGCCTGCCAGGCGTGCAAAAAATCGGCGTCGTTTATTTGACACAGAATTTAAAGGTATTGTGTTTTTCAACATTTCATAAAAATGAAATTTGATGGAAAACGTGACAGGGCATTTTGCATCTGGGTTAAATTGTTCGGGACAACAAAGGCCGGCAGTTAATTCAAAGGCGATCCTGTTACAAAACGGGTTGTTTTGTCAAAAATTGGTCAAGATAAATGGTCGTTAAATGCCTCATCTACTATCAAGGAGTCTCTAAGTAGACAAATACAGAATAGGACTACTTCCTCAGCCATGTAGTAAGAGGCGACTAATATAGGGCGGGGGGGAAGCATTTGGGGGGGGGGGCTGACAATGGATACAGATGGCTACACACAAATGGCTACAGATAGTTACACTGCAAGACCACACTTGAATTCTAGGAGTTGTCTCTTTCCGTACCAGGACCAGCAGCTAAAGTGTTGAGGCTTCCTGCTCTATAGGGCAATGATGATGATTTTCGTACACTTTTAGATAGGTATAGAGATTTATTTGGTCCCGTCTGAGTAGAGCAGAGGTGAGGGTATATGAGAAAAAAAGGTGTTAGAATAGATTCCACGGGTGAATAGTTTAAGGTGAAGATCCGTCTCTAGAATGAGTGGTTTCTCTAGTCCAGCCTATCTATACGACTATCTTTAGAAGAGGACGATCTGTCAAACCTACCTATAAGTATAATTATAAGTTTACTAATCACACACACACAATTATGTGACAACAAGACACACAAAGGTGAAAACTATGGTAAATGGATATGGGTCTGACCAACACACTAAATTAAGTTTTGTTTAGTTTATTATCACTTTAAACTTCACAACATCAAACATCATCATCATCATCAGTTGCCATCTCCACAATGAAGGTTGGCTGTAATGGATCTCCAACGTCTTCTGTCTCTTGTCTTGGTGGTGCACTCTGATAGACTCTTTCCTGTCCATCTCTTGATGTTATCTTCCGACTTATAGCGCTGTCTTCCCCTTGCACGTTTGCCTTCAACTCTCCCTTCTGTTATGGTCTTCTGCAAGGTGTTATGCCTTTTTATGTGGCCAAAGTATTTTAGCTGCCGAACTTTGACCTCCCTCATTAGTTCTCTTTTCATACCTAGATTTTCTAGGACCTCCTTATTTGTTTTCATCTCTTTCCATGAGATACGCCCCATTCTTTTATATATCCACATTTCAAGAGCCTCAATTCTTTCTTCCAAACATATGGAAATAAATATAATCAAGTTTACATAGGACAATAACCCAATACGTGCCCTCCCCCCTGTTGAGAGAAGATCCCAAAAGAAGTTAATAACCCAAAAGGTCAAAGATTAACACTAGGGTATAGAATAGACAGTAAAGCAAAGAACGAAGTTCCTACTTAAACTATCCAGTAAGGTAATCAGGTTAGCGAAATACAAAAGAAGAAGTTAGTACAATGATTGTAACAAAGAAAAATATTTACTCTCTCTCTCTCTCTCTCTCTCTCTCTCTCTCTCTCTGTCATCTGTGGCAACAAACACTCTTGCTTACTTAATAATGGTGTAGGTATCCCTTGAAAAATTACAATAGTATGAACCTATATTGTCAGACCAGCCTTGGTATCTAATAATAATTACAAGGTGGTCGCCAAAGTGAAGGGTTTAATTTTTCCTGGATGGTACCGCATATAGGTCTTGAAGCAAGAAGCTTGACGTTCACGTTATATCATCAGTGGAGACAGAATGTCTAGCACTCGTGAGTGGTATCAGGAAACATCACGAATACCTTTACGGCGTTTCATTTACAGTGCAGACGGACCATGCCCTACTGGCTTTTCTTGGAGCGAATAAGGAATTCAACGCGAGGATTATGCGGTGGGCGTTGCTCCTAAGTGTATATGCTTTCAAAGTAGAATACATACCAGGAAAACAAAACGTGGGAGCAGATTTTATGAGCAGAAATTGGAGCAGTGAGGAAGAAAGGGAAAGTGAAGATAGCAATCACTCGCAAGATACGGATAACAGCAGCGCTATTTTTCATATAGGAGACATAAATGGTTTCGTGTCTTCAAGCCCGGACGAACTGTCACAGATGAAAATAGTGCAGCAGTAATCATCCACTTTTGCCCCTCCCCATCTAGAGTATACTTTTGCTACATGAACAAAGGATTCACCAGTTTAATTAACACGGAGGCCATCTGGCAATCAAGCCCTATGTGAAACAGAGAGCGAAGCGCGGAGCATGGCGTAATAGATTCTTTGATCAGGGGAACACACGATATTCAGTGAGACGGACCTTGGATTGTAAAACTTTCAGGTGAAAATTGCGTAGCTGATTTTCGGCATGGCGGAGATGATGAAAGTCAAGAGGTAGTAAAATTACCTTTGATTCAAGAAATCGAACGGCAAACTGGCTCGGGTCTGGCAGTGGTGTGACTTTCGCATTAAAGAACGATAGTACGGAACATATCAATATATACCATGTCTCTCCGATAGCCATGATCAGTTGCCAGAAATCTATCTGAATTCACCAGTTCGTTATCTTAAGATTTCTCGTACAGAGTGAAAATTAATAGATTCCGTGGAGTGTTTCATTTTTCTGATTACGGTAATTTATATACTAGATTTGAAGTGATTTAGTGTGTTTAAAGTTTTCAATATATATTTCACTGAGATTTTCTGTGCTAATTAAATAACTTATAGCTAACTTTCCAGCCGTAAAGTAAATTTAATTACTCTCTATTTTTCCAGTAAGAGATGTTTTAAATTGACTAGTTAAAGTTAGTTGCTTATCCTTTACAGGACGTGGCAATCGACCCCAGCTTTTATTGGCTGTTTTTGATTTTTCTAGGCAATTTTTTCATTCAGTCGTTTGCCATTGCTTTCTGGACGGTACGGCGCTTATACCATTGTTAAAAATCCAAACAAAGCGATCTGCTACCAAACCGCCTGCAGCAGGTTTCGAACCTGGTATATCTGGATTATGAAACTGCGTTCATATCCATTAGGCCGCAGACGCCGACTAGTACATACATTAAATAACTGTCTACTGACAGCATATATTATTTACTTCTATCCATTTTATGTAATTTTTTTTAAATGACTAGTGTTCATATCACGCGTTAACATAATGATAGGATAAGCTAGACACGTGTGTTTTAAATCTAATTTATAACAGAGTGGTGTAGAGGTCCTATTTTTAACACGTGTTAGATATGATATTGATAATTTGGTTAAATGTTTACGTATATTCTCTTTTATATAGGCTGATCAAACCTGAGTACTAGCGGCTTGTTTTCTTACGGCCATATGAACTTGAGTTCTTATAGTCTTATAATTGTATAAGCAACCAGAAACTTTATAATATTGTTGAGTCTTCGGGCTATGACCTGTGCGGTCCATTCTTCTTCATTTTATGAGAGAGGCCAAACTAGAACAATAATTATAATATTAACTGGACCAGAACTATTACCAGATTTACTTATATATATATATATATATATATATATATATATATATATATATATATATATATATATATATATATATATATATCTCATCAGCCAACTGTGGCAATATATTGCCAGCAGCACTTGTGTAACTTAAACCTAGCGTTTCAGCCACCTGAGGCTAAACAACCTAGGAACTGTATATGTTCTAATTATTCTACATCGGCGATCGCCACGCATAAACCTTACTCCAACCAACTGAAGGCATAGATAACTTATTGTATCCAGTACAAATTTAACACCGACTCTAGCGACTCCTGTGAAATTTGCAGTCAGCAACAACGGAGAGTCTGGGGCTGGATTTGGCAAACTTAAATTTGACACTAAATATATATATTACTTATTAGTGTATTTCCTTGGAATCCCTGCGACAACTACTGGAGTAATTGCATCTGAAAGTGGCCACTGGGTGTATGTGAATTTAATGAACAGAGAAAGAAACGTATGTCTTTTGTTAACATCATATATATGGTTTCTTCTTTCTTTTTTTTAATCTCAGTAATCTGATTAGTCAACGGGATAGTTTACATTAGGAACCTATTCTTTTCCCATACTGACTATTTCATAACTTATTGTTAACCTTTGATCTTTTGGGTTAATTAACCTCTGTTGGGATCGTCCTTTCTTTTCCTTTACTAGAGGGGAGAACCTATTTGATTAATTTTCATTTTGTCTGTAAACCATAATCTAGTGATGTGTATGCTTATTGTTGTGATCTTTTATTGATAATAAACTTTATTAAACCTTTAGTTATCGTGTCGGTCAACCCTTATCCACTATATGTTATTCATAGTTTGTTTTCACGTTCGTGCGTATTTGTCACAGAATTGTGTGCATTTGAGTGTAGTGTAACTTGTATTTTCGTACAAGGAGAGAAAGTGCGTCTGATTTAAATATCGTCGTCCAGATAGGTTGGATTCGATAAATTATTCTACCCAGAGAATGTCCTTTCTCTTACACGATCACCTCGTGATAAAACTATATCTTACCCCTTACTTTCACATTGTCATTACTATCACCTCTGATCAGACAGGGCTATAAACATCTATTACCTATCTGATAAATCATACACGACACTAGACTAGAACAGCAAACATAGATGTTGGTTTCTAGACTAGAACAGTAAATACAGATGTTGGTATCTAGACTAGAACGGTAAATATAGATGTTGGTATCTAGACTAGAACAGTAAATACAGATGTTGGTATCTAGACTAGAACAGTAAATACAGATGTTGGTATCTAGACTAGAACAGTAAATACAGATGTTGGTATCTGTTGCTGTCATTTTCGACGGAGTCATCTGTCAAGTTATTTGCTTATGTTTGTATCATAAGTATAATTGTGTCTTTACCTGCGATGTCAGGTTGATTAGGGGTTGTCTTCCCTTGTTTATTCATTCATTGTGTTTGACCTTTAGGGTCAGAGGTTGACAGTTCGGCGTGGGCCTATGGGAAGGTTTTTTTAAGCGGGAGTGAGATATACTTCCGGGAAGCCGGGAGGTCCTGTTTTTCTGAAGGGACCAAGAGTCCATTGTTTTTCGGGGAGAATCTTCGAAGTAACTGCTATGGCAGTTTTCCCCAGTGAATCTCTGTGCGTCGGGATGACGACAGAATTCCTTGTGTAGTTCTGAGGATTCATTTACCAGGTAATACCGACCTTTATGCATTATTACGCTTTTCGGTGGCAGAACATGTAAAGGATTACCTAGGGTGAACAGCAGTTCACTGATCCGCCATTTCAGAACTTATATATTTGTGCTCGAGGTAGCCATCCAAGACTGTTAGTCTTATATTGTCCAGAAATCCAGTGACGAAGATATATTGTGGGAGCCGCAGATTGGCGGAACTTCTATCTACAATAAGTATTACTGCAGGGTTGGGGATAACCTATTTAACAGAAGTACACGGCCGACGTTAGGACGAGGCCTGTGCTTCCGGCTATTATACTACAGCCTGATATGTGCAATTGGCAGGGAGTGCCAAGTTGCACCTGTGTGTCAAGGTAACTAAGGCATCTGACGCGTTTAGTCAGAGACGCCAAGGGCGACGCTACGAACTGTCATTATTGAAGAACTTTGCTATTGACCATGCACGTCTATTCTGATGTTTACCTTTTTGAATGCCAAATGTATACCTATCGATGTCAGGTCAGCATGACCTTGTTACACTGACTGTTCCTGTTGATATTATGTGTGTTCCCGTCAATAAATGTCTTGAAACATGCCTGCAGTGTCAAAGCATCCTTGATTACTGCATGTGAGAGTATGGGTTGCAGGATCTACATCTATACGAGCCTAAACACATTCGCGTCTTCATTCGCACCCACACTCAACTCATCATACGCTCGCACTACACATCTAACAACATGTAAACTGTCTTGGGCCAGTGATCACCTCAACAAGAAAAAAAAAGACAGTTACATTTCTGGTGGACCAGTTACGTGGGCTCTTATGATACATTTCTTGTCGCCAATGTGGCCTAGAAACTTACATTTCTGATGGACCAGATCTGTGGGTTTAAAAAGAACAGAGCGAGCATTTGACATTATTGTTGACATTTATGGATCCAGAAATTTACATTCCTGGTTGGCTGTTACATGTATGATGTCTCCAGTTTTGTCGAGAAAGTTACAAGAAGGACAAGTACACATTACACTTCTGATCTGTGGGTCTAAGCTACACACGGGACAGCCGTAACACACAGTGCTAATTCTACATTTGCAAGTTTTGGCTACAACAGGACAGATATAGGTCATCAACGGTTGACACAAATAAACAGTACGAGCATTTATATTATAATGCTACATAAAGCATAACAAGACAAGTACTGAAGTGAACTACTAGGCATTTGCTACGTGGACCATAACTGCATAGAAGGCGGGTTCCTATTGTAAACAGTACTGCGGGTTGTTACACGTTTCATTCAACAACAGACTTTTCTAGGTCAGAGTATTCAAGCTACATTGTTGGAGGTCAAGTGTCTGTAAACAGTACGTGAAATTGTAAACATTCAATGTGCAAGCCCTAATTTGAGAAGGTCATAGTAACTTTGGTTCGTGAATACCACTTTATGTTACAGTGGATTTGACGTTCAGTGCGCGTTTGACATTTCGTTTCTGTGTTCGCAAGGAGCAAGAAATTTATTTTAGTTTCAGCTGTGACTGAACTTGTTCTGCAACACATTGAAATTGATTGCTATATGTTTATGTCACTTCTACTGTTTTGTGTATTTTTCTGCGGGTTTTTCGGTTGGTGGGTCTTACGGTAAATATGCCACTTGATCGAGGCTTACTGTAAGCGGTCTGTAGGTGCAAATTTTCTTAATTTGGAAATTTGCTAGTGACAATTGGTCGCTATTGATGTTAGCTGTGATGTAATTGTACTTAACGTTGTTTTTGTAATATTTTGTCTGTTTTTCAGTTTTGATTGTCGATTTGTTTTGTTTGTATTCTGTAGGTCTCTCCTTTCTTGTGTATTTCTCTACACATTTTTGGTTAAAACAGTGTTGCCATTTGTATTGTTTTGTATTTTTGTCTTTGTATTTTTTTTTTTGGTTGTACTACATTACTGTCATGCACAGTCTACATACACATACTTGGTCATGTTTTGATATTATTGATAAGGTAGACTCTTCATATAGAGTTTGTTAAATAATATTATATAAGATATTTATACAAGTTCTTTGATAAAAGACTTGTTATCTACAAAGATTGAGACAGTAAAATAAAGTGAAGTGAGTATACAAGTCTAGCATTTCAGACTTGTCTCCCATTGAAGTGGGATAAGGTAATTTATTTAATTTTTTTTCAGGTTTCTGATCTCATTAGACAGAATGTCTACATTGGATTTCTTCATCCAGCAAGGGTTGACCCTTGGTAAGTCTGGTAAAGAATTGGAAGAATATTCATCTGCTCAATTCGCCATTGCATTAAAGTCAGAAGAAAAGAAACAAAAAGAGGAAATTAAATTGAAAGCAGAAGCTGAACTAAAGAAGCTAGAAGCTGAGAATAGAAGATTAGAACTTGAAGAAAGAAGGTATCAAAGAGAGGCTGAGGAGAGAAAAGCTCAAGCTGCTGCTGAGGAGAGGAAAGCTCAAGCTGCAGCTGATGAAAGAAAATTCCAGATGGAAATGGAAGACAAAAAAACTTCAAGCTGCTGCAGAGGAAAAAAAACTTCAAGCTGCTGCAGAGGAAAGAAAACTTCAAGCTGCTGCAGAGGAAAAAAAACTTCAAGCTGCTGCTGAGGCTGAAATTAGAAAAATGGAACATGAGGAAAGAAAACAGAAGATGGAACTTGATGAAAAACTCGCAATTTTGGAGTTAGAGAAATTGAAATTGGCGAGTACGGGTGCTCAGCAAACAACTTCGAGTACGACAAAGGAGTTTGTTAGTAGGATTAAATTGCCTCATTTCAATCCTTTAAAGGATGACGTAGCAGATTATCTAGATAGATTCCAATTTTTGTGCGATACGCATAACATAAAAAAGGAAAAATATGTTGAACAACTGATGCCATTTTTTACAGGTGACACAGTGACTACTCTTATGACAATAGACGAACATGAGAGGACTAATTATGATGTTGTCAGGGCAGCATTACTAAAGAAATACCAATTAAAACAAGAAGACTATCGTCTTCGTTTTAGGACAATGTTGCCAGAAAATGGAGTAGATTTCTCTGATTTTGTTACAAAGATACGTCGTACATTTACACGATGGGTTGAGTTGTCTCAGATTGAGAAAACATATGAAGGTCTAATGGACTTATTATTGCGAGATAAGGTTTTGTCATCTGTTAATGATTCTTTTCTTGCATTCCTTCATGAGCGTAAGCCTAAAAACTTAAAAGAAATGGAGGAATACTGTTGTCAGTATGCCACAGCACATCCCCATGCTACAGTTAGCAATTCTAAAGTGAAAGAAGGGTTGCCAGCTGCTTCGGCAACACCATATGGCCCTAATTTCAGAAAAAAATTTCAGGGTGCTCAACAAAATTGGAATAGGGGAAGTAATCAAAATTACACTCAGAAGCGGAGTAATCCAACACATGATGGTTCTTCGTCTATGCAGTGGAGACAAGATGGTAGTTCTCGTAATTTTAGTGGTAATAATTTGAGACACTTTCGTAAAGGCTATCCAAATAATAACTATTCAAATTTTCGAGGTAATCATTCTCGACGTCAAGATTATGACGATGGTGAATTTAGAAACCGGGATTCAAACCGGAATGATGATTACAATAGGCAATATGATAACAATTACAGGGGAAATGATAGTCGAAATAATTACAGGGGAAATGATAATCGAGGTAGACCTAGGTTTAACAAAAAAAGACCTTACCAACAGGCAAACTCTGCGCAACAAGAGTTTGATGGAGTCTGTAATACAGTAAATGATAGTGGTAACTCTAGGGCTATCACTGGTTGTGCTTTCGATTTTGGGAGAGCAACTGAATGCCCCCAATGCTTAACATTGTTTGACTCATCAACTGTATCTACGCTAAGTTGTGGTCACCCTCTTCCTGCTCTACCTGCTACAGTTGCGCATGATGGGAGAGGATCTCTCATCTTACATAAAGGTCTAATAAATGATAGGCTAGTCTCAGTACTTTTCGATTCGGGATGTACTACCGTCGGGGTTAAGGAGTCTCTGATAGATCCTTGCTGTGCCACGGGAAAAACAATCAAATGTGTTACATTTGGTGGTACTATGGAAAGCTATCCTACTGCTATTATTAGGATTGACACTCCTTTCTTCACAGGAGATGTCCATGCATGTCTTCTTCCTAATCCTATTGCGGATCTTATAATCGGTCGTATTCATGGGGTTAAGGAATGCACCCCGCAACAAATTTCTAGTTGGGAAGAAAAAAAACATTCAAACGGTCAATGCAGTGGTGACAAGAGCTCAAGCTCTTAATCCCCCAACTTCATCTGATAATAGTAATGAAGTTGATAGCCAAGACGAGCACTTGGTGATTTCCCATGACTCGTTTGTTAAACGTCAAGAAGAGGATCCTTCTTTGAAGAAATACTTCCTTCTTGCAAAGAAAGGGGATCCCAATCAAAATACGAATCACAAATCGTATATCACTATGAAGAATGGTATATTGGTACGAATGGTACAACACTCGGACAAGTCTATGCACTCGCAAATTCTTGTGCCTAAGTGTATGAGAGCCTTAATTCTTCGGCATGCACACGATTCTCAGTGTGCGGGACACATGGGTTTTTCCAGAACTAAAACTAGAGTCCTTGCGTCATTCTTTTGGCCATTCGTGAATAAAGACATCCGAATTTATTGCCGATCTTGCAAAATTTGTCAAGAGGTCAAGTCTAGGGGTCCGAGACATGCTGCTCCTATTCAGGCTGCAGATATTCCGATTCGGCCGTTTCAGAAAATGGCTATAGACATCATTGGTCCGTTCAAAATTAAGTCAGCCAGAGGACACCAATTTATCCTCACTTGCGTGGACATGTGCACGCGTTGGCCAGAGGCTATTCCTCTGAAGAGCATATCAACTGTCGATATCGCTGATGCTCTTTGGCTCGTATTTTCTCGTCTGGGATTCCCCGGAGAAATACTGTCGGATCACGGCACTCAGTTAATTTCGGACGTTATGTCTCAGGTAATGGCTACGCTAGACATTAAAAGGTCTCTCAGTAGTATTTATCATCCAATGTCCAATGGATTGGTAGAACGTCTTAACAGGACACTAAAGAACTTACTTGGCAAGATAACGGAGGATCATCCTGAAGATTGGGACAGGGTTTTACCTGCAGTCCTCTTTGCCTATAGAGAGGTTCCCAACGAGCATACAGGGTTTTCTCCTTTCGAACTTGTCTTTGGCGCGCAACCGCGCGGGCCAATGTCCTTGTTACACGATTTGATAACTTCCGATAATATTGACGATGATACACAATCGTCATATGAATATGTTATAGCTCTTAGAGAAAAGATTATCGAATCGTGCAGGTTAGCAACTTCATCTTCCGAATTTGCGAAAGAAAAAGCTAGGCGATTTGCTAATAAGAAAAGACGCCTACGTCAACTTTGTCCTGGAGACAAAGCATATGTCTTACTGCCCTCAAGAGAGAATAGACTTCTCATTTCTTGGAAGGGTCCATACACTATAGTCTCGAAAAATTTCTGATGTCGACTATATTGTCGATGTGGATGGAAGGCATAAAACCTTCCATATAAATATGTTAACAGAGTTTATTGAACGTCCAGACTATTTACAGCCTATTTTCCAGGCGACGGACGACTCTCCAGTTCAACATGGTCACATCTCATCCCTGTCCGTTATACAGGATGAGGAAACTATTTTTTCTGACGTGAACTTACCTCTTCCTACGATTCCACTTATTTCAACGGAATCGTGGAGAGACGTTACAGTCTCTTCTAACTTGTCTTTTGAGGAACAACGTCAAGTATCCTCTACGTTACAATCATATCAGGATGTCCTTACCGACATTCCTGGACACACAGATGTCATAGAACATGACATCATACTTACTGATCGTAATCCGATCAGAGTAAGACCATACCCAATACCTATTCATTTTCAAGCACAAGTCGAGAAAGAATTGGATGAAATGATTCAACTACAAATAATTGAACCATCCACTTCAGCTTATTCTTCGTCGATAGTTATTGTTCGAAAGAAAGACAATAACATACGTCTTTGCGTTGATTATCGCAAATTAAATCAAGTTACGAAGTTCGATGCTGAACCTATGCCGTTATTAGATGATCTACTTATTAGACTTTCTAAAGCTAAATTCTTTACTAAACTAGACTTGTCGAAAGGTTATTGGCAAGTCCCATTGACGGAACACGCCAAACCTCTCACTGCTTTTTCGACACCTAGGGGTCTGTTTCAATGGAATTTTATGCCTTTCGGGCTTATGAACGCCCCAGCGACTTTCGTGCGCATGATGCGACGAATTCTATCAGATCGTGCAGATGTCATTGCATATTTAGACGACATCTGTCTTTTCAGCGATACTTGGGAAGAACACTATGTGGGTCTGAAGGAATTGCTATCTACTCTACGTGAGCATAGTTTGACTGCTAAACCCTCTAAAGCTTTTGTTGGGTTTAGTGAAATTTCCTTCCTAGGTCATCGAGTTGGTCATGGTCTGTTGAAGACAGAGGACCAAAACATTTCAAAGATATTAAATATCTCGGTTCCGAAGACAAAAAAGCAAGTGCGTAGTCTCTTGGGATTGATACAATTCTATGGAAGATTCATTGAGAATCTGTCCTCCATTATGGCACCACTTTCAACGTTATTGAAAAAAGGTTCTCCTAATATGGTGCGTTGGTCCCAAGAATGCCAATCTTCATTGGATCAGGTTAAGAATTTGTTCTCATCTCATCCTATCTTAAGACTACCGACGATTGATAAGACTTTTGTCCTTCGTAGTGATGCCTCTTCCACTGGCATTGGAGCGGCACTAATGCAGGAATATTCAGGAACTCTGCATCCTGTAATGTATATTTCTAGGAAGCTGAATGCGGCAGAAAGGAATTACTCGGTTTTGGACCGTGAATTGTTGGCTATGGTTTGGTCCATTCTTAAGCTACAAAGGTTCCTTCTGGGCGCGCATTTCTTTATGGAAACCGACCAAAAAGCTCTTACGGCTATGCAAAGTAAGGATTTGAAGAGCTCGAGATCTACTCGTTATGCTATTGCTCTTCAGCCTTTCCATTTCACGGTGCGAGCTATCCGTGGTTCGGATAATGTGATGGCGGACATATTGTCTAGATGCCCACATGATTCCAGTTAAATCTTGTGTCCTAGTTTTTCCTGATATATTTTCAGACTTAGGTCTGTCCTTAATATCATAATATGTTGTAATACAAATGTATTTGGATGATGTTTAGATAATTTAACAAATTTCATTTTGTCCATCCATCAGTGATATGTTGCTAAAATAGCATTGACATTTGTATATTGCTATGATTATATAATTTAGTAATGTTTGATATATGATTGGTATTGCCAGCAACTTAGGTTTCTTGAATGGTATCCCTTAGTTTGTTTGGCTTAAAGGAAATATTTTCTCCTATGTTGGGAGATGATTTGTACCCTCTTCTATTGTACCTGATATTAGGTTCATTGTTTGCATGAGCACAGAAGTGATACTGGTGCTATCTTGCTCATGAACATATTAAAAAAAAAAAAAAAAATTGCATTTTTTTTTTTACAGGGGGGTGGTAGTAATGTTGCTGTCATTTTCGACGGAGTCATCTGTCAAGTTATTTGCTTATGTTTGTATCATAAGTATAATTGTGTCTTTACCTGCGATGTCAGGTTGATTAGGGGTTGTCTTCCCTTGTTTATTCATTCATTGTGTTTGACCTTTAGGGTCAGAGGTTGACAGTTCGGCGTGGGCCTATGGGAAGGTTTTTTAAGCGGGAGTGAGATATACTTCCGGGAAGCCGGGAGGTCCTGTTTTTCTGAAGGGACCAAGAGTCCATTGTTTTTCGGGGAGAATCTTCGAAGTAACTGCTATGGCAGTTTTCCCCAGTGAATCTCTGTGCGTCGGGATGACGACAGAATTCCTTGTGTAGTTCTGAGGATTCATTTACCAGGTAATACCGACCTTTATGCATTATTACGCTTTTCGGTGGCAGAACATGTAAAGGATTACCTAGGGTGAACAGCAGCTCACTGATCCGCCATTTCAGAACTTATATATTTGTGCTCGAGGTAGCCATCCAAGACTGTTAGTCTTATATTGTCCAGAAATCCAGTGACGAAGATATATTGTGGGAGCCGCAGATTGGCGGAACTTCTATCTACAATAAGTATTACTGCAGGGTTGGTGATAACCTGTTTAACAGAAGTACACGGCCGACGTTAGGACGAGGCCTGTGCTTCCGGCTATTATACTACAGCCTGATATGTGCAATTGGCAGGGAGTGCCAAGTTGCACCTGTGTGTCAAGGTAACTAAGGCATCTGACGCGTTTAGTCAGAGACGCCAAGGGCGACGCTACGAACTGTCATTATTGAAGAACTTTGCTATTGACCATGCACGTCTATTCTGATGTTTACCTTTTTGAATGCCAAATGTATACCTATCGATGTCAGGTCAGCATGACCTTGTTACACTGACTGTTCCTGTTGATATTATGTGTGTTCCCGTCAATAAATGTCTTGAAACATGCCTGCAGTGTCAAAGCATCCTTGATTACTGCATGTGAGAGTATGGGTTGCAGGATCTACATCTATACGAGCCTAAACACATTCGCGTCTTCATTCGCACCCACACTCAACTCATCATACGCTCGCACTACACATCTAACAACATGTAAACTGTCTTGGGCCAGTGATCACCTCAACAAGAAAAAAAAAAGACAGTTACAGTATCTAGACTAGAACAGTAAATACAGATGTTGGTATCTAGACTAGAACAGTAAATACAGATGTTGGTATCTAGACTAGAACAGTAAATACAGATGTTGGTATCTAGACTAGAACAGTAAATACAGATGTTGGTATCTAGACTAGAACAGTACATACAGATGTTGGTATCTAGACTAGAACAGTACTTTCATTTTTTCTTTTTTCGTTTTCTTTCTCCATTAAAGAATAAGGGACCTCTGCTGCAGCGGCCCCCCCCCCCTCTCCCCACTGTTTACAGGAATTCTGTGCCAAACACTTCATGTGCCATTGCGGTGGTGGTCGTTGCAGCATGATGATGTAGCTATTCCCGCACATAAATCGTCTCTTACCACAAGCATGAGACAGCAGTGTTTCTATTCTTGTTTCGTCTTCTCAGAGACCCCGGGAGTCACACAAGATGATAGTGTCCTTCTTCGTTCGCCACATCTACCTCTCACATACACAAATTTGGAGGTCTGACTCAGGCTTCTCTCACCACCAGCCAATTTCTCACTGGGTTGGAGAAGGGCGTGCTGCTATTCTGCTCCGCTAATTGAACCCACAGTCTTAGAGGACATAGTCTGCTGCTTGTTTGTCTTCCGTCATATACACGTATATCTGTCTGTGCGATTTTCAGTTTGTTAAACAAATGGTACTTGAGTGAGTCTGCTGTTTGTTTGTCCTCCCCCACATATACGTATATCTGTCTGTGCGACTTTCAGTTTATTGAACAAATGGTACCTGAGTTTTCAATGGTCAGTTCTCCGTCTGAAAATTGTCACTTGATCTATTCTTGGTAAATAATATTATAGTATTGTTGTAACAGTTTAGTTTACACACAGTATAGTTCGGTTACTTTAAACCTTGTCCTAAACTGCTTGCCGGTTAAGTAGGTTACATGTTACGAACTGCACTTTTTTTCTTCCTGGGAAACTATAAAACATGTACAAACATGTTAAGCTAATTTATTTTGTTTTTACCATGGCAAGTTTTTTTTTTTTCTTTCAAAGAGGACATACGTACAAGGTTACACGGGCCGTAGTGATAAGATAAACCAAATGTAGACTATAACTTTCTTATAAGTACAATGTGTTATGAAGTTTGCATTGATAAAAACAGAGACCATGAGACTCCAGATATTATTTTAAACACAATTGTTGAAGAGCTCGTTTTCGGGCTAAAGGGAGCCGCGTAAACAATGATTGTGAATACCAGTGGTCCTCAAAGTGGGCGGAATCGCCCTCCTGGGAGAGTTGGGAGGATCCAAGAAAGCGATATGGAGAAAATATGGCGATGGGAGGCGTTCAGTAGTAAGGAAAGTGGTTGATGACTTGTCAAGCTAAATTCAACAATATTACTGAATATAACGCTTACACGTAAAAGCGGTTTGATTATACAGGGCCCTGGTGTCAGCAATTAAAAGGATAACATTAGCCTGAACAAACCCTAAGTCATCGTTCCCCCCTAACTTTGCTCATCCCAGTTTTTCATACACCCTATTGTAGAGGTTTCCAACCCTGGGTACCCGTACCAGTGTGTACGATTAGCTTTTCTAGGCGTGCTGGCAATATTTGGTAATTAACTACATTATCCAATTCAAATAGTCATACCCCGACTTACGTCACTTCGACTTACGGCGCTTCGAACTTACGGACATTTTTGCATTACTACCATACCCTGGAGTTACAGCGCTTGCTTCAGAATAAGGGACATTTAGCGTCATGACGCCACTGCCTGCAACAGCGCGTCAGTTTGTTTACAAACACCGTGCGATTCACATCTTCTTGTGTTCGCTGTTTCCTTTTGTGATTAAGCGAATATGAAAGTCTTATTTTAGTGTTTTCTTGTGATTAAAATATAAAAGAAGTTAATACATAATAGCAGCTAAAAGTTGAAAGGAAAGTCGTAAAGCTGTTACAAACATTAGCATCTCCTCAGTGAGTAGCCTAGACTAGGCCTAAGTTAATATTAAAGTGCTTATAACTTTGAGTTTACTGTTTTTCTTTTGATTCAAATTGAAAATAAGTTAATAATAATGGCTGACAAAGATGAAAAGAAAAAGTGGTAAGGCTGTAGGGTATGGTTAGATTTGTCAACCAGTTAGTACAATTGTAAACTTACATTCGTCAATGAGAATAAGGAAAGCAATATATTCATATTTACTTTCCTATCCTTTTTATAGGCCAAACGCTATTGCGCACTTAATATATGATAGCGTAACCATATATCCAGGCTTTTGTATACATGCGCGAGGGAAAACGACTTACGGACAGTTTCGACTTAGTCTCACCCCTGGAACTGAAGCACGTGCGGGGTATGCCTCTATTGCGTAGTAGTGTTCGTGTTGTTGTTGTTGTTGTTGTTGTTGTTATTGATCCAGCGGCGCTTGGGCTCTCACCCTTCGGCCCAATGCCATGTAGTGATATCTGCTTGACATTTTCATCATCATGGCATTGTGATGATGGGGTTCCTGTGGATTTTCTACCCACCCCGGGTAGAAGCCAAAAGTGTACTGTGCCAGCTCTATGGGGAGATAAAGGTGGTGTTTCTGCGTCTCCTTGAGATATGTAGCCAAGGTTGGGCTCACAGTGCTCATTCCCCGCCACAAATAGCTTGCTGGTTACGCCGAGTTATCCGAGGCTCTAGGCATATGACCAAAAGTTTAAGGCAATATGATCGTCACGTCCTGAGTCTCTGTGCCTGTACGATTGGTTCCATTCTTCAGGACGTAGTTCATACTTGTTCCCACTCCGAAGACTTGATCAGTTTCATCTGGCTCCTTCTGACTCACAGAGGCACTTGAATGACATTTATCATGACAAACATTTACCGGTGGCCCTTCATTTCAATAGGCCTGACCATTCAGGTAATTCAGATATTCATGTTACTGCCCTCCTTTCATGTGCCGGTAATGACAAGACTCGCTTTTCGTTGGAGAATCGTCTTATTTTTAAAATTAGTGTTTTAGCTCCCGATGGCTTGAATATTCAACATCATTTTGCATAAATTCTGGTAGCTTTTCTCTTTTTCATTCTTTATTCGTTGTCTTTTAGATCTATCTTCTTATGTTTTTGTTTTGGTTCGTTTCGTATCTTTTTATATCTTTTGTTTTGTCGCTATCGTACGTCACTTCCTTGTGATTTCTGTGACGGAATACTACTGCTTTCTTTCACAGATTCTTTGGATCGAGCTGAGTGAACTTTTATTAGTTCCACAATTTTGTTAATTCTCTTTTTTTCGTTTCCTTGATTATTTACTTTCTTGTTTCGGTATTTCTTTCAGGTTTTACGATTTTCTTGTATTATTATTGTTCTTTTTCTCTCATCACTGTTGTTGTTTACTTTTTCCATCTGCTTGTATCGCCCATTTGTTGTATATTTCTCATCATCGTATAGTTTTGTAGTACCTATATGTAATTCTTGTCTTTGTCACCTGTTTGTGGCTGACGAAGGGTAAAACCCGAAACGTCCCTTGTTTCTTATGAACCGTAATTTGTAAAACTGATTAAATACCGTTTTATTGGTTTAAATACTTATATGACTCACAGAGGGTGTGTGCGGTGTAGTGCACCGGTTTTATTATCGAGGTTAGCTCATGGTTAGTAAAACCTGCATGTAGAGCTATAAACATTTGAAGAATATATTTATTTGCCGACTAAAGAAAGTGTGCACGAAGGCGCAAAACTACAATAATATGAACATTGTTGAAAAGTATAATATGTCAAGAATGACTGATAAAGAATAAAGAATAGTTTTTTTCTGAACACAAAAAAAAATAAATTAATGTCCACAGACAAAACAAGATGCCAACCAAAAATTACCATCAATGATGAGGAAATTGAAAATGTTACAAATTTTGAATATCTTGGCTGCATAATTAACAACAATGGAGACTGCTCAAAAAAGGTCAGAAGGAGACTGGCCATAGCAATGCAGAGGTTAAATAAAATGTATAACCTATAGCATAACACCAGCAAATTAATAAAAGTAAAACTTCTGAGAACGTGCATCTTTCCGGTAGCAACCTATGGATGTGAATCATGGACCATTACACAAACATTAAAGAAAAAAATCGAATCTTTCGAAGCAAAGTGTTACAGAAAAATTCTCAGAATATCTTGGACCAAGAAGAAGAAAAATATAGACATCCTACATGACCTGAACATCGAGGAAAACTGGCTCATAAACAATATCATGTCCCGGAAACTGAAATATGTTGGCCACATTAAACGTCATAGTGGCTTGAAGAGAGCAGTGATGGAGGGTTTGGTACCTGGAAGGCGAAGCAGGGGCCGACCAAGACGACGGTGGACACAGGACATTGAAGACACCTTGAACATGACAATGGAGGAGGCAGGAGGGCTGGCTAGAGATCTAGAGTCTTTCAGGCGGGCTGTGATGAGAGCGACGTTCTGCAAAGGACATGCTACATGATGATGATGGTTAGCTCCTCTAGATCCGTTGTGTTTAGCCTGGGGGTTCGCACCCTAAGTTACCAGGACTACCTCGAGGAGGGTGTGGCTCTTCACCACGCACAACGAACCTAGGGTATACCAGGTTTTGCTAGGCCAAGAGACTGACACCGAATTGATCGCTCCTTTCATGAAAACTGAATTCACTAGGCCTAGGGTGAAGCAAGGTGGAGAATCCACTACCCATAACACCAACACATCATACCCCCTGTCTGTAAAACAGACTAGGCCCCAGTAGTGTTCATGAAAAAAGGACAACTTCAGTAAGGCGGGGACGAGGTGGGAAAGATAGGGAACGGGGTGGCTGTATTACTAGGATGATTAAGCTAAGCATAGTTTCGTCTATAAGTGCCTTCCTGCGTTCAGGTAACGATCGCTAATAATAAATTCTAACCATGATTGTCTGCTACGAAACCGTATGTGAAGGATAACGAAGCCCCTTTTGTCCAATCGGTCAACCCCGAAGAAAGAGGAACTATTAAAAAATAGATTTAATAATAATCTTTTGGAAGGTGAAAACCAGTGCTAAATCAGTTTTATATCGGCCGGTGTGCATTGGCAAAGTGTGTCCGAGTGTACTTTTCGCTGGTGGCTAAAGAAATTATATATCTGCAGGTTTTTCCCCGCTGAACATAGCGGAGCTTACATGGTAACAACATCCAGCATTAGAATGGAGGTAGAGGCAGCTATAGTATATAGTATCCCTTTCAATCATTACTGGCTATAGGAACGCGCTCCCGAAACGATATCTCGGTGGGCACAAGGTTGGGCGCTTGGATAAAGAGATCACACTGTTGCCCATACAGCATGCCTCTGCTGGTGAGTCCAGAAGAACGGCGCAGCCGATACACTCTGTCAACAGAACACACACACAAGCACACACATATATATAGTGTATGTATGTATGTGTGTGTGTGTATGTGTGTATATATATTGTTACGACTTTTACTTTATCCAAGCGATCGAGCTCGAGCTTCTTCTTGGCCAGCGGTGCCGGCACTTGCGTACCAGACCGAGACTAATCCGAGGCCCTCACTGATGCAGCCTGAATGTCACTGCCTGAAACTGCATTAACGAGGGCAGTTACTGTATCAGACTCACAATCCATGCTTCGGAAGGACCAGATTGGATGGCTCCGGATTGAAAGGAAAACTCCCATATAATCCTCGAATCCTCAGGAACTGGAGTGGATCTACTGTTCTGGTCATGCATGGGTACGCGGCAATGAAAGAGCTCACAGACTAGCTTCAAGAGCACCCATAGAAGGTCCATTTGATCTGTACAGGGTGTCCATAAAAGAATGTACCTATTTCTTTTTTTTTTTTCTCACCTACTTGATCAGTGTGTGGAGAGACATGTAACAATTACCGGTTGCAACTCAACTGCGAAAGTTTCACTTGAAATATCCGCCGAGCGCATGCGCACTGTTGTTGCAAAATGGCGCCGACCAAACAACAGAAGGCGTTTTGTGTGGTAGAATATGCGAAAACGACGTCTGTTATCGCAGATCAACGCAATTTTCGGCGACAGTTTGCGGTTGATCCACCTGATAAGATTTCCATTAAGCGTTGGTATACAAAATTCCTGGAGGAAGGTTGCCTGTGCAAAGGCAAAAGCACCGGTCGCCCGTCATGTTCGGATGAGGCAGTGGATAGAGTTCGGCAAGCCTTCCAGCACAGCCCCATGAAGTCGGTTCGAAGGGCGAGTCAAGAGTTGGAAATGGCCCGCAGTACGGTATGGAAAGTGCTTCATAAGCGTTTGAGAATGAAGGCTTACAAGCTGCAACTTGTGCCGGAACTCACTAAACCAGACAAAGCACTACGCACGGCCTTCAGCAAGAACATGCATAAATTGCTTGAGAATGATGATTTGGGGAGAGGCTCGTGTTCAGTGATGAGGCGACCTTCCACATCAGCGGTAAAGTCAACAGACATAACGTACGGATCTGGGGTTCAGAACACGCTCATGCAGTCATTGAGCATAAGAGAGATTCTCCAAAGTTGAACGTCTTTGGTGCCATATCCAGAAGGAAGCTTTACGGGCCATTTTTCTTTGCGGAAAAAACCGTTACTGGACTCTCGTACCTGAACATGCTCGACAATTGGATGATGCCCCAACTTGAAGAGGACTCACGGGATTTCGTTTTCCAACAAGATGGAGCTCCACCCCACTACCACGGAGCAGTGAGAGGGTACCTCAATGAACATCCCGCACAATGGTGGATCGGTCGCAGTGGTCCAGGCGATGCTGTGTTCCTGAGATGGCCCCCGAGGTCCCCAGATATGGCAACATGTGATTTCTTTTTGTGGGGCTTCATCAAGGACAGAGTCTTTGTCCCACCGTTGCCTCGAGATCTGGTGGAGCTGAGAGAGCGGATCATTGGAGCCTTTGCTGCTGTTAAAGGAGACATGCTGATTCGAGTGTGGGAAGAAATGGACTATCGACTATATATATGTCGCGTCACGAAGGGTGCACATATTGAGTCTTTGTAAGGGATGCTTAAAAACTTGTAGAGATTATCTTACTTTTGTGATAGGAAGTGTAACAGCGCTGGTTACGGCATCAATTCAAAGTATGTGACAGGCCTGCTGTTACTGGTTACTGTGTGTTATCTCACTAGGTGGCAGATGGCAGGCCTAGTGACGTAATTTAAGTTTACAACTTCTCTTTTTATCTTCTTTCTTTTATCTTCCAAGTTATTTAGTTGATATCATTACTGGCCATCTCCGCCAGAGGTGTAAATTCCTGGATGATACTCTAATCCTTTTCTTGTATACTTCAGGTTCGTTCAGTTCCTTCTTTGATGTTAATAGTGACTTCGTATAGTGGTAGTTTAAATGTACATGGCATACGATCAGCAACTCATAAAGATGGAATCAAATTCATTCTGTTCCTTCAAAAACTTTTAATAACTTAATAAAACTCATCTCATCTCATAATCGGAACCTCTTCTACCCCGTGAAACGAGGTGTAGAGGGGACCCAAGGAGCACAAAGCCCCTGGGTAAAACGTGTAATCAAGCTGACTGGCAAACAGGTGATTAGCCCATTGTGCCCGAACTTGCCCTCATGTGAACTCATAATCGCTATAAAACCCACCGAACAATCGTGACGTCATTCCAGCCAGAATGGACAGAGCCTCATATACCCGAAGGTTTCGAGGAATGTCCCTTCCTCATCTGCACAAAGGCATTTATAGAGGAACACTCAGGACCCGGAGGTCTGAGGAAAAGAGCAGAATCTGAAACGGACACAGCAGTCTGTCTGTTTTATCGTTACTGGGAGGTCCCCACCCAAAGTGGTGCACCACACACAGTCAGTCAAGACAGAAGGTCGCCTGCAAGGTACTTAATAAAACAACAAGTATAATGAGTCATTCAAATGATAAGAGTTCTCATAGAAGCCTTTACTGGGTCTTTGGTACTTCAGGTTAACTCATACATGAACTCTATGTCTCGTAACTTATTCTTTTCTCCGTAGACTTCCTTAGTCTTCCCAAAACCTGCTCCTATTTCCTCATATACCAATGCTCTTTATTAGCATTCCATACTTTATTTGTTACTTAAATATCTTCTACGACGAACTGGTCAAACAGGTCTCTATAACTGTTCGTAGAAACAAAACTCATCTCATGCATAAATAATTGTATGTACACCATTCTGATACTTACTAATGAGAGAGCATATTTGAAGTTCTTCTATAAAAGTCGACATTCACTTTTTCTTGATAATCATATACAATTCTGGACACTTCAAACCTTGTTCAGTATGTCTCCTCTATAATATCTCTAGTTTCCTTCAAATGTTTACAGCCTCTTGGTTACTTTACACATAGTCGTTATAATCATCCGTTTTTCTTAGTATATAGTCGTAAAGTTCTCGTAATGAACTGACAAATGGTGCTTCTGTAAGATTCTCCTGTAAACAAAATTCTACTCTGTGTAAAATATAATCATAGTTCAATACTTACAAAAACCACAGCATAAACGCTGATCTCCTTTCAGAAATACACCTTAACTGTGAACTACAGAAACAAATACTATCTCCCGATAGAATAACACTGGCTAGTGATGGCTCGATGATAACTATGGAAATGTTACAGGATAGATTTCGTAAGCATCCTACTGTATGTTTGGTGTATAACTTGGACTGACCCTTAAGACAGTACATACGCGAATGAAATAACTTGACAGAAGTCTGGGTCACAGTTCCATTACATATAATCTCAACAGCATAGTCCTGGACATCAGCAACAATAATTCAACATACTTGCATAATTAGAATATATAGTACAGTCATCCTTACGTACTGGTAACAACTGCATTCAATGTAAGTGCGGCATTCACCCCTCGCACATAAATGTCTATCTCTGATCTATATTCAATGTAAGTGCGGCATTCACTCCTCGCACATAAATCTCTATATGGTCTGTATACAATGTAATGCAATGTAAGTGCGGCATTCACTCCTCGCACATATATTTCTATCTCTGGTCTAACCACCAGGCATCCAAGTTCCTCCAGAACTTCACAGCACGGGAAAATCACAACTCGCTTACGTAGACCTCCTATTGGCGCGGGAAAGCCAACAACGCGCATTCAAATAATCATATAATGGTCCTAACATAGACCTCCTTCTGACACGGGAAAACGACGTGTCTTTTTTAATCCAAAGTGCGGCATTCACTCCTCGCACATATATCTATACCTCTGGTCTAATCACCAGGCATCCAAGTTCCTCCTGAACTTTACAGCGCGGGAAACCCACAACGCGCTTATAAATAATAATATATAAAGGCCTTGTAAATACACCTTACGCGGTACATCATCGCGTCACATTCAATATATTATAATGAAAATCACATACACTATTCACATACTCTAGAAACACCAACTGTCTCCCTCAACGGATGGCCACAGACTCCCCTTTAACAACTCAGTATTCTTCTCTGACACGTATGCTAACTTCATTCACTTCGCACGCTTTTCTCATGTCCTGTAAACCTCAATTCACACATGAACGCCCCTGAGTATTCTTCAACCATACTCTACGTGCTTCTAACAGTAAACTTTTTAAATGTAAATTTCTAAGCTTGCATACTTCAATTAAAAATACACTCTAAACAAAGTTACTCCTTTCTCTACCCACACACATGTATATACACGTCATGTATCTCATGACCTTAACCTACTTACTAACAAACTCCAGCCCCGTACACCAAAATCCTTAACACCTAACTGTAACTTCGAATATGTCTTAACAGTTCACACCAACCCCCGGGGGAAAAAATGATAACATCATTTTTTTTAAAACGTTACATGGAACAAAAATGTGAGGTCGATGCAATATGTTAAGTCATACTAAACAACAAAAAAGGGATGGAAATATATTGGTGAACCAAAAGGTTACCACATTAATAGTGGCACGGGAAAGGTGATGTAGGCTTTGCCTTAGCAATCATACTCTACTGACAAACCAAACACAATTCCATCCTATACAACATTAAACTGTGTTGGATGCAAATCTAACAATGTGTGCATCAATTAATATATTAACCAAATCATACGTGGATTCACCATACAAAAATACATGGGTGAACCACAATGTACATCAGCATTGTTCATTAAATAATATAATTACATTATAAGTTAACACTTACAACTTATCAAGCTAACACAAATGTACTTCATAAATATAAATAATCTATTCTAAATGCTGAATTTCATCTGTGACTCATGTTTCAATTGCTCCAAAACCAGACCAACGGACTGATGTCTCACTAAGAAGAGGTATCGGTGAGCAAGCCTGCTGATGACCACCCATCAGCTGCTGTAATGATAGACAATTCCCCCAACAACACTGGTATCTCATGGCGTAGCATAATTTCCTATGGATAAACAAAATTAGGCAAGAATAAAATCATTTGCCTTGGAAAATTTGTATCACATTATGCTACATCATATACCCTTCTATGTTCACCCCATTCCACTAAACATTCCCAGTGGGGTGACAAAATAATCAATTAAGGGATAATATACCCATTTCACATGTCTTCGTGATCAGCGACCTTAGATACTACACCCTGTACCTCCCAATTAAGCTTTACTACTTTAGTCAATGAAATAAGTCAATCTAAAACACCTAGTTTTACTGACTTGTACTGTACACCTGTTCACTATTTGTTGTTTATATACACTCTGTCAAATTTCCATTCTTGAAAAATATTAAGTTTCTCTAGACAACCGTCTCTTGGAAAGTTATAGCTTTCAGCCTTGTTTTATGCACAGTAACAATTAACCTCTCATGCTGAGTCGTAACAAGTACCAATCTCTTCCAACTAACATCAAAACTATTTTCAATCTAGACTCCATCATCATCATTACCACGATCAGAAAAGTATTTCCAAATAGCACAGTATCTTTAGTAGAGCAAACAGATCACTTATGTCCCACTTATCAGGTGGTAACTTTTTGATGGCATTGAACATTAACAACTTCAATGGTTCTTTTCCTTTATCCATGTATCTGTTTTTGAAATTGAAAGATAATATTAACTCTAACTGGTCTGTAACTCCTGCACAATTCCCTTTCAGACCATCCATCACAGACTTCCACACTTCCTTCCTTGAAGCTTCAGTCTCTTCCAGTACTGCTTTCTTGGCAACAGATGTAGCATCCTTCATCTTCACCCTCCTATACTGCATTTGAGCATCTAAGGGTTCCTTCTTCCAATCTGATTGATCTGTACCAAGCGCAACCTCATGTCTCTCCTCCGTAGACTTAGCTTGATCTTTCAATGCTTCAGCTTGCTGCTGTAATCTTTGTTTAGCTGCCTTAAATTGCTCTTCTAGTGCTTCAAATTTAACAAAGTAACTCTCTTCTAAAGCATTACCTTTCTCCTTCCACCGAGATGACAGGACTCTGCAATGTTCCTCTTTAACTTGAGTATTACCCTTACACTCAGTTAATATCCTGTTCCTATCCACCTTGAATTCATCATTTAATCTTTGAATACCATATTTGTATTCTTTTTCTAATCTCTGCTCAACACTCTTAAATTGTCCTTATAATATTGTACACTTTTCCTCGAAGGTTCCCTCTTCTTGGATCAATTTGTCTATCTTTAACTGATCCTTGTCACACCAAAAACCCATTTTTGGTAACAACACTTCTTGAGGTGCATGGTATGTTTCATCATGCACTGGAATTGTCACTCCCTTTGTTGTCTCATTGGTTTTTGTAGACACTGCATTCTTACTAACACGTATTGATCTTCCTTCCATAGAATATAAGTTAGTTTTACTCCTAACTGATTCATCACTAATGATAGTCTTTTGTGGTTCATCCACATTCAGTTTGGATATTTTCCCAACTGAGACTGAACAGTCTTCACAACAATTATCTGTTTGTACAGTGACTTCTTTCTTCTCACCTTGAACAGAAACATTCCTAGTTTCAGTTTTCACCATATCATCTGCTATATTAGCTTTCCTCTTTAAATTCAGTTTTGGTCTCTTGCTATCATCCAATACTGGTAATGCAATTCCAGTTGTAACTTCTCTTATTTCCTTAATCTCTATCAGATATACCTTTGCTCTCTGTGGCTTGTATTTGTAGTGGATTTGATGGTATTGTATGGTTGATTTTACCTAGTGTGATGTATGAGGTCAGCTGTGAAGGCTCTGAGATAAATGTAGCTGTGAATTTACAGAAGGCCCTTCTTGCTACCACTTACGACCTCACACATATCTTTTTTACTAATGAATGTGGCTACGTTAAAAATCTAGGGTACTGATATGTAATGTGTTGTGGTAGATTACATACACACACACACAGATATTTAATAAGTCTAATAATATTAATAAAATTTACAATACACTGAACTAACTCAAGCTGTTTAAATTTTGATATTAAATTTTCTTTAAGTTTATTTGTTCTGAACTAAGGTTTTATTTTGGTCAGAACATATGAAAGGTTTTGAAATTATGAATGAAATGCATGAATATATGTCATAATAAACTAGAAAATGTGTACATATGTATTTCAAATGACTGGTTAATAGTAATTATATTAAGATAGTCCCAGGAGAACTTATTTCTAGATATGCTGTTGGGGTGATATCATCACTCCCTGTCTATGACTACCAAACATTGTCCATTCACTGAAGGAAGTAATACAAGTTTTATTTCCCACAATTTTTGTGGGTTCTAGTGATGGTAATATAGTTGGGGTGTTAGTTAGTAAATAAGTTGGTGAAGGTCCAGCAGGCCAGACGCTCACGCATCTTGACTGAGTAGCTCTGGTGCTGGAATCTGTTGGCCCCACCTCTCCGTGCTTGGGGGCAATATAAGGCTGCTCTGACAAAATACTAGACTGCACTGGTCCACACTTGTATATATCAACACAGCATTTGACACCACTTTGGTGCCAAACAGAAACTCACACTTCTGCAACAAAAGTATTGGGTCATGTGTCAGAACTCTACCTCCTGAGCCACTTCTACACACAACACTACACAACAACACCACATAGACGGGGTCAGATCTCTCTGACCATACAGCACATCTTACCAAGTTGGTTTCACATAGTACTAGTTCCCCAAGACTACATATTCTGAAATATGTTCATTAGCTTCCTGCTATTGAATAAGATAGGTGATATGTTCCACTGATCTCAACACTTGATCCGCCCTTCATAATCCTTGCTGGCGTTTATGTATTTTGTTTGTCTCTAGACCCTGAACTTGGGCTGGGGATCTAGAGCGAATCCTTACTTGTTGTAAGGGATAGATTTTGATATGGCAGTATCAAATCACTCGAAACATTAAACAATATTAAAATATACAAAGAAATACTTTCATTCTTACCAGAATTATGAATAGAGAACACAGTTATATTCTAGCAAAACTCAGCTGAGCTGCTGGCTCTAGTATGGCGTCCCTCTAAATATGGCAATTAGCTTCTGGGAACTACACCACTGAAGAATTACTGTGTCTACTAATGGACAATTTATGTTGAATGGCAAAAATGCGCGTCTGTGCGCCGATAATATGATTATCTGTGGCCAATCACCGACTTCCCCCCTTTCAAATTTCAAACCTCCAACCAAAAGTCAATTCAGTCATACCTCAGTCAAGTATGTATTATTGTCTGTTGGTCCGTCTGTCTCTACTTGCTTTTTCATAAAAAAACACGCTTGGTTCTACATGCCTTTCTACACGAATCGGTCTCTAGAGTTATTTTTAGCCACAATTTTCCACTATTTCCCCCTCTCTTTCATTCCAACTAGATTTTAGCACTTGAGTCTCAAGGCCGCAATTTTTGAAAATTAGTGACATTTTTTTAACAATGCAGTCGCTCGTCTGTCATGAACAACACAGTCTTTTGTCAATATCTTCATTATTATCTATCCGTCTGTATAAATGAAAGCATATTATTTCTTTGCTCAAGATGGGCTATCAGACTAGCTAGGTTTTATATTTCTAACATTATTATTAAGAAAAAGTTACTTTTTCAAGGTTAGTTGTTTTTTTTTTAAATATGTTCGAGCATCTTCTGTAATGCGTTTGCCGCTGAATTCAAATAAAAGGACTAAGTATCGTAAAAGCGTCCAAGAAATGACTGTTGCGTATAATAGCTAAGGTCCCTTTTGTCCATTTCTTTACATTGTGTCAACTTGTGGACGTGAATTTTTTTCCTTCCCCCACCAATTGCGTCTTTTTAGCCTTGCTAGTTTCAAGCACGTGTTCAGTCATATTTTTTCTTTTTGATCTCCGTTCCCTCCCGTCTCCAAGGGTAAACGTTTTGTCTTCAAGTCTAACAAGTTAGTTTCCATGGCGGGTAGTGAACCGCGGCATGGGCGATCGTGTCTTCTAGTAGCTTACGCATTATTTTTATCCCTACATTTTATCTTTGGAGATATTTTAACGTTGTATCACGGTTAAATTTATCACACATCTCCCCACTTGAAAACATGCCTACGGCAAGTTCCAAAACCAGTGATACACATAGATAAAATTACTCCTCACTCCTGCCACTACTCTAATTTTGATCACAGGGGTGCCGACTGAGGAAATCTGCACCGACATTCAATGACCCTGGGATGTACTCAATACTAAACTGATAAGGTTGCAGTAATAAAGACCACCTCAACAATCTTGCGTTTTCATGCTTAGCCTGAGATAAGAATACTAGGGGCTGATGATCCGTCTGGACCACAAAAGTCCTACCATACAGATAGATTTGAAACTTCTTTATTGCCCATATTAACGCTAAACATTCTTTTTCGCTTGTGGAATATCCTTGCTCCGCCTTATTCAATTTGCGGCTTGCATAAGCGACTGGGTTCAGTTCACCATCAGGTGAAGATGATCTTTGCAACAAAGCCGCCCCGAGTCCTACATTACTTGCATCTGTTCTTACAACAAAGTCCTGTGTCAAATCAGGCAGTTTGAGAATAGGCTTGCTAGTGAGTTTTTCCTTTAACTCTTGGAACGCTAATTCACAATGCGCAGTCCAAACTATTTTATCTGGATGTCCCTTGCGAGTCAAATCAGTCAGAGGAGCACATATTGAGTTAAAATTGTTGATATATTTTTGGTAAAAACCACATAACGACACGAATGATCGCACGTCCTTTTTTGTTTGTGGTCTAGGTGCTCTCTGCAGTTTTTCCAAGTTCTTGGGGTCAGGGGTCATGTTGCCCTGATATACAGTGTGTCCCAAGAATTCTAACTCTTTGCATCCAATACAACATTTTGTTGGCCTAGCAGTTAAGTTCGCCTCCCTAAGCCTATCAAATAACATTTTTAGGGAGTCAATGTGTTCTTCAAATGTCTCTGTGGCGACGAGAATATCATCCATGAAATTCGTGATACATGGGTTATTCAGGGGATCCAACAATTTGCGCATCATCCTTGAAAATACACTCGGAGCATTTTTCAGTCCGAAAGGTAGCATGTTGAATTCATAATGTCCATCCGAAGTGCTAAAAGCCAAATAAGGCCTCACTTCAGGCTTCACTGGAATCTGGTAATAGCCTTTACTAAGATCCACCTTTGAAAAGTATTTTGCCTTGTTTAATCTGGCAAATAACTGTTTTGTGTCTGGTAATGGGTCCACTTGTCCTTCTGTGACAGCATTCAGTTTCCTGTAATCTATGCACAGTCTGTGTTCCCCAGACGGTTTTCTCAACAAAACTACACTGAAGCTAAAAGATGATTCACTGTGTGAAATAAACCCCTCCTTCAACAAATAATCTATTTCTTCTTTCAATGCCTTCTCCTTCGCGAACGGAATAGAATAGGCTCTCATACAGATTGGGTTTGAGTCTACCAGTTTCATGTCATACTGTAGCAAATTTGTATGTCCTGGTTTATCTGTTAATTCATCTGTATGTTCCTCCAGAACCTGTTGAACTCTCTCCCTCTGATTTTTAGTCAGGTGCTTACTGACTTTTACCTGTGCTGCTGTTTCACAAGGATGTAATGGGTATTCATGTGAGGTGAGTGGTTCCTTTTGCATTTGAGTTGCGATAGCCAAGGTCAGTAAGGGGGTGCTTTCCTGGAGTGGTCTGTCCAGATACTTCTTTAAAAGGTTTACATGATAAACTTTCTCCTTCCCCTTTTGTCAATTTTATAGTTTGTTCTAGACACCTTCTCTAGAACCGTATATGGACCTTGCCATCCAATTTGTAATTTATTCTGGCTACCGGGTAGTAGAAGCAGCACCTTCTTTCCCACAGCTAGTTCTCTGTCCTTTGCCTTCCTATTAAAATATGCTGCACGTTTCTTCCTGGCTTGTTTCAAATTATCATTTGCCAGTTTCCATCCAGCTTTCAAACGAGTGGTCAGTTCGTTCACGTATTGATAAGATGAGGTAACAGTCTTGTAAAGATCTGAAGTTGATTCTTTATCATTATAATATTAGCACTGACTGACTGGTCTTGGAGATTGAATAAATGGTGATGGGTGTTACCTCAATGGTTACACTGTTCATACGCCCACACAGAGCAGAACAGTAATTCTTATATTACGCGAATGTCAAAATATCAAGTTCTGTGCTACTAACATACCACTGCTACATACGCGATACTGTTAGTGAATTCAATCTGTTTGTTGACCTAAATTTCCGCCACCCAGGCTATTTATGATCATGCGTTACCACCGTCACGCCTACTGTCCTCCTACCGTGTTAAATGTTGTAGTGAGTGTGCGTGGTGCATTCACACGCCACAGATACACACTTCAGAGGCATGGAATGGTGTAACGGCAGGTGTACTGTTAATAACGTTTATTTACACCACAACACGTTCATGAAATACACAGAATACACAGTCACAATTAAGTACAAGTCATAGCAATACAATAATACAGTACTCCAGTCACATCTCCACTTCTCATAATCATTAGCGCTATATAATATTACTACTGGATCCTCTCAGCAACGGTCGGCATCCCCGTGCTAATATAATGAATTCCTCAAATATGCCTAGCAACGGTCGGCATCCCCGTGCTAATATAATGAATTCCTCAAATATGCCTCATCAAAGACGCTGTCAACATTGGCGCTCTAATGTAAATAATAAATGGCCTCTCCAACGATGCTTCCAACATCAGCATGATAATAACTAGACAATGGATTCTTTTTCCCAGCAACGGTTGTCCAATAAATAATGGCCTCCTTAAATATGCTTCATCAAAGACGCTCTCAACCTTGGCGCTTTAATACAACTGTGGATCCTCTCAGCAACGGTCATCCTCGCCGTGCTGACAATAATAAATTCCGCAAATATGCCTCATCAAAGACGCTCTCAACCTTGGCGCTCTAATGTAAATGTGGATCCTTTCAATGATAACGATGGCCTCTCAAATATGCTTCATCAAAGACGCTCTCAACCTTGGCGCTTTAATGTATGTGTGGATCCTCTCAATGATAACGATGGCCTCTCAAATATGCTTCATCAAAGACGCTCTCAACCTTGGCGCTTTAATATAAACTGTGGATCCTTTCAATAATAACAATTGCCTCCTCAAATATCATATAGATCCGGTTAGCCAACGGACATCATCCTCGCCGTGCTAACTACATCAATGGTGAATACTTTCGGCAATTTCTCGCAAGACTGCACTCCCTGGCAATCTGCAGTAATCTCGCCTTCACTCATCTTGACATTTATATATTCAAACATACGTCCTGGATCCTTACCTCTTCAAAAATACTCACAAACACAATTCTCCAATAAATTCAGAAATTATAGGCCTACACAAATAATATGGCCTTTATAACTTTTGCACTGCGCAGGCATACTCGAAACACACACTGTAGGACCGACCTCTCCCGTCGGTACCCAAAACAGAATGCAATTAGTTCACACACTAGACCCGCCAAAAAAGACACGAGACTCGGTTATTTAAAAAACACAACTCAGTCTCGATAATTGCATGGGCTAGTCACACGAGCTTACTCACAGCTCAAGACAGTTCAGAGAAAAAAAACATCTCCGCGATTTGAACTGACCAGTGTTCGCCACTTGGAAACTTCTCGATCACACGAGGGAATTCCCCTAATACATTTTTAACTTAACATCAGCTTAACCAAGCACCGTAACCCGTAATCGAATCTATTTGCTTAACATTTTCAAGATCACCTCCCCTTGATAATATTTACTCTGTAACAGTTGCCACACCGCCCGGGAAAAAAAATGATAAAATCATTTTTTTGTTGAAAAATTTAAGTCCCAAAAATTTAGAGATAAATGAAATTATATTATATGGCTACCAAAAATGTACCTAACAAAAAAATGTACTTATTACAATAGTACATCTATACACAATTTCAGCAATAAATGTAAAATTACAACTAAAACATCAAACATAATCAATCAAATATCCCAATGAATGTTACTGATGTAAATTACAACAAAAGCATCAATCATAATACAAGCATACCAAAATTAATCTTAATAGAACACTAAGCTAAGTACATTTAGTACAAGCAACAACCAATAGAAAGTGAAAGAACAAGATCAAACAACAGAAGAATGATCTGTAGTAAAGAAAAGTAAGAAATCGGAAAATGAGAAACAATTAACAATACCACATGATAACCAATAAGAAAAACAATTTCATGTACAATAAATACAAATTTACCAAAATACTAGTTACATTATATTAAGTTATATAATTAACTCAAGAATACAACGAATGAAAGTATAAGTATCGAAAGAAGATGAAGTATACAAATACAACGAAGAGAAACGAAGATGTGATACAGAAATATAAACAAGATATGAACACATATCGGAAAGACAACAAAAAGATAGAATGAAATGAAGGATAGTCAACAAAGACGAATGGAAAGCAAAGGTATGAACGCATAGAAAGTCAATGACAATACATACTAATAAATGTTTAGATCAGACAATATCTTTCACAAATTAAATACAAACATAATTACAAGGCACAAAACAAAATGTCAAAGTATATCCATACTAACAGCACAAAACGAATAATTCATAACTAAACAAAGTCTAATAAGTAATTTAACTAAGTTACAAAAGTTATACTTAACTGAAAATAAATTATAAACCTTACACAAACAAATAATAGCATTTGCGATAACTAAGTTTTGACCTAACGCAAAATCAACCGCTAAATAATAAAAATACATCATAATATCAAATAAGACAAGTTTTCAAAGAAGTAATATCCCTTTCAATCATAGGGCACACAAAAGTAAATTACAATGCCAAAAAACAATTTTTTTTCAAAATTACCATACAAAATATTTCAGAACGATAAGTTATAAAAAATAAAATTATTATTTAAATAATTCTAAGTCATAACTAATAAACTAACAATGAAATTAACTTTTAACAACATGAGAGAAGTATAAAGTATCTTATCTCTAGACAAACACTTAAATCAAAACATGTAAGTTTGTTTTTTTTTCCAAAAAATACAGCACCAAAAAACACCTAAGAAAAAATACAATGTCATCTGTATATCAACTTCCAAACATACAAACATAACATAATGTTACAACAATCTGTCCATCTTTTAACAAACAAAAGTATCAGATGTGTTTATCAATTTTACAAAAAAGTTGAATTTAATTTATAAGTTAATTCTGATTAACAATAGCGTTGAGCTTCAGTGTTATTTAACTGTAAATTTATATCTTACTCATCCTATATATATAGTATAAATAAATCTAAAATTTAATGGTATAATAGGATATAAAAAAGTAGTCCTATAAAAATTATCTTCAAAGTTTTTATAAAAAATATTTATCAAATTAATTTGTTGCAAAAATGTTGAAAAATCTTATTATTTAAATTCTAAGTACTATGTTCTAAAAGGTCAATGTTTCTAACAATTCAAATACACAATTATTTCTGATACTGCAAGATAATTCTACAAAATCATATTACACAACATAACAATAAATTTATATAATTATCCTAACAATTACAGCTACAACCCGAAAAATATACAGAAAAATGAGCACAGGTTTGACACCGCTCACTGCATTTGTCAAAAATTACACACAAATTATTACCAACACATATGTTACACACAATCGAAACAGAATAATATACAATTGCATAAAAAATTGGACTGGTACATTCGAAACAGTCATATATGTTCCACACAAAAATATATATTTAGCAATCAAATGATGCGTCAAAATGAACATCATAATGTTTCAAAGAAATTACCAATATTTTAATACAACATCATATGATATATTATACACAGAATACAATAACATGTACTATTCTAAAAAATAAATCAGCTGTAAAAACAATATTCCCGTCAATCCGTCATTAATTCTTGATCCTTCAAAAAGTGACTCGTCAGATGTATAGCGAGACGCTAATAGGTTCTGCTTGATAAATAATCCACATTCTTCACGAATAATGTCAACAAGTGCGCCAGCTCATCACAACGTCGCACGCTACGAGACAATACAAATGAAAATTTCTATTAATCATCTGTTAGATCTAATAAGGAAAAACGGAAAATCAACTTCCACTTTTACCTATTTCTTGGGGTGGAGTAGAGTCTTGGCCCCTTTTCACACACCTCAACAAGTCCTCCTTGCATCACAGAGGGCTTAACGATCACTTGACCGTAACGAAAGTTCATCCCTGTTGTAGCCTGAAAAAAATTTACTACATTCACAAGAACGAGATGACCTTTCGACACCACTAGTGACAATCAACAGTGTTATTACTTTGCTTGTTAACAACCTTGCTCTCATGTGGAGTACAGTTAACCTGGTTACGGTATCTATAATTACTGTTAAGAACATTGTTATTTGTTCTATTGACACAGTTGTACTGTTTTACATCCCAGTTAGCATGATTACGATTAGCATTTCCTCTTGCATAAAAATATCTACCAGATGGAAATGGCTTTTTATCAACAAATTCATTACCAGATTGACAAACTTTCACATATTTATTTCCATTACAATTTCTAATACTCTCAGAATCACGATGTTGTGATCTGTCAAATTGTTTCTTGTTTTTAGGCAAAGAAACATTACTATATGAAGAACTCCCTTGGTACATTTTAACCTCAGGGTTATATCTCCCATCAAAAGTATTTTTATCCTTGTTTGTGGCAGTGTGTTTAAGAACTGGGTCACACTGACTTGACTGGGTATGACCGAAAGATTTAACCATATCTTTATTGTTTTTCACAAAATATGTTTCCTTCCTGGAATAAGGAGTGCTATTTTTCTTCCCTGCTATCAAGCCATCAGAGTTCTTACCTAATACTTGGTTTGTTTTTAACAACTTGAATTGAAATTTATTATTGTTTCTTTTGTTATCTACAGGGTTATCTAATACTGTAGATTTTCCTTTGCTAGCTTGCCGCCAGGAACCAATATCGCTAGAATGATTGGTATTGCGTTGAAAGTTATATTTCCCTCGGAAAGATTTCTGTCCACCAATCTTCACTTTAGAGTCCGCTTTATGTCTTTCACTGTCAACACTGACAGAAGACCACCTTTTTTTCTTTAAGAGAATGTCAAGTAGACCATCCAATCTCACTCTGGCTTCTGAAATTTGAATATCTCTAAGTGAAATCTCTGCACTTAATTTCTTGTTTAACCTCTCAACTCTTAAAACCTTGCAGCTTTCCTCTGCTAGCAAATTTTTAATCTTAGCGACCTTCTCTCTCTCAGCCGTTAATTCTAACAATGTCTCTGTCTCATACTGCTCTTTATTTGCTCTCAACTGAGTCAACTCTAGTTGTAGAGACTCAATCTTAATATCATCATTGTTATTATACATAATCTCATCATTCTTCTTAAGGGGTACAATATTCATGTCCTTAATTTGATCACTGAGAATCTCATTATCATGCCTCACCTCATGAAGCATTTTTATATAAGTTTGCTCATGTTCATTGTTCTCCATTTTCAATTTGTCAAATATCTCTCTCCTTTCTTGAAGTTCCCGAGTTAGATTTCCAACTTCACTATCCTTATCTTTAATCTGAGTTTCCATCTTTTTGATCTTACACAATGCTACACTCAATGCTGTTTGAGTACTAGCAAGTTCTGAGTTTGATTTACATAAATCATCTGTAAGTTTAGATAATTTCTCCTGAAGTTTACTCTCTTCAGCAGTACATTCTATGACACTTTCCCTTTGCTCTAGGGTACTCTGTTTTATGTCCAGTTGCTTCTTCTCTTCTAGCTTTCTTTTCCGATACCTCTCATTACTTTCATCAATTTCTTTTTCACATAGCAGTCTTGTTATTTCAGACTCAGTCAGCTCACGGTCTCCATATCCTAATAGTTTACGGTATTTGTCATACTCACTCATTTTATAAGAGTTTCAACTGACTCAATGAATTACTGTACATCAATTCCTGTTATAGTACCTATATATAGCATACACTACCTATGCATCAACATATTGTACAATCAATCGATATAATTATCGACAACACAACGACAATTATCAACAGAATAAGTGATGGATAGTATAGGCAGACTTGCTGAAATGCAGAAAAGTGGCACAATCTACACAGAACAAAATCACTTATCTTAATAATACTTCTGTCCCTTCCGCCGACACACCAGATATCACAAAGTTCTGCAGATAAAACCGTTCCAGCGCAGAAAGGTACACAACTAGATTTTCTTCTCTTCAGGTTCTTGCAAAAGTGTAGAATACGCTCAATACAGCATCAGCATACAGGAAACACCGCACAGCATCCTCTGTAACTGTTGACTAGAGATAACACTGACAAACAACATTTTTCTTTCTTATATAAGAATAAGTGTTCTTAGGTCAATTTCTTGCGCTGATTTCAAATCTGAAATCCGTTTATCTCTATCACGTCGGGTTCTTAAGATATTTGTGAATAAATATATTTTTGGGAAACCGTTATTTGTTCCGTTTCATTTTTACTATATAACTTATTAAAAATTAATAAAAAGCAACATAATTCTACTTTTTATACTGCTAAAAGATGCATGACATATGTTACGCGATTTTTCAAATAGTTACTGTATTTTGAAATAATTCTGAGCAAAATATGGCTTCTAGAAGTTGTAGAAATTCGGCTGATCTGTTCTGTTACGTGTGCGGATATTTTACCGATCGTGTTGACCAGAAAAACTTTACACCATTACTAAAGATAGCATATGAACTTTATTTCGATTCGAAAGTTGATGATGCAAATAAATCTTGGAAGCCAAATGCGGTTTGTTCGATACATTGGCAGGTTGGTTACGAAAATCGCCGAAGCATAAGTCGATGCCTTTTGGCGTGCCAGTAATATGGCGTGAACATACAAATCACACTACTGATTGTTACTTCTGCTTGACAAATATCCATGGTTTCACTTTTAAAACTAGAAAGTCTGTGGTTTATCCAAATATTGAATCGGTTTCGAAACCAGTGCCTCATGATCCAATCACGTGTCCGATCCAAGTACCACCAGAACAATATCCGTTGGACGTAAATGAACCATCAGAAAGTGATAGTTTACCTGCTTTAGAAACTAATTCTGACTCAGATTACATACCGGTGAATGATGGTGTTTACTTAATTAACCATTCAGAACTTTCAGATCTAATACGTGATCTCGCTCTTACCAAAGGACAAGCGGAATTACTCGGTTCGCGACTCAAAGAATGGAATCGTTTAGCGCCCAATACTCCGATATCTAAATTTCGTCATAGACACAGAGAACTTGTTCAATACTTTGAGATGGATGTTGACATTTGCTATTGCAAAGATGTAAACGGTCATGAGCACATAGTCAACGAATGGCGATTTTTCATCGATTCTTCCAAGACTAGTCTAAAAGCCGTGTTATTGCATAACAGAAATTTTTTTTCATCAATTCCAGTCGCCTACTCTGTTCATATGAAAGAAACTTATGACAATATGGCTATACGTTTGGAAAAAATAAAGTACAATGACTACCAATGGCGGATTTGTGGAGACCTAAAGGTCATTGCAATTCTCACGGGCATGCAGACTGGGTATACTAAATTTTGTTGCTTCCGATGTGAATGGGACAGCCGCAACAGACAGGAACATTATGCAAGAAAGGTGTGGCCTATCCGGGATCGTATGCAGCTCGGGCATAAAAATGTAATACGCGAGCCATTAGTTAACAAAGACACCATCATTTTACCACTGTTACATATAAAGTTGGGGTTCATGAAGAATTTTGTAAAAGCGTTAGATAAAACGAGCAAAGCTTTCACTTATCTTCGAGAAAAGTTTCCGCAAGTTAGCGATGCAAAGATAAAGGAAGGTATCTTTGTAGGACCTCAGATTAGGAAAGTTATTGCAGACAAACAATTCGAGAACTTGTTACATTGTAGTGAACTTCGCGCATGGATGGCATTCAAATCGATCGTCGATAACTTTCTGGAAAATCACAAATCTGTCGACTATGTTGCATATTGTTAAGCAGTGCATAGATGCATACATAATTATGGGCTGTAACATGTCCCTCAAAATCCATTTGCTCGGTTCGCATCTTGACTTTTTCCCTGACAACCTTGACGAAGTCAGCGATGAACATGGAAAACGATTCCATCAAGACATCGCCGTAATGGAGTCACGTTATCAAGGACGGTGGAGTGTGACCATGCTTGCCGATTATTGTTGGATGCTTCATCGCGATGTACCACATGCCATTCACCGACGAAAGTCGACTGCAAAGAAATTCAAGCCTACATAACTGTTATACTTCTTGTACGAATGATGTTGCAATACTGTATGCGTTGTTAAAAAACTTCAATTGCGTATTTCTAGAGATCCCGACCTGATAGAGAAAAACGGTTTGCAGATTTAAAAACAGTGCATTAAAATTGACCAGAAAAACATAGAAATGTTAGAGAAAGAAAAAAAAGTTTTTTTTTTGTTAGTCAGTGTAATCTGCAAACGACTCTTCAAAACACTTCACATTTAGTTCAACTTGACTGTCTACTAACAACCTGTCAACTTCCCACTGTTATATTCTACCGTGTTGGACACAGTTAACCAACTAGGTCGAGGACCATGACACAATGTGAGGATACATAAGCCACGCCTACACAAGGCTTTCCTATCACGCGACCTCCGTGGGTTTATTCCTTTAAAAAAACTGGCCCACCACTGTAACCGTAATGAGGGTTACTAGTGGGTTATTAAATATTATTATTGTCTGACTGGTCTTGGAGATTGAATAAATGGTGATGGGTGTTACCTCAATGGTTACACTGTTCATACGCCCACACAGAGCAGAACAGTAATTCTTATATTACGCGAATGTCAAAATATCAAGTTCTGTGCTACTAACATACCACTGCTACATACGCGATACTGTTAGTGAATTCAATCTGTTTGTTGACCTAAATTTCCGCCACCCAGGCTATTTATGATCATGCGTTACCACCGTCACGCCTACTGTCCTCCTACCGTGTTAAATGTTGTAGTGAGTGTGCGTGGTGCATTCACACGCCACAGATACACACTTCAGAGGCATGGAATGGTGTAACGGCAGGTGTACTGTTAATAACGTTTATTTACACCACAACACGTTCATGAAATACACAGAATACACAGTCACAATTAAGTACAAGTCATAGCAATACAATAATACAGTACTCCAGTCACATCTCCACTTCTCATAATCATTAGCGCTATATAATATTACTACTGGATCCTCTCAGCAACGGTCGGCATCCCCGTGCTAATATAATGAATTCCTCAAATATGCCTAGCAACGGTCGGCATCCCCGTGCTAATATAATGAATTCCTCAAATATGCCTCATCAAAGACGCTGTCAACATTGGCGCTCTAATGTAAATAATAAATGGCCTCTCCAACGATGCTTCCAACATCAGCATGATAATAACTAGACAATGGATTCTTTTTCCCAGCAACGGTTGTCCAATAAATAATGGCCTCCTTAAATATGCTTCATCAAAGACGCTCTCAACCTTGGCGCTTTAATACAACTGTGGATCCTCTCAGCAACGGTCATCCTCGCCGTGCTGACAATAATAAATTCCGCAAATATGCCTCATCAAAGACGCTCTCAACCTTGGCGCTCTAATGTAAATGTGGATCCTTTCAATGATAACGATGGCCTCTCAAATATGCTTCATCAAAGACGCTCTCAACCTTGGCGCTTTAATGTATGTGTGGATCCTCTCAATGATAACGATGGCCTCTCAAATATGCTTCATCAAAGACGCTCTCAACCTTGGCGCTTTAATATAACTGTGGATCCTTTCAATAATAACAATTGCCTCCTCAAATATCATATAGATCCGGTTAGCCAACGGACATCATCCTCGCCGTGCTAACTACATCAATGGTGAATACTTTCGGCAATTTCTCGCAAGACTGCACTCCCTGGCAATCTGCAGTAATCTCGCCTTCACTCATCTTGACATTTATATATTCAAACATACGTCCTGGATCCTTACCTCTTCAAAAATACTCACAAACACAATTCTCCAATAAATTCAGAAATTATAGGCCTACACAAATAATATGGCCTTTATAACTTTTGCACTGCGCAGGCATACTCGAAACACACACTGTAGGACCGACCTCTCCCGTCGGTACCCAAAACAGAATGCAATTAGTTCACACACTAGACCCGCCAAAAAAGACACGAGACTCGGTTATTTAAAAAACACAACTCAGTCTCGATAATTGCATGGGCTAGTCACACGAGCTTACTCACAGCTCAAGACAGTTCAGAGAAAAAAAACATCTCCGCGATTTGAACTGACCAGTGTTCGCCACTTGGAAACTTCTCGATCACACGAGGGAATTCCCCTAATACATTTTTAACTTAACATCAGCTTAACCAAGCACCGTAACCCGTAATCGAATCTATTTGCTTAACATTTTCAAGATCACCTCCCCTTGATAATATTTACTCTGTAACAAGTCTCCTCTGCCTTCTCATCTGTCCAGGTCCTTAATAATGCTTCTAATGGACCTTTTATGGGTCTCCCAAATAGCAGAGTTGCGGGAGCCATCCCGGTTGAACTATGTGGTACCTCCCGATACGCAAACAACGCGGCGGGCAGGAATTGATCCCATAGATCCGGTTTTTCGTGTGCCAGCTTCCTCAGGATAGAAATGAGAGTCCCATTGAACCTCTCTACCTGGCCGTTCCCTTGAGGATGGTACGGACTACAATGAAAGTGTCTGGCTTGAAATAGCTTAAAAACTTCTTCCGTTAGTTTCCCCTTGAACTGTGAGCCATTATCAGTCAAGATTTGATGCGGGAATCCTAATCGGGTGAATATTGTAAGTAGTGCCTCTGCTACATGTTTTGAATCAATTGATGGCAGGGCGACCGCCTCTCCCCACATAGAACAAGTGTCCACTAAAGTAAGGATGTAACTGTTCCTCCTCTTGGTCCGAGTGAGAGGTCCCACAATATCCACTGCAACCCTCTCAAAAGGTGTTCCCACTATGGGCATTTCCCCTAGAGCTGCAGGAGCAGTCCAATGCTTTGGAGCTACCCGTTGACATTCTGGGCAGGATTTGACATATCTTTTTATATCTTCCGTTATCCCTGGCTAGAAGTAATGACAAGCTATACGCTGTCCTGTGGCGCTGATCCCCATGTGACCACTGAAGGGAATCGCATGCCCGAGTTCCATCACTTTATCCCTATATGAAGTGGGAAGAACCAGCTGGTTGTGACCATTTGTTCCAGTTCCGGCCTTCCTATATAATAGTTTGTTCTTCATAAAGTATTCTCCCTTGCTTGGAGGTGTGTGGCATTTGGGCAATTTTTTGAAACATGGCTTAAGGGTCTTATCCTCAGCCTGCGCCTTCCTCATCTCCTCTGGATGAGCATTTATAGGTTCACCTTCTTCCTCCTTTTTCTGTGACCTGGTCTGCACTGTCGCCATGATCACAGGTCTCTCGGGATTCCCCAAGAAGACGTATCTACACCCCAATATCAGAGGGTAGATTGGTTCATCTATCACTGCTGCTCTGATTTCTCCTTCCACATAGCGAGTTTTCACCGTTATCCTTGCGATGGGAAGTGTCATGAGTGGTATGTCCTTAGTCGCCCCTTGTATTTCCACTGTTTCTGTGGTATACTGACTTGGGTCCACTAGGCTAGACTTCACAACTGAATCATAATCCAAACTTGTATCATAAAGGCACCTTGTGGTGACCCCATTACAAATAACATCCTCACAAACTGGGGGCTGATAAGGTTCCTGCTGTCCATTAGGATTAACCTTTAATCTTTGAGTCCCCGACTTCACTGCAGCAATGTTTGAAGGTTTCCTTCTACAAAATTCGGTGTTATGGTTATCTTTCTTGCACCATTTGCACCATCTTTTTCCTTGGTTCAACGGTTTTCTTTCATTGTATTTTTGGTCATTGAACTGTGAGTTTCTGTCACGATAGTCATTTCTTGGCCGTTCAAGGTTTGTCCTACCTTTATTACCCTGTTCTCTATTATCAAATTTATTAAATTGCTGTGGAGCTTTAAAATTGTCTATGTGCTTCTTTTTAGCACCACTTACCTCTGCCTGGGCTGCCTGATACCTCTCAGCGACATTTAAAACCTCCCCCAACCTCTCTGCACCTTGTTCCATGAGAAATTTTCTCAAGTCTGGAGCCATGGACTCTCTCAATTGCTCTTTCATGATCATCTCTTTAAGATCTTGGGTCTTCCCCAGAGCAGTCCATTTCTCCAAATAGGTTTCCAGTCTGGCAGAGAATTGGTGGTATGTCTCCCCAGACAACAGTTTGGCATTTCTAAATTTCTTACGATAAAATTCACCATTTTTTTCGTATCTTAACAACAAAGCCTGCTTTAACATGTCATAATTGTCTTGGTCTTCTCTGTTCATTTTTGCGAAGACTTCATAAGAAGTACCTCTCAGTCCCTGTGATAACTTTAAACTCCACCTCTCTCTCTCTAACCCATATGTAGTAGCTAATAATTCAAAACGACTGAGGTACCCCTCTATGTCATCGTCTTTCTCAACAAAATGGTCTAAATGAAACCCCATAGCTGATGTTGAGGCTTCCTGACTAGGCGTAGCATCTGAGGCAAAAGGGCTGGCACCATTTTCAGGAGCATGGCCTTGTAATTCCAGCTCCCTTAGTCGTAATTCATGCTCCCTTTGCAACCTTCTATCTTCTGCCTCCCTTTCGGCCTTTTTTTCTGCTGCCTCCCTTTCGGCAGTCAATCTTTTTTCTTCTGACTCCCTTTGCAGTCGTTTTTCATCTGCCTCTAATTGGAGCCTTTTACTCTCCCTATCTGCCTCCAATGCTTTTTCCTCCTTGTCAGCCTCAATCTGCAACCTCTTAAGTTCTTTCTCAGCCTCAAATTGTAACCTCTTCTCTTCAGCTAACCTCCTATCTTCCCTTTCAATATACTTATCACATTCTGCAGTTACGTATTGAATTAAACCCTGACCATCCATTCCCATATCCTTCGCCGTTAGCACAGCAGCTGATCTGAACTTTGCCAGCTCCGCCATACTTTTTAGACAATTTAGCAATGAGCAAGATAAATCTCTAACCAATTAATAACTAAAGTAATTCTAATTAATTAATTAATCAATTAACTACCACTGGCTGTGAAGATTCACCAACTTTTATTTTAAGGGACACTTTTAATTTTTACAATTTGTCCCCCTAATTTAATTCTCCCACCAGGAGATCCTAATATTACTGATAAGCTAATTATCCCGGACGAGCACCCAATATATGTAGTGGATTTGATGGTATTGTATGGTTGATGTTACCTAGTGTGATGTATGAGGTCAGCTGTGAAGGCTCCTGAGATAAATGTAGCTGTGAATTTACAGAAGGCCCTTCTTGCTACCACTTACGACCTCACATATATCTTTTTTACTAATGAATGTGGCTACGTTAAAAATCTAGGGTACTGATATGTAATGTGTTGTGGTAGATTACATACACACACACACAGATATTTAATAAGTCTAATAATATTAATAAAATTTATAATACACTGAACTAACTCAAGCTGTTTAAATTTTGATATTAAATTTTCTTTAAGTTTATTTGTTCTGAACCAAGGTTTTATTTTGGTCAGAACATATGAAAGGTTTTGAAATTATGAATGAAATGCATGAATATATGTCATAATAAACTAGAAAATGTGTACATATGTATTTCAAATGACTGGTTAATAGTAATTATATTAAGATAGTCCCAGGAGAACTTATTTCTAGATATGCTGTTGGGGTGATATCATCACTCCCTGTCTATGACTACCAAACATTGTCCATTCACTGATTGGAGTAATACAAGTTTTATTTCCCAAAATTTTTGTGGGTTCTAGTGATGGTAATATAGTTGGGGTGTTAGTTAGTAAATAAGTTGGTGAAGGTCCAGCAGGCCAGACGCTCACGTATCTTGACTGAGTAGTTATGGTGCTGGAATCTGGTGGCCCCACCTCTCCGTGCTTGGGGGCAATATAAGGCTGCTCTGACAAAATACTAGACTGCACTGGTCCACACTTGTATATAACAACACAGCATTTGACACCACTTTGGTGCCAAACAGAAACTCACACTTCTGCAACAAAAGTATTGGGTCATGTGTCAGAACTCTACCTCCTGAGCCACTTCTACACACAACACTACACAACAACACCACATAGACGGGGTCAGATCTCTCTGACCATACAGCACATCTTACCAAGTTGGTTTCACATAGTACTAGTTCCCCAAGACTACATATTCTGAAATATGTTCATTAGCTTCCTGCTATTGAATAAGATAGGTGATATGTTCCACTGATCTCAACACTTGATCCGCCCTTCATAATCCTTGCTGGCGTTTATGTATTTTGTTTGTCTCTAGACCCTGAACTTGGGCTGGGGATCTAGAGCGAATCCTTACTTGTTGTAAGGGATAGATTTTGATATGGCAGTATCAAATCACTCGAAACATTAAACAATATTAAAATATACAAAGAAATACTTTCATTCTTACCAGAATTATGAATAGAGAACACAGTTATATTCTAGCAAAACTCAGCTGAGCTGCTGGCTCAAGTATGGCGTCCCTCTAAATATGGCAATTAGCTTCTGGGAACTACACCACTGAAGAATTACTGTCTACTAATGGACAATTTATGTTGAATGGCAAAAATGCGCGTCTGTGCGCCGATAATATGATTATCTGTGGCCAATCACCGACTTCCCCCCTTTCAAATTTCAAACCTCCAACCAAAAGTCAATTCAGTCATACCTCAGTCAAGTATGTATTATTGTCTGTTGGTCCGTCTGTCTCTACTTGCTTTTTCATAAAAAAACACGCTTGGTTCTACATGCCTTTCTACACGAATCGGTCTCTCGAGTTATTTTTAGCCACAATTTTCCACTATTTCCCCCTCTCTTTCATTCCAACTAGATTTTAGCACTTGAGTCTCAAGGCCGCAATTTTTGAAAATTAGTGACTTTTTTTAACAGTGCAGTCGCTCGTCTGTCATGAACAACACAGTCTTTTGTCAATATCTTCATTATTATCTATCCGTCTGTATAAATGAAAGCATATTATTTCTCTGCTCAAGATGGGCTATCAGATTAGCTAGGTTTTATATTCCTAACATTATTATTAAGAAAAAGTTACTTTTTCAAGGTTAGTTGTTTTTTTTTTTTAATATGTTCGAGCATCTTCTGTAATGCGTTTGCCGTTGAATTCAAATAAAAGGACTAAGTATCGTAAAAGCGTCCAAGAAATGACTGTTGCGTAAAATAGCTAAGGTCCCTTTTGTCCATTTCTTTACATTGTGTCAACTTGTGGACGTGAATTTTTTTTCCTTTCCCCACCAATTGCGTCTTTTTAGCCTTGCTAGTTTCAAGCACGTGTTCAGTCATATTTTTTTCTTTTTGATCTCCGTTCCCTCCCGTCTCCAAGGGTAAACGTTTTGTCTTCACGTCTAACAAGTTAGTTTCCATGGCGGGTAGTGAACCGCGGCATGGGCGATCATGTCTTCTAGTAGCTTACGCATTATTTTTATCCCTACATTTTATCTTTGGAGATATTTTAACGTTGTATCACGGTTAAATTTATCACAGTATTTATCATCCACTTTTACCATAGTGTTAAACAATTCGTAAGACTCACAATCTCTGATAGCCAAAATAAAGTCTCTTAAGGCTATTCTTTTCTTTCTGTTTCTAATTGTTCTTGAACAGTCTGCCATGACTATAGATTTACAGACTAGATTCCCAAAATAAAAAAGTATATTCACTACAATACTAAATTATCAGTATTAATATACCTCTACATAGGTACTACAATAACACAGTAACAAATCACCAATAATTCTAAAGATAATACACACAAGTAACCCTAAAATCAGTCACTTATAATAATCAGATCCACCTATGTCTAGACTAAGACATGTGTAGCTGAACACACTAATCCTCAATATACTCTGATCCTCATATGTACAATGCTTAGATTCTAACACAGTAATCATACAAACTATTTGTAACTAATAACCAGGACCAAAACACAGTGAATGATGATAATAATGAAATACACCGGTGACACTAAAACTATAAACAAACGAACAACAACCGACAGGTGGGGGGATAATACAAGAAAGAATATATGTAGATAAAGATAACAGCTAACACCAATAAATGTCAAAGAATTCCACGGGGCACTAGCTACCGAGTCTCTCTAAGACTCTGGAATTAATTTTACAAAAAAAAAACAAAAAAAACCTACAGAATAGATTAATACCTATTCCTTCTAATGAAGAAAAAAGTATTAATAATATATAACCAAGTAACACAAATAGAGAACGCTAACACAACAACGAATACAAATGAATGACCACCAGGAATGTCAGTAGAATGGTATTTGAACAAAGAAGTGCAACAATGGCATAAACTGTGACTTATCTTAAGTATGTCTTGATTACAGTCTATGGTTCCACCGAGATAATGCAGATCTACAGCTGAAGGATATCTGTGTTGCTATGGCACTACAGCAAGCTTGTCTCACTGAAGTTCAACCTCGCATATTCTGTACAAGATACAAAACAATGTAAATAACTCACAAGTATTGCCATAAACATTAAACTAATAACCACATTTAAAAACACTTAAATATGATGAAGACTAACACTAATCCTAATACAAACTTACAAGAAATAAATACCCATAAAATATCTAAGTCGATACTTGAAAGTAATGCAGAAGCAAAAAGGGAAAAAAGAATAAATATAAGCTTCTATAGTCTCTACCAGATGACAGAAGAATAGTATGATAATAGTATAACACCGAATAATTACGAAGGCTTAACAAAGAGTCAAATATAATAAATCAATAAACTGTAACAGATGATAGAAAAGACCTAGCAAATAAGCTTTACAATGAATATTAAACAAATAAAACTAATAGACTAATATATTACACTTAAACAAAAAACTCTTACGGTTGTAATTAGGCTAGATAATCTATAATATTAATCTTAATATATAATTTACACAGCACCAAATACAAAGCAGAAACTAGCACGAACTTACACATGCACGAACACTCAACACAGTAAAAAAGGTCAGTTATACGACAACTATAGAATAAGATTTAGTACTAACGAAACGAAACAAAACGAAACAAGACAAATTGCAGCACAACGAAAGGAAAAAAATACTACGCACAACAATACACTAATCACACAGTTTCTAATACAAATTAATAAGAAATAATACGTATCTTTAATACATATGGTTCGTTGATCTTGACTGTAGACCAATGTACCAGATGTGTTGTTTATTCCACTTCTTTCCGATGGCTTGACGATGAAAATGACAGCACAGCACAACACACGTGACGTACACACAGGTCCTCTGATAAGTTTGAATGGGCCAGTACACCCCCGTCAAATACGTTGCTTTCAAACACTTGAACGTTGAAAAAAAGCAGGCTACTTCATGCAGATTCCGATGCGATGACTTGACCGAGTACACACATAAGCAAAGTTGTCCTTGCACCCTCCGTACCGATGTCTGTCAGTAAACAGGAGCTAGCTGGAACGTGTAAATTAGACGATAATTGGGTCACAACATGACCGCTGTACGCTGATTGGCCGAAATTTCACGCACTTCGTGTAAATTTTTCTGGCTTGAATCAGGACCGTAAATGACCAGCTCTATGTGAAGAAATTACTATCTGTCTTTTATTACTCAATTACCTTGACTCCAAAATAGAAATCAGATGTATGGGTGTTGATATCTGTTGTGAGCATATTATGTCTATTGACTTCGCGCAAACAAATCTTTTAGATGAATTTCATTAGTGTCCAAACACTTCATTTACCGTCTAAAGAATTTCTGAAGTTTTACAGTACTTCAAAGTTCCGGGGCGGGTTGATTGATTCTCCGCAATAGTCCTGGGTTCAGAAAATTGAGCCCCCTAAATCACTGGAAACCACCACTGATAACTATGGAAATGTTACAGGATAGATTTCGTAAGCATCCTACTGTATGTTTGGTGTATAACTTGGACTGACCCTTAAGACGCGAATGAAATAACTTGACAGAAGTCTGGGTCACAGTTCCATTACCTATAATCTCAACAGCATAGTCCTGGACATCAGCAACAATAATTCAACATACTTGCATAATTAGAATATGTAGTACAGTCATCCTTACGTACTGGTAACAACTGCATTCAATGTAAGTGCGGCATTCACCCCTCGCACATAAATGTCTATCTCTGATCTATATTCAATGTAAGTGCGGCATTCACTCCTCGCACATAAATCTCTATATGGTCTGTATACAATGTAATGCAATGTAAGTGCGGCATTCACTCCTCGCACATATATTTCTATCTCTGGTCTAACCACCAGGCATCCAAGTTCCTCCAGAACTTCACAGTACGGGAAAATCACAACTCGCTTACGTAGACCTCCTATTGGCGCGGGAAAACCAACAACGCGCATTCAAATAATCATGTAATGGTCCTAACATAGACCTCCTTCTGACACGGGAAAACGACGTGTCTTTTTTAATCCAAAGTGCGGCATTCACTCCTCGCACATATATCTTTACCTCTGGTCTAATCACCAGGCATCCAAGTTCCTCCTGAACTTTACAGCGCGGGAAACCCACAACGCGCTTATAAATAATAATATATAAAGGCCTTGTAAATACACCTTACGCGGTACATCATCGCGTCACATCCAATATATTATAATGAAAATCACATACACTATTCACATACTCTAGAAACACCAACTGTCTCCCTCAACGGATGGCCACAGACTCCCCTTTAACAACTCAGTATTCTTCTCTGACACGTATGCTAACTTCATTCACTTCGCACGCTTTTCTCATGTCTTGTAAACCTCAATTCACACATGAACGCCCCTGAGTATTCTTCAACCATACTCTACGTGCTTCTAACAGTAAACTTTTTAAATGTAAATTTCTAAGCTTGCATACTTCAATAAAAATACACTCTAAACAAAGTTACTCCTTTCTCTACCCACACACATGTATATACACGTCATGTATCTCATGACCTTAACCTACTTACTAACAAACTCCAGCCCCGTACACCAAAATCCTAAACACCTAACTGTAACTTTGAATATGACTTAACACTCGACATCTAAACATATTTTCATATCAATCCTATCTGTAAAACCACAGAAGGTTCATCTCTGCACAGCGATCACACCTTCTTCCTGACGCACAATCCAGGACTCACTGTCATCTAATAACCTATGGTCATTTCGCGTGGTGTGTTTTTCTCGCCACTCTTCTGATTTGCTGACCTAAATCTTTTTACTTAAATTTATTGGTCGAGCCTTTTTTTTTCCTTGTTCCCGAACTTTCTATTTACAACTCAAGATAATCACTCACTATTAATTAACGTGAGCCGGTATTCTGAACCGTTGTCAGTTAGCAATACCATTATTTTCATTCATTATTTTCTCTTGTGAGCTGTTCCAACTGTTTATCTCACCTTAACAATAGCATGAATAATGCTTGGGCAAACCCCACGGTGACAAAAGCATCCTCGTACCACATCATGGGGCCGAGAATAATTTTTTTGAAAAGGGTACAATCTTTTATGGAAACCCTGTATAAGGGATAGCTACTGAGGGCACTTAATGATCGCCTATTAGAGAGTGACACTGCATTCGATGAATCATCAAGGCAAAGATTGCTGGAATTTGTCATCAAACGTAAGACCAGAAGAAATGGACGTATGAGAGGATGCACCCCGTCGTGTATACAACCAACGCATAACATTCATACCCTTCGACATTCCCCGAGGAAGACTGAGCACCTATGGGATTGCCCGGAGTGCAATGACGTCAATTCTGATCAACAATAACAATAGATTTGATTGGCTCAATATCTAGTCGAGACTAGTGATCACGTGATATCCGTGATACGTTAATAAGCAAGAGAACAGTTTCAATAGCGCCTAATGTCAGTAAAAATCAATCTTTGAACCCCTTGAACCAGTTTTCCGACATTAGGGCTTTCAAAAATCGGCTAACGCAAAAACTTTCATGGCTCTTCTTTTGAAAAGGGGTGTCATAAAAAGCGTGTACTGCTGTCACATAGGTTTTATGATCATTAAATTGCCTATATCCTCTTCTTTTTCTTTCACCCGTATCCTCTATTTATTATCTCTCTTTACCTTTTTCCCGTATTTTTCGCATCCATTCGTTTACGAAAAATATTTTTTTTTCCCATTCTCACTTTCGCCAGTTTCGTTTCTCATTTAGAAACGCATTTCATTGCTGATTAAACTGAGAACGCGGTTATGACGTAACGTGTCAGCCCTACCCGAGACGCAGAGTGTTCGAATGCATTCCGTCAGACAGGGAAGCAGACAGCTGTCTACAGTCTCGGCTAAGTTTCTGGGCCTGAAGTGTGGAAATTCACTCCGTCAGACATGAGGAGGAGACATTTGTCTGGTAGTTTGCATCTGACATGTAGTTTCCAAGATAGATTCTCAGTGTCAGGTGATATGACACTCACGCTCCACGGCCAGAGTTGGTAAGGTGCGAGAAAGCAAAGTGTCAGTTATGGTTCTCAGGATGAGTTTCTCGGGGTAGGTGCAAAAACTGCCCCTGCATTGCAGACAAGTGTCTACATTTGCATCTGACACGTAGCGCTTCGGCCGTTTCTTAGACGGAGGTGTCAGAGACGCAAGGTGGCAGTTATGGCCTGCGTTTATATGTTAAACGTAAGCGTGAAAGACGGGAAAGGGGAGAGTACTTCGTTTTGCGAAATTAAACGTCTGGGCTGGAAATAGATATTAACCAGAGTTTGAAACTTTCTTTTCATTCTCCAACTTGCAGTAGACAGAATCACTCGTGCTAGTGAATGAAGCTTGTATAGCGAAGTCATTAGTTTCTCATCAAATTTTGCCGAGCTTCTAAATACCTATCTAGTGAATTATCCTAGTCATTGTGAAACTGTAATTCTGTTTGGAGGTAAAATATCATATATTCTAGTATTTTGTGAAGTGTTTAAAGTGTTAAAATCGCTTATTTTATTTCACTAGATAGATTTGGTGCAGAGCGCTTAATTTATATAGTCTGTATTATTTTACAGTGACGAGTTACAGTGGAAAACAGAAATTATATTTCTAGCTTAAACTCAGTCGACTAATAAAGGAATTTAATTTTACTGCTAAAATAATCAGACGAGAATAAACTTTCTAAACTAACTTATAAATGCTAGAAGCCTCATGAGTGTTGACGGAATACGCACGTATTCCTAATTCATGAGGATAGACGATTTTTATATATAACTTATTTCACGGGAAAATTTAAATGATAAGTCAAGCACTACGCTTGCAATTTAAAATTATCAGTTATATCCGAGTACATAGTATGTATAATTATTTGATACGTATTTTTTCCATTTATATATAGTGAAGCTGTGGTACCCAAAGTTTGCCAGCGTTTGAGTAAAAAGGATAAATCTGTGAAGAAAACAACAAACATTCTTACCTTAAAGATTTGATGTATAACTTTTACAAGAACTTTAAGAGGTTAAAGAAGTAACGAGTCATCGAGCCTGATTTGATTCTTCCTGAGTAAACTCTAGTCATTGTTCCGCCTTGGTGGCAAGTAACATATTTTAATCAGTAAATTTCCCGACACTGTTGACAAGTGGTGGTGTTACCAACTAAATTCCTATATTGAGAAAAGGTGCCGACCTGACATTCCTCATTCGTTTGAAATCTAAGATGTTGACACTGTGCTAGCTATAAACGCTCGTGCCTGGACAATTTTATGTGACTTAAACAGACATCCAAAACAATAGTATTCCCAAGAGAACGGTCCCGGAAGTAGTAAATTCAACCCGTCTTTTTGGACCTGGGGTTTTCTTGGCCAAGATTACCATTAAAGATTCTGTATGGGCAAGTCCTAAAAATATTTTTTATTGTTGTTGAAAATAGCACGTGAGCACAGTTGAATGAATAGAGTGAATGCAGGACTGAGCGATCCCTTTTATGGTGGTATTTTGACACCAATTCATTTTTGCTGTCATAACATTTCTTTATGCAAGGTATTGCTAACTATATATATATATATATATATATATATATATATATATATATATATATATATATATATATATATATATATATATATATATATATATATATATATATATTCCCTTATACTAGATCAGAGTATCCAGTCTGTTCATACCTTAAAGGGGGAAGAATTTTAGACTAAATCATATGTATCTGTGACTCTTTGGGCTATCACTTTCTTCTAACAGGACTGTGGGCTATACATTGAGGGAAGGATCATACCAACGGGTCTATCATTCTTGTAGCATTTCTTGATTTTTTTTTTATGATTTTTTTTTGTATATGCTTGATGTGATTTGCTATGTTGTGAGAGAAGTTTAGTCTTGATAAATAAACTACTCATAAAATGTATTCCAGCGTGTCGGTCAGTTCGTTTTCCCAAACTATTCATATAATCATTGTCATAGTTTTTCCCACGTCTGTACGTCTAACTGTCGTCTTATGTGTGTATGTATGTGAGTGGATATATATTTCATATATATATATATATGTGTGTGTAGACTGTCTGACTCAATCTAAATCTGTCGTAGACGATAAGTGAAAAAGAGAAGATTTCTTGATTTAAGAGACAGCCTCTATCACATTTCTACCATCTCACTCGTGGAAAATCTATTGCTATTACTACTTCTCACTGTGACTATCACTTATTCTAATCTATTCAGAAGGGACCAACCCAAGTCTTAATTCTCCTATCAAAAATCTACGACAAATGGGGTCTCGTCTATCGGGATTTTGAACTTTGAATAGGAAAACGAGACGACAAATATCAGCTCGTCTTTAAGATTCTTTATTCTGATATAGAGTAAGAGTGTGATGTCTTGTGAGTTTTGTATCTTTTAAAAATAACTATCCCCTAGACATATCGATCTGTTTTATGGGCGTGCTGACCACACGGCTAATAATTGTTTTTCTACAGCATTATTGAGCATTATACATTTGGTTTACAGGTTGATTTTGTCGGAATATATGTTAATTACTGATTTTGTAATACTAAACGCTGGTAAAGTTTTGTGAGTGTATAACATTCACAGGGTTTTGAAGAAGTAGGTGTTTGAGCAAAGCTAAGGAGTGCGTTTCGGACTATTTGTCCAGATTAATTGCCTCCCTTACCCTAACTGTCTTCAGGGGTGAACTTGATAGTGGATTTAAAAATTAAGGGATTTTTTTCTCCTTAAAATTTTGTTGCAATAATTATTTTGTTTTCCACTGTAGCAACTTATTTTTTCAGTGAGTAATCTTAACTACCATTTATTTGGCGTAGTCGTTTGCATTAGGTGCTTTATTGCCGATAATAGCAGCGATAGTTAGACACTATATTTTTTGGAGGAGGTATCCCAGGTTATAAGGATATCATCTTTTGTTTGGTATTTTTCTCGCAAGTGGTAGGAACCAGTGTATCCTTTTCTTATCTCTTTCTCGTCTAAATCTCAGCCACTGACTTATTATGGCGGAGAGGGCAAAGCTTAGACAGCTCCTCAGGGACGAGGCAAGAGAAGAAGGTTTGGAAGGAGAAGAAGCGAAAGCTTTTGTCAGAGACGAACTTGACAGATATGATGCGGAGAGGAAAGCAGCGGAAGCTAAGGAAAAAGCAGCCGCAGATAGAGAGCAAAAGAAGATGGATGAGGAAATGGAAATTCGCAGGATGCAGCATGAGGAAAGAGAGAAACAGAGACAGCATGAGTTGGCTCTTAAAACTCTAGAATTCCAAAGTCGTGGCGCTGTCTCTACCTCCAGCAATGGAGAGTCTTCTCCTCATTCTTTCTTAACTGCTCCTTCTAACACACAATCTACTCATCTCACTGCTATGTCTTTTCCGCTAGAATCTTTCCCTTGTCCAAATGAGAAGATTGACACATGGCTAGAAAATTTTGAGAAAATTGCAACCCTGTACGGTTTAGAGAGGTCGCGTTGGTGTATGAAACTTTCCCAGGCCCTTAAAGGTTCTGCTTATGATGTTTATTCTAAACTGGAAAGTGGCCAACAAGACAACTATGACTTGGTGAAGAAAGCTTTGCTTGAGCGCTTTGAAATGAATGCGCGAAAGCTTCTGCAACTGTTTCGCAACAGCAGGAAAGAGAGCTCTGAAACTTTCCAGCAGTTCTCATCTCGTTTAAAGGGATACTTGACAAAGTGCCTTGAGCTTTCACAGCTCCCCTCTACCTATGAAGGTCTGGAGGAATTTGTTTTAACAGAACAAATAAAGAACACTTTGTCTGCTGATACCCAAAGATTTCTAGCTAAGCAGGGTGCAGAAAAGCTTGAAGACATCTTAGAAAAGTCTGAGCGATATCACAATGCGCTGGCTGAACTACCGGCCACAAAACGTAAACCGACAGAAGAGCATTTTCGGAAAAATAATCTAGACCAATCTTCTCATGCTTCTAATCTGAATAACCACAGAGAAACTGGACCTCAAAACCCCCCTCCTGAAAAATCCAAGTTCTACAAAACCAAGTACCCCAGCAACCACAGTAAACAGTCTGATCAACCCGACCGCCCTTCATGGCGGCGTGGCCAGAAAGGTCAAGGTGGCAAAGGAAGAACTCCTGAGCACGGGATCAGAGTGAGCACACCGAGCCTAAACGCATCGGATGCTTGCTAACAGTCTCGCAAGGCGGAATTATTGACAGTGATTCCCAACCTGTTGGGGATAAACCCTCAATGCGAGGTTCTGTTATTATGAACGGTTCTCAAACTTCTTGTTTATTTGACACGAAGCTTTCGTATGACTGCATTGTTGCCAGAAACCTGGTTAAACCCGGTCAAGAGACAGGAGAGACCGTCCAACTTTGTGGAGTTCGTAAGAGTGATGCACCTACAGTGCTTCCCATTGCATTGGTGGAGATCCACTCTGATTTTGTCAGAGGTGTGATCAAAGCGGCTGTTATGGATGACCCCCTTACCCAGTAATACTTGGCGGGAGATACGTGTGTATTGGGAAACCGGAAGAGCCGATTGTGGCAGCAGTAACTACAAGAGGGCAAACCAAGAAGGAACGGGAGCCTGCGCCTAATTTGGTACCCATGGAACTTAAAGAAGCGCAACAAAAGGACCCTACTTTGGCACCCTGCTTTAGGAAACTGCCCATGGCTAAGGAACCCAGACAGCACGGGGACATTTTTTCTAAGGATGGCGTACTTTATCGCAGAACGGGCAAGCCTGACCAAGGTTACAACCAGCTCCTAGTACCGAAACAGTACAGAAGCCAAATCCTAGAAATGGGGCACTCTCTTCCCTTCAGCGGACATATGGGACAGAACGCCACAAACCAACGGATAACCACTCATTATTGGTGGCCAGGAGTAAATACTGAGATTATCAGGTATGTCAAATCCTGTGCCCACTGCCAACGTTTGCCACCCAAGCAACGGGCACCCCCAGTTTCGTTGGGTGAAATGCCAATAGTGGGAACACCATTCGAACGGGTTGTGATCGACATTTTAGGACCCTTAGAAAGGACTAAAAGAAGGAACAGGTTTATCCTGACCTTAGTCGATACATGCACTTTATGGGCAGAAGCTATCCCGCTAACATGCGCAGATGCTAAGCATGTCGCAGAAGCCCTCGTGCAGATTTTCACTCGGTTGGGATTCCCTCAGCAAGTGTTGACGGATAACGGATCTCCATACCGAAACCTGTTGATGGATGAGATCGTCAAGATCTTGAGGACCCAACACATCTACACAAAGCCTTATACTCCGGCCGGAAATGGGCTCGTGGAACGTGTTAATGGAAACCTCAACATGATGTTAAGTAAACTGGCACAAGTGAAACCTGAAGATTGGGATCTTTGTATTCCTGCAGCTTTATTTGGCTACAGAGAATCTCCTCATACTTCCACAGGATTTCCGCCAGCTACGCTTTTATTCGGCAGACCTATCAAGGGGCCGCTTGAAGCCTTACGTTGGTCGCTGACAGACCAGAAGGCGGATGAGACAGTCGTCTCAGCCAGTAAATACGTATCGGAGTTAAAGGAAAGGTCGAAACTAGGATGAGACCTAGCAAAAGATGACGATAGTGGCAGGGATATTCCACTGCAATTACACGAAATCTTTCAAAAATGTCAGAAGCGGCGACGCTCTTTCAAGCGCGCATGGGAGACATTCCAGACAAGGGAAACTTTGGGAGGAGACGTGAGTAGGAATTGGAGAGAGATGGAGGGGGAGATGAGAGGGAAGAAGACAGACACCCTGAAGCTACGGATATAGGAAATTTATTTCCATAACGTAGACATGGAGTGCTTCCATATTTTAAAGAGGGGACGTTCTGTCACATAGGTTTTATGATCATTAAATTGCCTATATCCTCTTCTTTTTCTTTCACCCGTATCCTCTATTTATTATCTCTCTTTACCTTTTTCCCGTATTTTTCGCATCCATTCGTTTGCGAAAAATATTTTTTTTCCCATTCTCACTTTCGCCAGTTTCGTTTCTCATTTAGAAACGCATTTCATTGCTGATTAAACTGAGAACGCAGTTATGACGTAACGTGTCAGCCCTACCCGAGACGCAGAGTGTTAGAATGCATTCCGTCAGAGAGGGGAGCAGACAGCTGTCTACAGTTTCGGCTAAGTTTCTGGGCCTGAAGTGTGGAAATTCACTCCGTCAGACATGAGGAGGAGACATTTGTCTGGTAGTTTGCATCTGACATGTAGTTTCCAAGATAGATTCTCAGTGTCAGGTGATATGACACTCACGCTCCACAGCCAGAGTTGGCGTAAGGTGCGAGAAAGCAAAGTGTCAGTTATGGTTCTCAGGATGAGTTTCTCGGGGTAGGTGCAAAAACTGCCCCTGCATTGCAGACAAGTGTCTACATTTGCATCTGACACGTAGCGCTTCGGTCGTTTCTTAGACGGAGGTGTCAGAGACGCAAGGTGGCAGTTATGGCATGCGTTTAGGTGTTAAACGTAAGCGTGAAAGACGGGAAAGGGGAGAGTACTTCGTTTTGCGAAATTAAACGTTTACCTCTTTGTCTGGAAATAGATATTAACCAGAGTTTGAAACTTTCTTTTCATTCTCCAACTTGCAGTAGACAGAATCACTCGTGCTAGTGAATGAAGCTTGTATAGCGAAGTCATTAGTTTCTCGTCAAATTTTGCCGAGCTTCTAAATACCTATCTAGTGAATTATCCTAGTCGTCGTGAAACTGTGATTCTGTTTGGAGGTAAAATATCATATATTCTAGTATTTTGTGAAGTGTTTAAAGTGTTAAAATCGCTTATTTTATTTCACTAGTTAGATTTGGTGCAGAGCGCTTAATTTATATAGTCTGTATTATTTTATAGTGACGAGTTATAGTGGAAAACAGAAATTATATTTCTTGCTTAAACTCAGTCGGCTAATAAAGGAATTTAATTTTACTGCTAAAATAATCAGACGAGAATAAACTTTCTAAACTAACTTATAAATGCTAGAAGCCTCATGAGTGTTGACGGAATACGCACGTATTCCTAATTCATGGGGATAGATGATTTTTATATATAACTTATTTCACGGGAAAATTTAAATGATAAGTCAAGCACTACGCTTGCAATTTAAAATTATCAGTTATATCCGAGTATAAGGGAATATATATATATATATATATATATATAGTTAGCAATACCTTGCATAAAGAAATGTTATGACAGCAAAAATGAATTGGTGTCAAAATACCACCATAAAAGGGATCGCTCAGTGCTGCATTCACTCTATTCATTCAACTGTGCTCACGTGCATTTTTCAACAAAAATAAAAAATATTTTTAGGACTTGCCCATACAGAATCTTCAATGGTAATCTTGGCCAAGAAAACCCCAGGTCCAAAAAGACGGGTTGAATTCACTACTTTCGGGACCGTTCTCTTGGGAATACTATTGTTTTGGATGTCTGTTTAAGTCACATAAAATTGTCCAGGCACGAGCGTTTATAGCTAGCACAGTGTCAACATCTTAGATTTCAAACGAATTAGGAATGTCAGGTCGGCACCTTTTCTCAATATAGGAATTTAGTTGGTAACACCACCACTTGTCAACAGTGTCGGGAAATTTACTGATTGAAATATGTTACTTGCCACCAAGGCGGAAAAATGACTAGAGTTTACTCAGGAAGAATCAAATTAGGCTCGATGACCCGTTACTTCTTTAACCTCTTAAAGTTCTTGAAAAGTTATACATCAAATCTTTAAGGTAAGAATGTTTGTTGTTTTCTTCACAGATTTATCTCTTTTACTCAAACGCTGGCAAAGTTTGGGTACCACAGCTTCACTATATATAAATAGAAAACCCCATATCAAATAATTATACATATTCTTGTAGCATTTCTTGATTTTTTTTTTGTATATGCTTGATGTGATTTGCTATGTTGTGAGAGAAGTTTAGTCTTGATAAATAAACTACTCATAAAATTTATTCCAGCGTGTCGGTCAGTTCGTTTTCCCAAACTATTCATATAATCATTGTCATAGTTTTTCCCACGTCTGTACGTCTAACTGTCGTCTTATGTGTGTATGTATGTGAGTGGATATATATATATATATATATATATATATATATATATATATATATATATATATATATATATATATATATATATATATATATATATATATATGTGTGTGTGTGTGTGTGTGATTATACTGTCTGACTCAATCTAAATCTGTCGTAGAAGATAGGTGAAAAAGAGAAGATTTCTTGATTTCAGAGACAGCCTCTATCACATTTCTACCATCTCACTCGTGGAAAATCTATTGCTATTACTACTTCTTACTGTGACTATCACTTATTCTAATCTATTCAGAAGGGACCAACCCAAGTCTTAATTCTCCTATCAAAAATCTACGACAACTGCTTACTTAAATGTATCAAACTATTTTATCCTGTTGATTATGTAAGTATTCACAATTTTATTTTGCGCAACTGGCATGAGTTTTATTTATAGTATTTATTTAGTAAGCAGTGGACATTTTAAAACAGATTTGCCGTATATTGAATATAGTTGTTCAGTCCATTATATTACCTCCTTCTAATGTGCACCAGGGGGCTCCTCACATTGTAATTATGCCACTGGTTCTGTGTGTATAAAGCTAAAGGCCTATCAACAGTCGTGTACTACTGTATATGCATATTAAACAACTATTTATATACATTATGAAAACATTATTGGTTTAATTCAATGTTGTATTTATGGTGAAAAATTCTAATCCACATACATAAATTAGAAAATAAATGTAAAGCCTAACGAAGTAATTCAATAGAAAGAAAGAAGAATGGTGAAGACCAGTGCTTTCCCAATAGCGTACGCCTGTGTTGTAGAACGCCATAATGGCTGAACACGAAACCCCCTTTTTCTGCTCCGTCTGCATAAACTACACGCGTTTCTAAAAATAAAACTGGTACTGTGTTTCTTAGAAAACCTTGAGATACGCAAACTGCATAATGACCTAGATATAATACTACATTAATGTCATTATACACACTACGTTAACCTAAAAGACAGACGGGCTTAGAAGAGAGAGAGAGAGATGCACGGAGGAACGCATGCAATGGTACCACGTCGTCTCGCGATTAAAAAGTGAACGCCAATCCCACGCGAAAGGCATGAAGACCTGATTTTTTTCAAATAAACAGTGATAAAAAACACTAACGATACGAGGTTAGGTTTTGAAAACAGGTTTAAAGTCTTATTGGGAAACCAGACATTCTACTGATTTATGTCTAAGCTCCTGACATTAGTCTGACAGTACAGAAGACATCCCATCGTATAGAAGTGAACGGGTGGTAAAAACAAATACACGGTGTTGAGTCCGTTTATTCTGGTAAAGAGGTAGCTTAAAACGCGAATGGTTAAAATGAACGAATGTCAACAATATTCTTCAAACGAACTTCAACAAGTAGTATTGAACTGGGTGAACTGGGCAAGTACTGGCAGTACAGGAGTCGGTGGTGACTGTACATAGATTTTATTCAACACAGCACATACGGAGTGGACAAGACTAACATCGTCACAGGCGCAGAAATCATACGTCAACATGTTGATAATTACTTTTAAAGTTCCTGAAGATTCTCTACTAATAAAGTTCTCTGACTCAAGTGACTGAGGATCACAAAACTGTTACCATATAATATTCCGCTCATTCAAGTCCATTGACCTTCCTTCAAGGACGTCCATCATGGTAACGTATTCATACTCCAGGATAAATTCTTCCATATCATACTTCACAATCCCAGACTTTCTCCATACATCCCGTTATATATAGTACGGTATATAGTTTTCAAACAAAGTCATACATGATAATACGAACAGGTTAGAGATTCCAGTTGACTAACCTCTCCCATTCTATGCCACGCTTCTGGCATTGTAGTAACAGCATATTAAACATGTGAAGCATATAAATTCATTAACTTGATTTCTTGTAGGTATTCTCCCTCTACGAAAAGATTCAAAGGCTATCGACTCCGTGTGTCCAATTCTAGGAATGTCATCTACGATGAATTCCCGCTAGACCATTAATAGCTGATACTTTAATGTACGTAAATAAACATGCCATAAGAAATGGGGCGACACTTACTTTATACTTCCACTATTGACTTCGCCATGAAGATCAATAGATACGAATACAACTGATGGCTATTTCACATTTGCCAAAAATCAAGGGATAACACAGCGGACATAAATATGGTCCGAGCTGCCCCTTACATGACGTCAGAAACTACTCAACTAGGTTACACGTGCGTCCAAAGCAACTCACACTGCATTGTGCACGTCAGTGCGTGAATCAATCGAACGCACAAATAATATAACTATATAAAACTGGTGCGTACATTTGGCAGGACCGAAGACTACCCCCGTAGGTAATAAATGTACGTAACAACGGCTATCCTAGAATAATACATATTTTGAACGGAGCCACTTAGCCCCATTAAACTTATACATTCTTGTGCCTTAGGACTTGCTGACAAAGAATATGTTATGTGTTACGCAAATAGTCTAGTAATTAACAAATTATAGCCAAAATACTATAGTGGGGTTGTCTGACAGCACAAGATCATATTTGCTCATAGTGGCATGTTTGAAAAACACTGCTTTAGGGGAAATGAGGCCAACAAGTTAGATACGATTTGATTGGCTGTAGTAATATGTAAGGCGAAACCTTATTAGTCGAACTGCAAATACTATAATTGTTGTTAATGGCTACGTGTAGGATGGGTAAAAATTTTTCAAAGGCTCTTGTAAACATGGTCTCATTGGTTAGAACGTTCGATATAGTCAAATAGAAGCGTCAGTTCAGGGCCAGTTTTGAAAATAAATTTTGTGAGAAGCAAGTGCGTTGATATCAAGCTAATATTTTTCTAATAAAAGCCTGGGATAAGGCAGATCAAAATTGTGCCAGAATTCATCGCCAGTCAACGTTACTTGTGTATATTTCCTTGAATTGTGGTAAGCTAGACATATTTCCCATATATATATATATATATATATATATATATATATATATATATATATATATATATATATATATATATATATATATATATATATATATATATATATATATATATATATATAATGAAAATTGAATATGAAATGATAAATTGTGTCTGTATGTGTGTGGTTCAGTAGCAAACAGAAGGCAAAGCCTAGATATTGCTCCACCATGTAAAAGCTTGTCAGAGAGGAGTATAACTGCATAGGCATATATGGGATTGCCAAATAGTAACATGACACCTATCCTATTTATAGAAGGAATTAACGCTGGAATTGCAGAGGCGTTGTAACCATTAGGGAGAGGAATACTGGTGTATATTGTCACATGAGAAGCTAGCAGTTGGCCTATAGCGCTGAACTCTGTGTTTGTAATGTCCTGTACTTCAGTGTGGAAATAGATTATATATATTAGTTCTGAAGAAGGAGGTACAACCTTCTTATTTCAGGGACCGTGGTACTGAAGTATTAGAGCAGCACCTGGTCTGAGTTTTGCTGGATCCAGAGGGCTGGCAGCAGACTCCTTGTCCAAGATATTGACCAGTGGTGTAGTTCAAGATAACTGAGAAGCAAGCGAGCAGAGGAGACAGTTTTCCTGCCGCCGACATTCGAGCTAAGAATTTGTCAGCCAGAGCAGCTCACCCTTGTATAACCCACCTTAAAATTGACTGTAATACTAAATCAAGAGGGACAGTTATTGTATTACAAATAAAAAGAAATTGTGAACCCTTCAATATTATTTCCACCCGTAACAAACACATGAAGTCGTGATGACAAACAACAACCTAGCTTCAAAAGCCAGTATTACCTCATAATACTACATCACAACCCTACACACATATTGTAATAATATTATATGTCAGGACAAAGATCCTTTGTATAAATTTTGTACATAAACATTGTGTTTACATTTGATTGTGATTCCTGATTCACTCTGTAGTTAGATCAGGATATCTATTATTGAAAGAAACTAATACATAATTTAAAAGTTAACACTTGACTTACTTAAGCTAGTCTTCTAGAGTGTTATATGTATGTGCTTGTCATAGTGTTGCAAAGTGTTGTGGATCTTAATAAAAGTGTTTATCTGTCTGTTGGTTGTTGTGAACTTACACTTCATCACTATCATAACCCTAGACATTCAACGTAGTCATCACAATATTCCAGAATAAGTCTGATTGAGGTCTAAATGTGGTAGCAAAGTAAGGTCATCTGTAACACACCACACTTATTAGATACAGATACCTTCACAGCTGATCTCAGTCAGTACACTAAGTCCCCTATAACTATTTATATAATCCCAACTTACCACAGTATTCAATGTTGTTATTGCTGTTGCTACTCTCATCTTCCACTCTTTATTGTTTAAACAACAATTTAATGTAGGTAAATAGAGGGGGAAGGCTGGGGGGTATGCTCTGGGATCTAAGGAGGTAGTGACCCGAACAAGTTCTGGAAACACTGTTGTATACTGTGACGTGGCTAAGGTGACATTTTGCAGATCGCATTCCATGAAGCAGAAGTTTCTTCCCTGTCTGGTGTAAGGCGAATTCTGTGTTTAAATGACGTCGTTTAAGGACAATATACTAGATAAGGACAATAACGTAGAAACGCTAGACGTTTCGTGGTTTCTCGTGTTTCGTTTATTTGTAACACTGACTCACATACCATTTGTAACACTGACTCACATACCATTTGTAACACTGACTCACATACCATTTGTAACACTGACTCACATACTATTTGTAACACTGACTCACATACCATTTGTAATGTTTTTGTTTTTATATTCTGTTATCAGTTTTTCAGCAGTCTCCTTCATTATTTAAGCACGTTGTCGGTTCAGAATGTATGTTACAGTATTGAAGATATTCCTCCTGTTATGCGCTCCCTTTTTTTTTAACACAAATAATATATTCTGTTTTTAAGTGTGATGTGACCTTCAAGACTGGTTTGCATATCCACACAGGTATCGTTATATCAGGCATCATACGAGTACATTAAGTGTGATCATACCTTGAGGTCTTGCTGTCCGCAAAATGAATGTGACACTATCACACGCAGCAGTTTTCTTAATCTTTTAGTCTGCATCACATTTAGAATGCGGGACTGCATCTTTTCTGTGTATGCGGCACGGCGGTGCTTAATCATCTGTCAGAAAAGTCTAAATAGCGTTCAAATGCAGAGTGGTTAAAGCGCTTTTTTATTGAGGCAAAGGGACTGGGTTCAAATTCAGGTCAGATCACAGTCACGCTCCAGTATACCCAGCTGTAAATATAAGTACCTGACTTTGCTCATGAGTTAGGGACAGCAAAAGCAGCGATGAACGAAACTGGCCACACCTACCTCATAAAGCTGTGTCCTAATATAGGTGACGTCTTCAACACATCGCTCCTCAGCGGCACTAACTGCCATGGAACTATCTTTACCGCGACATTGTAGCAAGTCTAAACATGTTAATGCAGTGGTTCCCAAACGGTGTGGCACGCCACACTGGCATGGTGCCAGACGATGGCAGATGTGGCGGGAAGATTCAAAGACAATCAATGATTTAAAGAAGACATTTTCAAATAATTAATATGCCAAATATAAATATGAAGGTCATTTTCTTATTTAGTTTGTTACATGTGATATAATATGGGAAATATATGTATAGAAACCCATAGACTTTTCCAGAAGTTTCTAGATTTTGTTTAGTTATATAATTCATTTTATATAAAATAGATTTTAATAATAATAAAATATAGTTAAAAATAATGTAAATTATAAAGATTATGTGACAAAAGCAAGCTCAAACCTTTCATTGAATTTGCACATTTTGTGAATGAATCACGTTTTATGTAGCTGTATTGTTTTATACTTTCTGGATGTCTCATGATCACATTATAAAGTAATTGTGTTCTATGTTATGAATAAAGCACTGCTTGGAGTTTATTTTTTGTTTTTGAAGGTATTTCTTTGCAATAAAAAATTCAGTGTGGCGCGAGCAAATTTTCATTCCGAAAGTGCGGCCCAGAGAAAAAAGTTTGAGAACCATTGTGTTAATGCATTCAGGTTTTTTTATAAATATCACTCTTTGGTACCGTAATCTGGGTACTATGTGCACTACTTTCCGTTGTATGCTTTATTAGTTCCATTATTTCTTCAGCAATCACTATCACGTACAGTCACCAAGCAGAATCCATAAGAGCTAGCAGCCAAATATGAATGTTTCAGCAAATTAAAAATGGGGTTAGGCATGGTGTTGTGAAACCCTGACAGTTGACACTTCTCACAGGATGTACTAACGTACAGATTTACACAACATGGATTCAGTGAATAAACTTGGCCAGGACGATCCAAGTTTTAATCCATAAAGTAAAATACAACAGAGCGAATTGAATACATATCAATTCAGGCTTCACTCCCTTATTTATTTATTCACTCCCTGACATTCCACGTTCGGCCTTTTCTAATATAAACTGAGATAAACTGCGTGTGCTTTAACTTTGATCCCTACGGATACCCGAGAGGCTAACCAGCCTCAGAATTACATATATTCGGAATAATTTGAAATCTACCCACAACTAAAATGGACACCTTGTTCTTCCACCGGCTCGACCAACGTCCACTCTCCAACTGACGTCACATTTTCACTTCTTTCATAACGTCTGCACAATGATAATTGAATACGACAGACACCCTGGTCCTCAAGGTTGGGGGTTTTAGCACAGAGCGCCGAAACCCGTCTATGTCAAAAAGAAATCAAGTTAAGGAAACGAAACAAATTTAGCTGCAGGATGAACATCTGGAGTCTGAAACTCGTATGACTGCCAGTGGTGCATGATCCAGAGCTAGGGCATGGCACGAAGGATGGCCACTGACCAAGCAAAATGGGGACAGTTTATTGCTGCCCTACAAGATACCACTAGACGTGATGGCCACTGGTTGTTTTCATAGAATAAGAATTTGCACTGAATAGACACCAGAACATAGCCTTCATCAGTAAACGATACGGTCATCTGTAATGCCAGTGCGTGCAGTAGATTCTGGTCATTTGATCGTTGAGATCACAGCCTCCTATGCTTTGAATGTAATCTCTCACCACTTTGTGGACAAGTCAGTTGTAATGATGCACCATCTGTATTTATCAAAGACACTGTAAATTGGTGTTGTAGATTGTGTAAGGTGGATATAAAATATATTGGGGAGCGATTACTCCAGACTACTATAAACATATTATCAAGACATAGGTAGTCAGACTCACCATGTTTCAACTGTTTTTTCAATGGTATAAGTTATTTCGGAAAATTCTTCCTCTCCATCTGAATAGTGCCACATGATTCAATTCCTTTAGATAGCAAGTATGTGCATAGTGCTGGATATTTATAGAATTTGTCCATATATAAACGGTGGCTTTGGTTTTGTAAGACAGATGTCAACCTGGCAACTACACTTCCTGATGCACCTATCTCAGTTACATACAAACAATCAGTTTTACCGTTATAAACTTCAATGTTACAAATGTACCCAGTGCTGCTTTCACATAGTCAAAATGTTTTTATAACCCATTTCACTGGTTTTGACTTGAAATATTGTTTTATACCAAGGCAGTTCTTTGCAGGAATCATTCCCTCGTCAAAGAGACATGTTCCATGGCGGGACATAAATATGTCAAAATTTCTGTTTGATATCAGACAACACAGTCACACTCTATATAGCTTGTCTGATTTTTCAAGTGTTGAAAATCCTTTTTCATCAACAACATTAAGAAACTTCCATATTGCCATAAATCTATAGCGTTGTAACACCAGGGGGTGAGAACAAGAAACCAGCTGATTTACTAAAGTAATGTTCATATCGACTTTTGATGACCGCATTCTCCATTTAAATTCTCACCCAAAAAAAAAAAATGCTTTTAATTCATCAGTATTTGTCTGAGTCCATTTTTGTGCATAATAATCATCGGCTTTTTCTGCTTATGTCTGAGCAGCACGGAGATTTGTCATCCCAACCATGTTTTGCCAAGTCAAGTACTTTCACTGCAAAACAACAAAAGAAAGTCTAATGATGTGCTGTCATTTCCAAGATGGTCTACATTTTACACACCAACAGCATCTGAAGGACTAAAGGATGCATCTAAAATATTGATGGCTTTGCTCCAAATGCTAGGTTTATTGTATGTTAGTCATTCACGTTTACCGTCATTCAGTCATCGACTCATGATAGTCAACATCGCTTTCTCTGTTGCCGTTTATTTCAATATCAATTTCTGAGCTAATTTTATCGTCACTCAACAAACTTTCACTGTTGTCAGTTTCTAATAAAATATTTCTGGCTTCATCTAAATTATAAAGTTTATCTACACCAGCACAGTTTCTATCTCTTTTAGGCATTTTCACTATTCTACACACACAGAGTACGTTCCACTAGTTTCCCTGGCAATGAAAAGGCTGACAGACTGGCAAAGGAAGGTGAAAAGCTAACTCAGCATGATACAAGCATAACTTAAGAAGAGGCCAAGAGTTTTATCAGAAGCAGATACAAGAACAAGTAGGGAAGTAGAGCATCCAGGCCACTAAAAGAATTATGCACATTACCAGCTCAACAGATGCGAACAAGCGGTAATCTTCAGATTCTGCACAGGTCATAGCAGATGAGATACCATCCATTCAACAAGATAAAAACAGGAACTATTGTGTGACTACTGAATATCTGCTGCCCAACTGCCGATATATGAGGAACACGGAAAGCTTATATAGCCATATCCAGTACCATTCCTGGAAATTTCTCTATGGAGATACTAACAATTTCAGGTTGACAACTACTTTTGGTAAGCGTATTCAAGTTAATTTCTGAAAGTGTACAAAGAAGGAGAATACTATAAAATTAATATGACATGCCTTTTATGGCCATTTGTAAACAGATTGGTGAGTAGAATTGAAAGCAAAATGCTTTTGAAGATATGTTTATTTTCTTCCTACCTGTCTGTTTGGATTTTGCTTCAGGCATGAAATAGTGAAGTGTATGACCATCTTAATTTTTACAAACATTTATGTATATGACAGAGAATAATTAATTTATTGTGTTATGCCATCATTACTACTGAGGAAGTTAGGAAGAGTTCAGGAATGGTCAAGAGTACATTAAACAACATGGGACAGTTAACCTCCACACTCAAATTAAAAATGTGAACCTAAAAGTTTTATGTATCTTTTGTATCTCTGTCAATGGGGATAAGAAAAAGAGTTATTCAGTGCTGTATAGAGCCAATCCTGTGACAGAGAAATGTATCATGGTGTTACGTACATTTATTACCTAAGGGGGTAGTCTTCGGTCCTGCCAAATGTACGCACCAGTATTAATATAGTTATATTATTTGTGCGTTCGATTGATTCACGCACTGACGTGCACAATGCAGTGTGAGTTGCTTTGGACGCACGGGTAACCTAGTTTGGGAATTGTGACGTCATGTTTTGTATGGGGCAGTACGGACCATGTTGATGTCCGTGGAATATTTCTTGTATTCGGGGCAAGTTTGTGGAAGCCATTATTTCTATTGATATATATATTGGTCTTCATGTCGAAGCCAATAGTGGAAGTATCATGTAAGTGTCGCCCCATTTCACATTGAATGTTTATTGAGTTTTAATTGAAGTATCAGGCCGCTCCTAGTTATGGTCTAGCGGGAATCCATCGTAGTATGTCATTCCTAGAATGGACAAACGGAGTCGATTGCCTTGTTTGAATTACCGTAGAGGGAGGATACCTACGAGGAAACGAAGTTAATTGATTTTGTATGCTTCATATGTTTTAATATGCCGTTTCGCCAATGCCAAAGTCATGGCATGGATTTTGGGAGAGGTCAACAGAAGACTCTAACCTGATTGTATTGTCGTGTATAACTTTGTCTGGATTATATATATGCTACATAAGTATTGTATGAAGAAAGTCTGGGAATTTTACGGGTATGATATCAAAGATTGATCCTTGAACATGAATCCGTTTACCACGATAGACGTCCTTGGAAGAAGGTCAACGGACTTCATTGTAAATGTATATTAGAGGGTAACAGAAGTGATCCTCAGCTCACGTGGATAGAAGAGGACTTGATTGTTGAAGTATCTCCAAGAATTTAAGAGTATGATCAGCAACTTTAAAGTATGACATTTTGCATCTGTAATCTGTAACTATGACCGTCTTGTGTATTCCCGTCTGTATCGTGTCAATAAATAATATGTACTTTCACCAACGACTTGCGTGCAGTCCTGAATTGGAAAATTGACTACTACTTGTTGGAGTTCAACTTAAGAACACTTCTGAGATATTTTCATTGAGAAAACCATTCGCGTATTTTAAACTAGCATAGACCAGTGACACCATACATTAGCTTACAACTACCTCTTGACCAATAGAATGAACATCCAACAGTAAATGGTGTGCCAGTGTGGTCTGGAAATAAATAATTTCACAGGAACGGACTCAATCCAAGTATCGATTGAAAAGAAGATTTGAACTTTCAAGGCGACAACATCTCAAACTTGGAACCTAGTGTGATGATGAATCAGAATCAACTTACGGTTACCAAATGCTCAAGGTCATCAATCAACCTCCACGTCAAGTTTTACAGTGACTGACTGCCTTGGGATCACCTATTCGTCATTATTACGTGCGAGCTGTTGTTATATACGCAGAGCGAAGTATTTTATCCTCAGACGTACATCCACGGAGACGAGGCACATTTTTTCTTGCACGCGAGATAAGTATAAACGAAGTATCGTTATACACTGTGTTGTCAATTGTCCTGTTGAGTATCTGATCGTAGTTGTCATCGTAAATTTTTACGATATTCTATTTTAGTTACACATTTCTATTTTTGTTGATTTCTACGATTGTGTTCACTCGTCTTTGATTATCGTGTCTTGTCGGTAATGTTTCTATTGTCTGTCACGTTATTGCTTTCACACCATTTCATGTTATAAATTACATTATTGATTATTAATATTATTGCCTATTATATAACTTGATTTTACCGTTCTAGGACAGGAACGAAGACCACTAGTTGTAGTAACACTTTTAAGTAGTATTATTACATAATAATATTGAATAATGTCTACCTTAGACTATTTTATTAAGCAGGCTAAGGCGCTTAATATACCTCAGAAAGAGATTAGAGCATTTGCACTTGCAGAATATAAGAAAGCTCAAGAAATAGAAGCTGAACAGAGAAAGCTAGAAACTTTAAGACTACAAAATTTGAAATCTGAGGCGGAGGAGAATGAGAAAAAAATGAGATTAGCTGCTGAATTAGAAGAGAAACGATTTCAGCGAGAGGCAGAACAGAAGCAAAGGGAGGCTGAAGAAAGACTTAAGATTGAGATGGAAAATAAACAAAAGGAAATGGAAGATCGAAGATTAATAGCTGAACAAAATACAATACGACTTCAGCTTGAGATGGAGGAGAATGATAAAAAAAGACAGCATGAACTAAAATTAGCAGAGTCAGAATATGAGAGACTTAGGTTAACTCATGAAGCTAATTCTCAGAGAACTTTTGAAGGCCAAACTTCATCCAGACATGATCATTTTAAGGAAATTCACCTTAATTTACCTAAATTTAATCCCCCGTCGGATGACGTAATATTTTTCCTAGATAGATTTGAGGCCACTTGTGGGTCTTATAACGTGGATAAAACACTGTATTGCACATATTTATCCAGGTTACTTACTGGGGATGCTTTAGCAGTTTATCATACTACCAGTATTAATGAGAAGAATGATTATAATGCTCTTAGAGCCGCACTTCTGAAGAAATTTCAAATGACAGAAGATGAATACCGATTAAGATTTCGTACATTGCTACCGCAATCAAGCAGAAATTTCAGTGATTTTCTGTCACAAATACGACTAACCCTAGAAAGATGGATCGAATTATCCAAAATTGAAAAGTCGTATGAAGGTCTCTTCGATTTACTGATGCGCGATAAGGTACTATCGTCTGTAAATCCTACATTTCTCGCATTTTTACACGAACGGAAACCTTTATCTATGAAATGCTTAGAAGAACATGCTAAAAATTTCTGCACTGCTCACCCAACCATGGATCTAAGTAATGCACAGCTTAAGAGTGAATTGCCTGTTGCTTTTGCAGCACAACAAAACAATTTTTCACGCAATCGTTCCTTTAGTGCTGACAGGTATGTCAATAAGAGAAATAATTACAATTTTAACAATGATAACTTTTACAAGGGGAAGCAATTTCAACAATCTGCTCCATTTAATGTTTCTTGGAACCAAGCTCACAGATCGCGAGATTTTGGTAACAATAATTTTAAAAATAATCAAGGACATTATAATAAACAAAACTGGAGATCAAGATCTCAGGGTCCACAAAACAGACAAGGTTCTTGGAATAAAAATTTTAAAGAACATCATAACTTTAATTATACAAATTATCGGACTCATCCAAATTTTAACTCAAGCAGAAACGACAATTATGGCAATTTTAATGCAAATAATCAAAATCGATCGCGTCGTAGAGGTAGATCGTCGAGTAATACAGATAGACATTCTAATGTCGCTTTAAGTGATACACAGGCTAACATTGAACAGGGTAAAGTAGCTGAAACTCACAATACTATGTCTTGTTCTCTTGATTGTACCCAGGTGAAAGACTGTCCAGAATGCTCGACTCTTTTCCAGCCTAAGGCGATCACGACGCTGCGTTGCGGACATACCTTGCCTAGTCTACCTGCAGTCTGTACGGCCACTGCTGCGTCAATACACCAGGGACAGGGCTCTCTTAAGTTTAACAAGGGATTTGTCAACAACATTTCATGCTCTCTCCTATTTGACTCAGGTTGTAGTACTGTGGGCGTCCGGACTTCGCTGATCAACCCAAGTTGTGCCACGGGCAGGGTTGTCAAGTGTGTGACATTTGGTGGCACCGTCGAAACATTTCCCACAGCTATTATTGACCTTAATACACCATTTTTTTCAGGAAAGATCCAGGCATGTCTCCTTCCAAATCCAATTTGTGATGTAATACTTGGTCGCATACATGGTATTAAAGAGTGTACACCACAGCAAATTGCTGAATGGGAAGAGCGACATATTCAAACTGCAAATGCAGTAGTGACTAGAGCGCAAGCTACTAATATGTCGCATGATACACCTATTGAACCTACAGTTCATACCACTTCTGATGATGATGCTCCTATTTCACGGGAGTTGTTTGCAACATTGCAAAAGAATGATGATTCATTAAAAAAAAATTTTAGTATGTGAACAAAAATAATACCAGCAACAAACTTGCAAAATCTAGACATGACTTTATACTCAAAAATGGGATTTTGGTTAGAGTAATACGGGAAAAAGATTCATCCTTATGTTATCAGATCTTAGTTCCATCCTCTATGAGATCTCGTATATTACGACATGCGCATGACTCGCAATGTGCGGGCCATATGGGTTTTTCGCGTACCAAATCCAGAGTGCTTTCGGCATTCTACTGGCCAGGCGTCCATAGGGACATCACTCTCTATTGTTGGTCCTGTTTGATATGTCAGGAAGTTAAGGTACGGGGTCCATTTCATGCGGCTCCTATTCAAGCTGCGGACATCCCGATTAGACCATTTGATAAAATGGCTATAGACATTATTGGTCCGATGCTTCCATCTGCTAGAGGGCATACGCATATTCTTACGTGCATTGACATGTGCACTCGTTGGCCTGAGGCCATCCCTCTCAAGAACACTTCATCTGCCAGTGTAGCAGAGGCATTGATGTTAATCTTCTCACGCATTGGTTTTCCACGGAAAATCTTGTCGGATCATGGGGTTCAGTTCATTTCTGAATCCATGTCTCAAGTTATGAAGACATTAGGTATAGACAGATCTCTTAGTTCTATTTATCATCCGATGTCAAATGGGTTAATTGAGCGTCTCAATAGGACACTCAAGCAGTTGTTGGGTAAGATGACCCAAGACTATCCCCAAGACTGGGATCGGGTCATACCCGCTGCTCTGTTCACGTATCGTGAAGTACAAAATCAAGCCACGGGGTTTTCTCCATTACAGCTAGTTTTTGGCATGCAACCACGCGGTCCGATGTCGTTAATCCACGACTTATTGGTTGACGAGAATATTGAAGAGGAAACTCAATCCTCTTATGAGTATGTGATCTCTCTGAGAAAGAGAATCATAGATGCTTGTAGACTAGCTACTGCATCATCCGAACAAGTCAAAGAAAAAGCTCGTCTATTTGCAAACAAGTATAGACGTCTTCGCCAGCTTATTCCTGGTGACGAAGCTTTAGTATTACTCCCTGCGCATAACAATCGTCTTTTAATTACCTGGCGAGGTCCTTTCAGGATCATCTCAAGAATATCCGATGTCGACTACATCGTTGATGTTAATGGTAAACATAAAACCTTCCACATTAACATGTTGAAGGAGTATTACTCACGTCCTGCTTATCTACAGTCAGTGTTCCAGGCAACTGACGATCCTACACCTCCTATTCAACACTATTCTAGTTTATCAGTCATCCAAGAAGAAGAATCTTCTTTCGATGATGTACAACTACCAATACCGGTTGTACCACTCCATTCCACTGAGAAATGGAATGATGTTACGATCTCATCTATTCTTTCGGCTGATCAACGTCAGCAAGTCTCTAATATTCTACACTCGTATGAGGATGTCCTCACTGACATCCCAGGTCATACGTCAGTCATCCAACATGACATTATTCTGACTGACGATACGCCTATTCGAGTTCGTCCATATCCTATCCCTTTACACTTTCGTGATAAGGTTGATAAGGAATTGGATGAGATGCTTCAATTAAATATAATTGAACCATCTTCATCACCATATTCTTCTTCTATGGTAATCATTAGGAAGAAGGACAACAATATACGTCTTTGCGTAGATTACAGGAAATTAAACAAAGTTACAAAATTCGATGCGGAACCATTACCTCTTTTAGACGACTTATTGGAGAGATTATCTCATGCCACATTCTTTTCGAAATTTGACCTTTCAAAGGGCTATTGGCAAGTGCCACTCACTCCTAAAGCAAAGCCATTCACCGCTTTCTCGACGCCACGGGGTCTTTTTCAATGGAATTTTATGCCATTCGGATTAATGAATGCGCCAGCTACCTTTGTACGCATGATGCGCCGCATATTGTCTCATCGTCCCGATGTCATTACTTATATAGATGACATCTGTCTTTTCAGTGACTCTTGGGATGAACATATTCATGGATTAAAAGCTTTACTTTCTACCTTACGGGATTATAACTTAACAGCGAAACCTTCAAAGGCTTTTGTCGGTTTTCATGACATCTCATTTCTGGGTCACCGCATAGGTCATGGTTTCATGTATACAGAAGACAGTAACGTCTCTAAAATTTTAAACATCTCAGCACCTAAGACAAAAAAACAAGTTAGATCTTTTAGGACTAATACAGTTCTATTCAAAATTCATCCCTCATTTGTCTACTATAACTGCACCTTTTTCGTCTCTACTGAAGAAAGGCACATCTAATGTAATAAAGTGGTCGCAGGATCACCAAACGGCGTTAGACTATATAAAACGATTTTTTTCAAAAGAACCGTTTTTGAGGTTGCCTAACAAAAATCTCCCTTTCATTCTTCGCAGTGATGCATCTTCTTACGCTATTGCTGCAGTTTTGATGCAGGAATATAACGGCACCTTATTTCCGGTGATGTACGTGTCCAGAAAACTTACGGAGAGCGAACTCAAATACTCCGTTTTGGATAAAGAGCTCCTCGCCTTAGTGTGGGCAATCACAAAACTGGAACGTTATCTCCTCAGCTCACACTTTGTGGTGGAATCTGACCAAAAAGCTCTTACCGCACTGAACACGAAGAACGTTAAATCATCGAAGTCAGCGCGTTACGCTATAGCGCTTCAACCATTCAATTTTGAAATACGAGCTATTCCTGGAGTGAAGAATGTGTTCGCAGACTGTTTGTCGAGATGCCCAAGCGAACTTGTCGAAACTAAACCACTTCCAGATGTTGAAACATCCTCACCGATAACATGAATAACTTTGTACATTATCATTGATTGTACATCTATAAAGACTATTTATATAACTGAAGTATTCGTATAAGTATAACACAGGATATACTTACTTATAGATTATAACATTACTTCTTGTGTAGTTACATTTTATTAGTACGAGAACATTGATACTATAGTAACGTTTTATTAGAACGGGAACAGTGGTATTAGAGTAACATTTTATTAGTACGGGAACATTGGTACTACAGTAACTTTTTATTAGTATGGAAACATTGTTAAGAGCGACAAATATACATTTGTTATTCCTATGGAACATATTACACTACATATCGTGTTCGAGAATATATTTTATCGTGTATGGAACATTGAGAACATGTCTCGTCGATTACTAACTAGTTGTAACTGAACATTGACAATGAGTGATATTGGAATTACTTAGAATATATTAGTAACTGGTTATTTGTTGGTAATTAAGAAATATATTAATTAGAATAATTCAATTTAATCTATTTAATTAATTATGGATCACACACATACTAACTTTTTAGTTGTCACGTAATACCTGCATTCACAGGTCTTAGTTATGATATCTCACTGTTAGATCACTAGTCAACCGTACTAGTGTTAGAAAACATTAAGGGTGTTGATTCTTAAAGTGTTTAATTTTGCATTGCTTCATTTTTGCACATTGTATTTTCAATTTTTCTGTTTCATTGATTCTCTTGTCATTGATTATCATCAGTGTTGCTGTTCATTTTCATTTTTGAAATCATATGTTTCAAATTTTTTTTGAAAACTTAGTTGAATTTTATTATCATCTTTTTTTTTATGGTTTTTTCATTTTTCATTTTCAACTTGTTTTTACTTCGAATATTACCACATCGTTCCAAAGTAGGTCGATTGTGTATGTGTGCTTTAATGCATACTATCATTTAGTTATATTGATTTCGTTTAATATTCTTTTCTTAATATGGTATAACTTTATGCATTTCATATATCTTGTTGTAGTTTCGACTCACCTCTCTCGGGTACTAAGTTCAAAAAAATTAATAGAATTAATTTTTTTAAGTGGAGGTAATAAGGGAGCTGTTACGAACATTTATTACCTAAGGGGGTAGTCTTCGGTCCTGCCAAATGTACGCACCAGTCTTAATATAGTTATATTATTTGTGCGTTCGATTGATTCACGCACTGACGTGCACAATGCAGTGTGAGTTGCTTTGGACGCACGGGTAACCTAGTTTGGGAATTGTGACGTCATGTTTTGTATGGGGCAGTACGAACCATGTTGATGTCCGTGGAATATTTCTTGTATTCGGGGCAAGTTTGTGGAAGCCATTATTTCTATTGATATATATATTGGTCTTCATGTCGAAGCCAATAGTGGAAGTATCATGTAAGTGTCGCCCCATTTCACATTGAATGTTTATTGAGTTTTAATTGAAGTATCAGGCCGCTCCTAGTTATGGTCTAGCGGGAATCCATCGTAGTATGTCATTCCTAGAATGGACAAACGGAGTCGATTGCCTTGTTTGAATTACCGTAGAGGGAGGATACCTACGAGGAAACGAAGTTAATTGATTTTGTATGCTTCATATGTTTTAATATGCCGTTTCGCCAATGCCAAAGTCATGGCATGGATTTTGGGAGAGGTTAGTCAACAGAAGACTCTAACCTGATTGTATTGTCGTGTATAACTTTGTCTGGATTATATATATGCTACATAAGTATTGTATGAAGAAAGTCTGGGAATTTTACGGGTATGATATCAAAGATTGATCCTTGAACATGAATCCGTTTACCACGATAGACGTCCTTGGAAGAAGGTCAACGGACTTCATTGTAAATGTATATTAGAGGGTAACAGAAGTGATCCTCAGCTCACGTGGATAGAAGAGGACTTGATTGTTGAAGTATCTCCAAGAATTTAAGAGTATGATCAGCAACTTTAAAGTATGACATTTTGCATCTGTAATCTGTAACTATGACCGTCTTGTGTATTCCCGTCTGTATCGTGTCAATAAATAATATGTACTTTCACCAACGACTTGCGTGCAGTCCTGAATTGGAAAATTGACTACTACTTGTTGGAGTTCAACTTAAGAACACTTCTGAGATATTTTCATTGAGAAAACCATTCGCGTATTTTAAGCTAGCATAGACCAGTGACACCATACACTAGCTTACAACTACCTCTTGACCAATAGAATGAACATCCAACACATGGACAATGTGTAAACAAATAAGAAAATCACTGCAGGCCACAGAGAAGAATTTTTAGAATAACATGGGCAGCAAAATAAAAAATAATGAGAATGTCCTGAAAATGAGAATGTCCTGAAAATGAGAATGTCCTGAAAGAGGCCAGGGCACAAAGAAAGTTTATTACTCTTATTAGAAATGAAGCAATCTGCTTTCTCTGGGCATCTTACGAGATGAGAAAAGCTGGATTACATTGTGAGAACAGAACAAAATGGAAGACAAAAAAAAAAAGATTGGATGATGAAGAGAATGAAACTGGACAGTTTAATACTACAGCATGGAAAGAAGCCAACAACAGAACTGATAAACAGCACGCAGGACAAGAAGTTGTGGAGAGACATGGTTACCCATGCCAACTGGCATGGTACCTGAAAAAGAATTTTTTCTTGACTGTATGGTACAAAAGCATGGACAGTGAACGAGCTAATGGAAGATATACCAAACATTTTAAATGAGGCACAATTCATGGACTCAGAAGTAAACAAATTGAGGACCAGGGAAAACTAGGAATGAAAAGACAAATAATAAAAAAGATGAAAATCCAGGCAAATATAACATTTTAGGCATACACACAGATTTAACACAGACACTGGTTCGATAACTATTCAAGAGAAAGGTTACAGGCAAAGAGGCAAGATGACAACAGCAGTATAACTGGAAAGAAATAAGAAAAGCTGGGTAGAAAGTAGTTCAAGAAAGACAATGTATTTGAGATTCACTATATAACAACCTTTGATGTATACACACATGTATATATTATATCCATTAAGAGAAAACTCCTATTTTTCCATATTGTCACCTCCATTCTCAACTGCTTTCTGCACCATTTTAACAATTACTGTATTCATCTTGAAAAACCCTGACACTGCATTCTTGAGGCAATGTTTTGACACTGCCACATGAGACATGCCCACTTTATCCGTTAATTATTCAGCCCCATGCAAAACTGTGCATCTCCATACACCTTCCATTGCCACGTTGTCACACCAGGAATTTAATTACAGCCCCTTGTTTCTGACAGATTTCTAGTGCAGCCATCCATTCTGAATATATTGCAAAGCAACATCACTAACAGGAAGTAAGCAGGAACAAGAGGATCGAAGAATACACTTAGAAACTTTTTTTTTTTTTTTTTTTTAAATGAAGAAGAATATCTCGTTCAACCTCTGATAGCTTATGATTAGTATAGAAAGTGTCTCTAATTCCAGGTAACATTTTCAATTGCCAATACCTGATCATGGCATCATTTCTCCTTTCCATTTATTGGAAACTGAGTAAATTAAAGTGCCAAATTATGTGGATGATTTATAAACTATGAAAAAAAAGCAAAGCTTTGAAATTAAACAGTTAAAAACAAAAAACAAGGCACAACAATTTTGGAGTGTTTCCCCCCCCCCCCCCCCCCGCCCCCCCCACACACACACCACACACACACACAATGTATGGCTGGGTTGTGGTCGCCCCAACAAATGAATATACCAGAATGGTCTAACTTACAGAGATCAATAAAAATGTTTCCTAACATTTGGTACTTTTCAATTACATTTAGGGCACAATGGTTACTGGATGTTCTGTTAGTACATCATTCATAATATCAATCTCAAACTACGAATGAACAAACTTTATTTCCAAAGTTTTAAGAATTGGGCGTGCAGGTCCGTCTATCATTCTGCCCTTCCACTCTCATAAACATTAAGGCATCTACATATTTATAATACTGTCATATTGTCTAACATCTGTAAAATTTTGAAGGCTTTTATGTTTTTAGGGTGCATAACTAAATGATTCATGGACATATTTGTCATATTCCTCTGATGAACATGATTTGCATGCATCAGAGAATGAAACAGACCACATTTTTTTGGACATGTTATGAAAATAAGAAAGTTAGAATACAATGTGACAATAACATACCTGTCAACCTGTAAGAATTTTTTGTACAATACGTATTTTTGATACTTTTAGCAGTGTACGGCCGTACAGACTCGTTGTACGGATTTTTCCCCCCTCCCCCGAAAAAAAAAATCGAAATTTTTTTTTTTTTTTAACAAAAATTCTAAAGATATTTTCCAACCCAAGTTTTTTTAAATCTGAAAATATTTTCTAGCCCAGGTTTTTTTTAACCAATTTTTTTTTTTTTTTTAATTTTTACTTCCCGGAATCTCGGCGTCTGTTTTTAAACTGAGGTCTCTCCCAGCAACCAATCAAATCTTTTTATACCCAACAATTCAGAAAAATCTTTGAATTCGGCTTAAACACTTTCGGTTTTCAGCGTGACATGACGTATTATTAAAGTTACCTGTTATCAGCCATGCTTGCCAAGACACTTTGATGCCATTTTGTTTAAAAAAGCTATGTACTTATAACTTGGTTAAATATTGCTGTTGTTTTACTTTGTTGCAATTTAATCGCTGTCTTAATCTTTCAAGTTATATCTTGCCCTTCAGTATATTTCCGATAAATTATTGTCATAATATTCTGTGCAGGCCCTACATAACTAGAAAAAAAAAAGTTTGTTTGCGTTGAGTAGGCCTACTTTATTCCAGCGGTCAAGATTCACTGCTTTATTTTTAATAAAGTGGCAATCTATTATAACTGGTCTAGGCTACCAACTTTTAAATAATAATTTTGTAAATTTTTGGTAGTACGTTTTTTTCTTCCTAGATTTGATATTCTGTTCATAATTTGGTTAATTTTTTATTTCTTGCTGTTAGCTGTTTGCTTTGCTTCGTTGTATTTTATTTTTGTCGTTCTCGTAATCTTTCCAGTTATATTTTGACCATTTAGATATTTCCAATAAATTAATATCATAAAATTTTGTGTAGGCCCTACAAAAGTAGGAAAAAAAAGTTTATTTGCATTTAGGCCTACCTACTTTATTCCACCAGCGGGCTGATCACCCGCTTGCCAGCCATACTGATTACGGAAACAACAATTAATTTTTTGTTGTACCAATAAACGCCATTAGGCGTAACGGAACAACAATTAGTTTCTTGTTGCCCTAAGACGCCTCTAGGCGTATTGGCTACGGACTGCTTTGTCGGTCAGTGGCTAAGGACGGAAGAAGAAGAAGACTTTATTCCAGCGGTCGAGATTCGCTGCTTTATTTTTTAATAAAGTGGCAATCTATTATCACTGGCCTAGGCTACAAACTCTTAAATAATTTTGTAAATTTTTGGTGCTATGTTTTTCTTCCTAGATTTGATATTCTGTTCATAATTTGGTTAATTTTTTTTTTTATTGCTGTTAGCTGTTTGCTTTGCTTCGTTGTATTTTTTTTTTTTTTTTTTTTTTGTCGTTCTCTTAATCTTTCCAGTTATATTTTCATCATTTAAATATTTCCAATAAATTAATGTCATAATATTCTGTGTCAGCCCTACATAACTAGAAAAAAAGTTTGTTTACGTAAACTTCGCTGCTTTATTTTTCAATAAAAAAATCCACACAGACTGCAGGATATCCATGAATACAGACACACTCACTACTTTTTTACAGTGTAAGATTAACATTGATACATGCTGTGCAGACTTTAAGTCCACAAATGCAATTCTGCAAAGTGCTAAAAGTGCATGTGTTGATTATAATACAAAACACTGTGCATCGAAAGAATAGTACCTCACGATCACTAAGTTTATTATATGTAAAGAACAGCATGAGACTATTAGCATGTTTTATATCACACTAATTCAAATGCTAATAGATTTGTATATGTCATTTCTCGTTTTAAAACTGTATTGTGTATAATTTATGAATATATTTTTTGCGTAAGGATTTTTGGGTGTTTGTAAGGATTGTTTTGGTCAGGCGTACAGGTTTTTGTCTCAGGAGATTGACAGGTATGCAATAAGCAAAATTTTTGGGAAACACAAGACAAAAAGAGTAGACAGTAAACAGTTTACACCAGTTTAAGATGATCGCCTATACCAGTTGGTATGGCACCCAAAGAAGAATTATATCTCTGGCAGTTATATTTTTAACAAAATGTATTTGAATATGTAATACTGTTAAAAGAAACTGGTTATACAAATAACTGTGAAGTAACTTTTCTATGATTCACCTGGACATTTATAGTATGCCGCAATTGGACGGATCATATTCTTAAACAGTTAGGAGCAAGTCAGAAATGATTCCATAAGCTAATTTTGGAAAATCTAAATTTAAAAAAATATCAGAAAAAAACACACATTCAAGATAATAAATAAGATGAGGTCTAATGACAAAACACCTTATCTGACCATGTGCTCACTAAAAATAAGAGGACCTGTGCTGAGGAAACAGAATATCTTTCACAAATTAGGCAGAATATTAATTTTCATAAATCAGCGCTTAAAACATACATACAGTTTTAAATATACAATATCTGAGCCAATTTGTTTTCTTGTATACCAAATTTTCAAAGCTCACACTCATCAGCCTGAAAGATAAGCTAACTCAGAAATGGCAGGAAAAATATTTACAGCAGTCTCTAGCATCAGTTTTTTAAAAATCATCCCATAATATATACAGATCAATAAACACTAATTCCAAGTGTATTTTTTTTAAACACATTAATGACATTATTTAAACAGATTACCTCATATCAAACATAGCAACCATGCAATAAAAACAGCAATTTAATAAAACACAGTAATCATTAAATCAACAAGGCAATTTAATCAGCAGGTCTGCTCTTTCATCAACCTTCTGTAGCAATAAGCTGACCAATGGTTGCACAAAGTCATCCTGAAATAAATGGAGATACTTTGAGAGATTACACATTCGATCATTATGTTGGCCGTGACAATTAAATGTCTGGAAAATTATCACAGATATGGATCAGGAAAAAGTTAACAGCCACATCAAGTAAAAACTGCTAACACAGAAGTATATCTGGACAGACAGGTATGCCTTGCCCTTAGAGAGTAATACACAAGAAAAGACAAAGGCTGGGACAATAAAAATATAGACAAAATAGACTGACAGCTTTGTGATAAAAAGACAGAAAATATACTTCCCTGAAGATCAAGAAAATAGCTAGAAAACATTTTAAAGAAAAAAAGATCAGCAACAGAAAAAAATTAAGAATAAGTTGAAGAAGCAGCATAGAGCTGGTGACAATGTAAGACTACTGCAGTTGTCACATGCTTCAAAAATCCAACTGCAGTAGGTTAAGTAAAGCAATGCAGGGCATAAAATGTACTTTTATATATGTACATTTATACGATCACATAAAACAGAACAATCTGATTTATGGTGCACAGTAATTCTACTATATATGATAAATATTCAGATTAGACACAAGTAATCAGCATACAATGATAAGACATTCAAATTACCTACAAGTGGACAACAACAAAATAATATCATACTTAAATTAGATGCAAGCAGACAGCTAACAAATGACAGTGCATTCAAATTAGATACAAGCAGATAACATAAAAATGAGAGCACAGTCAAATTGATGTAAGCAGACCACAAACATATAACTTAGTGTAAGATATTCAAATTTGATAGAAGTAGACAAAACACAGATGATAAGACATTGAAATTATGTACAAATAGCATACAAATGACAAGACAATCAATTTATGTACAAGCAGACAGCACACACATTAATAAAAGGTTCAAATCTGGTACATGCAGATGCATATTTACCCTGCTGTTCATCAGCTTCTCACACTTTCGCAGCCAACTTCTGTCCAGCTTTGTCTCTTCCCCTGTAACTGAATCCTGAAGAGAAGCAGACAAGAATACAACATCATTATGAAGTCATCCACAGTCATAAGACATCCACAAGTACAAGGTATCAATAAGCATAAGTCATTCATTTGCAGAAGATATAACATAAATGTGAACAAGACATCCACAAGTACAAGGTATCAATAAGCATAAGTCATTCATTTGCAGAAGATATAACATAAATGTGAACAAGACATCCACAAGTACAAGGTATCAATAAGCATAAGTCATTCATTTGCAGAAGATATAACATAAATGTGAACAAGACATCCACAAGTACAAGGTATTAATAAGCGTAAGTCATTCATTTGCAGAAGATATAACATAAATGTGAACAAGACATCCACAAGTACAAGGTATCAATAAGCATAAGTCATTCATTTGCAGAAGATATAACATAAATGTGAACAAGACATCCACAAGTACAAGGTATCAATAAGCATAAGTCATTCATTTGCAGAAGATATAACATAAATGTGAACAAGACATCCACAAGTACAAGGTATCAATAAGCATAAGTCATTCATTTGCAGAAGATATAACATAAATGTGAACAAGACATCCACAAGTACAAGGTATCAATAAGCGTAAGTCATTCATTTGCAGAAGATATAACATAAATGTGAACAAGACATCCACAAGTACAAGGTATCAATAAGCGTAAGTCATTCATTTGCAGAAGATATAACATAAATGTGAACAAGACATCCACAAGTACAAGGTATCAATAAGCGTAAGTCATTCATTTGCAGAAGATATAACATAAATGTGAACAAGACATCCACAAGTACAAGGTATCAATAAGCATAAGTCATTCATTTGCAGAAGATATAACATAAATGTGAACAAGACATCCACAAGTACAAGGTATCAATAAGCGTAAGTCATTCATTTGCAGAAGATATAACATAAATGTGAACAAGACATCCACAAGTACAAGGTATCAATAAGCGTAAGTCATTCATTTGCAGAAGATATAACATAAATGTGAACAAGACAAGGTAAAGGTAGTTCCATAGCAGATACTGCCTTAAGGGAATGAAGTGTTAGAGACTTCACCTGTACTAGGTCTCAGCTTTATGAGGTGGGTTGACCAGTTCCCTACATGTAAGGTAAAACAAAAAGATAAAGCTAGTCTGATAGCTGATACTGCTGTAGGGGAGAAGCTTTATAGACTTCACTATACTAGGTCCAGCTTAAAGAAGTAGGGTGAGCCATTCCATTTCTTGCTGCCTTTGTCTTCCCTAAATCAAGAGCAGAGTGAGTACTGACATGTAAAACATCAACTATGCATGACATCAGCAGGTGTAAGACATTACATGTACAACCCAAAAGTATGTATGACACCAACATGTACAAGACATCAAAGTGTACAAGATATCAACATGCACAAGACACTAAAATGTACAAGACATCAACATACATAAAATATCAGAGTCAACTTCAGAATTGCTAAGCAGTGATAAATTATATCAACTATGATCTTCTATAACAACTTCATGGTCACCAACATGATATTTATTTCACCTGTCAAAGTATATTTTATGTTAGGCTGATATTTCTCATAAATGATACATGGAATAGAACAAAACAACCACAGCACTGAATGCCTAAAAGAACCAAAGCAAAGCTGTAATACCTTTGGAAGAATGCCCTTAGAGTGGTATTTTACATGATAATCGAACAAGATATGCCCTAGTTAACAAGGGAATGAGGATGCAGTGGAATTCACACTGCTCTTGTGCGAATTCCAAGGTTAGATCTCTAGCCCAGTACCTCCACACATCATGGAAACAGACAACTTTGATTTACCTGGCCAACACTTCAGTGATTGACTAGCCAGACTAGAGTAGCCCACCATCATGACTTCCTCTGAGGTCAAACATGTAGAGAACCCAATATTGCACACTAAGCTTGGGGGTATCACCTGAAACCCAGACGTGAACCTGGCTTTTACCTGACTGGCTGAGTGCAAAAGGATCAAACAATGAATTTATGATATGTGAGAGAGTGTAGGAAGTGGCTCTGTGCATGGCATGACAATGCCTTGGGACAGCCCAGAACCAGAGCACAGAATTATAGTCTGTACATTTGGAAAGCCACCATTGATGGTAGGGAATGCACGGTATGCAGCCTCCATTCTTCTTTTTAGCCTGAAACCAGATATGAAGATAGATTTAAACGCATGCCAGGCTAGAGTAGAATACTTGGGAAAGAAACTGTAGTTCATGACTCCAACTCAAGAAGTTTCAGAATGGCAGAAAAGCCACAAACAAAGCCTAGACTACCATGCAGATAATGACAAAGATTCTTCAACTTGGCATTGGCTGCAAAACAGCAACTTGCTCAGCAGCCCTTGTTAAACAACAACAGTAACACAGAAAGGATTCTATTAAAAAAAAAAAGCACAAAAATGTGTTACCACAAACAAAAATCACAAGCTGAAACAGACTTTACATTTCTTTTAATTATCAAAAACCCTTAAAAGTTAATTTTTAACATTGAGACTACCCCTTTCCCAAGAGTAACTCCTGTGACACTGACAGCGGTAATAACTGATTTACAATCTGTAGGAGTAACAAGACATCATCTTATTTATGCATACTGAAAATGTTCTGAGAAGCGTTTCCCTAAATACAAAAGTTCTCACACCTTAGAGTCTCGGTCCCCATCTGCACTCATGATATCCTCCAGGTCAGAGTAGCTCAAGTTCAGAATATCACGTGCTTTATCCTGAGCTCGCTGGAGGGATAAATCATTATCATGATGAGTGTGTTCCTGAGCAATCTTAACCTCCCTCTGTTTGGAACGAGTCTGATCCACACGGCTGACAAGTTCAGAGGCCAGAATCTGTAACAAAAAGTTTCTATGCAAGTTCATTCAGATCTTGTGGTTCTACAGCAATCAGGTCAATTTTTAACAACCTGGAACATCTCTTTTAACATCTATCTTTTCTTCCTTCTCTAAAGGTAAAGGTAGCCTGACAGCAGATACTGCCATAGGTACAGTGCTTGAGACTTCACTATACTTGGTCAAGCTTTATGAGGTAGGGTGACCAGTTGCCTTCAATAACTCAAGAGCAGAGTCAGGTACCCAGTTACAGCTGGGTATACTGGAGTGTGAATTAATATGAAACAAATATAAAGGTATGTTATCAGGCACTCGCAGGAAATAAAGAAGTAGAACACCAGACAACAGAAAAACAACAGACATGAGTGGCGTACCCAGGATTTGAACACTGGACCTTCCGTGCGACAACCCCGCCTAGCCATGCAAGCGAATCACACTATCTGCCCTGCCATCTACGCATCATCAAAAAATGATGTTTCAATGGCAGGTCAACAGTGCGAACCACAATACATGACACCAGAAGTCCACCATGGGCAGTTCAGCCTATTAATGACACAATCACTTCTGTTGTATTTCTATCAAGCAGTATAGGCCGAATCCAACAAGACAAGGACCTTAATACTGTGTCCAGTAAATGATAGTAGACTAGAACAGTGAGAACAGGATAGTGGGTAGGTTTGGTATTGTATAAACATTTATTACACATAATTGAGGGAAACCCGAGGCCTGTAAACAGTAAATTAATATGAAACAAATATAAAGGTATGTTATCAGGCACTCGCAGGAAATAAAGAAGTAGAACACCAGACAACAGAAAAACAACAGACATGAGTGGCTTACCCAGGATTTGAACACTGGACCTTCCGTGCGACAACCCCGCCTAGCCATGCAAGCGAAACACACTATCCGCCCTGCCATCTGCGCATCATCAAAAAATGATGTTTCAATGGCAGGTCAACAATGCGAACCACAATACATGACACCAGAAGTCCACCATGGGCAGTTCAGCCTATTAATGACGCAATCACTTCTGTTGTATTTCTATCAAGCAGTATTGGCCGAATCCAACAAGACAAGGACCTTAATACTGTGTCCAGTAAATGATAGTAGACTAGAACAGTGAGAACAGGATAGTGGGTATGTTTGGTATTGTATAAACATTTATTACACATAATTGAGGGAAACCCGAGGCCTGTAAACAGTAAATTAATATGAAACAAATATAAAGGTGTTATCAGGCACTCGCAGGAAATAAAGAAGTAGAACACCAGACAACAGAAAAACAACAGACATGAGTGGCTTACCCAGGATTTGAACACTGGACCTTCCGTGCGACAACCCCGCCTAGCCATGCAAGCGAATCACACTATCCGCCCTGCCATCTACGCATCATCAAAAAATGATGTTTCAATGGCAGGTCAACAGTGCGAACCACAATACATGACACCAGAAGTCCACCATGGGCAGTTCAGCCTATTAATGACGCAATCACTTCTGTTGTATTTCTATCAGTGTTCAAATCCTGGGTAAGCCACTCATGTCTGTTGTTTTTCTGTTGTCTGGTGTTCTACTTCTTTATTTCCTGCGAGTGCCTGATAACATACCTTTATATTTGTTTCATATTAATTTACTGTTTACAGGCCTTGGGTTTCCCTCAATTATGTGTAATAAATACTGGAGTGTGACACTACCAGATTTTGAAATTGGAACCTAGTAACTTTGCTGTAAGAGACAAGTGTTCTAACCACTCTGCCAAATAGATGTTCCTTTCTCTTCTACACACCAAAACACAAACAATTTTTAACTTCTTTTCTTTCCCCATCAAATCTTGACCAATGCTCATAAGTAAAGAGGAGAAAAACCTGACAGCTGACATAGCTCTGACACTGCCAAAAATCTGCTGGCAGCCAAAAAATAAGTCAGACTATGCCATCAAGTGACATATATGTTACTCTGGCAGTTTGGTAGCTAATAGTCATTAAGACACTTCAGCACCTTTCACACATGCTACTTTACGGTTTGGTCATACAAGCCAATCAAATTACGCCTACATTTTGCATAACATTTTAGTGTTTCTGGCAAATAAATGAAAGACAAAGTTTGCTCCAATTTTTTTTTTTTCAACCAAAATATGATTCAGCAAATATCACATGGTCCCATTCCCTATTTACAAGTTTTTTTTTCTACATACTCTGATATCTCCTACTCCCTCCTGCCGAACAAGTCACAAGCAACAAAAGTCAACTTTAGATAAGAAACATAATCCAACATGTGTCACATATAACATCACTAACCTATTCCGACCAGCAGTGAACACATCTTTAAAGCGATATGCTGATCCTTCAAAACACTGTTACACCAGCACTTTACATACATTTACCTTAGTTTTCATATAAAACAACAAAGATATTTAAGTACACAAACATCACAAAAATATACTGCTAAAAAATATACTAACACAGACTAGGGTGGCCATTTTAGCTTGGGCCAAATCCTCATCACATAAAACAAAGTGCTACAGAAACTAGCACTACAAGAGCCTATAAATGCTTGATGCATACTTCCTGCAAGGGGGTCGGCTTCAGTGGTGGCTCCATGACTCCGTAAGGAGCACAAAGGAAAGTTATGATGAAATCCAGTTTCCCTAAGTACTGAAAGAGTTAATAAACAGTACAGGAGTTTCTCAGATCTTGCAGTGTTCCATTCAGTTAATTATAGTTAGATTATGTACCTTCACCAAGGAGTAGAACTGTGTTAATCTGCTCTGAGCTGCTGTTAGCTTCTCTCTGGCAACATCAATAGCAGACTCAGACTGTGTGGCCAGACCATGAAGGTGCTGCTGCGCTGACATCTCTAGATCAACCAGGGCTGCCTCTAGATTTGTCCTCTGAGTGGAAGCTTCTTGCAACTGCTTGTTCTGAAATAGAAAATGCTAACCAAGATATTTAAAACCACTCTAAACAATTATTTGCAAATTATTCTCAAGCTAATTGTAGAAATCAAAAATTAAAGCTCCCTGCCATGAATATTTGTTGAGAAATATACACGTTGTCAAAATGTTCTCTTGGAAATCATTTGCTATCATCATCATCATCGTTACGTTTCAGCATAGGACTTCAACAAGTTCATGCCAAGCCCTCCTTATCCCTTCATTCCCGTCTTCAGTTCTTTTCTGCATCTGTTTCTCAGTCTCCCTCAACTTCTCTTACCCTGGGGATTCCAGAACAAGGACTGCCTTGTGATGCTATCAACAGGTTTCCCCAATGTGTGTCATATCCATTGCTAATATCTACTTCGAATTTAAATTATGTACTTTTGTTGACTTGTCCATATTTGCTGAAGTTTTATTTGGCTTAAAGCTTCTACGGGATGGTTTAGCCAGCCCCATGCCAAATCCCCTTAATTGCTTTCTACTGCATGCTGTGTAGGTTACTGTATTACTCTTTGCTTCCATTTCAGTCCCCAGTAACACAAGGGTGCATGTGGTTTGTTGCAATCATAATGTTCCCGTCTCCTGTGTGTGCATGTTATTTTATTTTTTTTTAACATAAGATAATTGTTTTACCTCAAAATAACACTTGACAACAAGTTCGACACTTAGCTGTACCTTAGTATTAATCTTAGTAATCTTATGCACTTAAAGCAGGCCACCGATTGTTGGCGCTACCATGTCCACTTACTACTTAGTCATCCCTCTTCTTCCCTGGAGTGTAGAGATTAGCCAGAGAGAGTGCCATGCTATCCTTTCAGCTGTCTTCCTTTTGGCTTGGCTCCAACCAGTCTTTGGTCTCCCAGCAAAATCGGGGTTGCCCTAGAAGTCTGGATCCCTGGCTTTTGGTTTTCCACATCTGTCATGGCAGTTGGTCTTCTGCCACTGCCACATCCAGAGTTTTATTGATTATCACAAGCTTCCCAAGTCACATCTCTGCCAGCAGATATTATAACTTGACCCGCTTGTAGATCACTGGCTTAGTGGAAAGCTGATTATTATACATCACAATGATACTAAAGTGTATCAAAACTCTGAAGATCTCTCCATATAAAAAGAATCTTCTGGAACTTTTCGACAAAAATGAACAAAGAAGCTGATATATTTCTTGTTGTAATGTTTCTTAGATCTTCCTTCTCAAATAATATTTCTCAACGTAGCTCTATGAAAAAAGGTAGTCATATCAGATACTGCTATAGGATAGTTAATGAGAGATTTCCCCTGTACGAGGTCTTAGTTTCAAGAAGTGATGTGACCAGTTCCCTTCCTTGTTGCCTTTGCCATCCCTAACCCAACAGCAGAGCCAGATTCTCATTTACAGCTGGACAGACAGGAATGTGACACTACCTGCTTTTGAACCTGGTATCTTTGCCTGAGGAAGCTAAAGCTCTAACCAATCTGCCACTTGACTCTCTATAAATAGCTTTTATTAATATAAAAGGTTTTGTTTGTTTAAATATTACTTAAAATGAAAAGTTATGTTCTCACTTTATGATCAAGCTCCAAAGATATCTTGATAAATTTGTCTTCATATTCCTTCTTCTCCTTCAAGATAATGGCAAACCTTTGCTTGAGAGAGTCCAGCTGAAAATCAAGTACATTAAAAGCAGAAGTTACGTAGAATTTATTGGCTATACAAACAGCAGTTATCAGCGATCCTAATACTGATCATACATACACTTCATTCGCTCATTACCCTTCAGCTCCCAAAGCAGCATACGTCTTCAACATACTCATCCCCAAGTCCTTCTATCACATGCCATCAGCTCAAGGTCTTTTCATGTCTTTCTCATCCTTGTCATTTCTGACTAAAGTTCTCTTCTCTGTGTATTTTTCAATCTCCTTCTACTTCTCTTACTCTGAGGATTTCAAAACAAGGACTGCTTCGTGATGCTTTCAATAGGTTTTCTCAGAGTGTGTCCTATCCATCACCAGCGTCTTCTTATCTCTCGTTCCATTGGCACTTGTCTGGTTCTTGATCAGTTCCGTGCTGGTGATCTTGTTGTACCATTTCAATCTTTCTATTCCATACAAGCAACCACTTATAAAAGCCTGCAACTTCTTGGTTGTTGTTTTTGTTGTTCTCCATGTTTTAGAGCCATACAATAAGACTGACTTGACATTTGAGTTGAAAATTCTGATTTTTATATTGGACTTGATTTCTTTTGATGTCCATATTTTCCAGAGCAAGGAAAGCTTCTCTTGCTGTTTGTATCCTTATTTTGATATCACTATCAGCCTCTCCTACTCTGTTTAAATTGCTGCCATGAGATGTATATGATTCTATATCTCATGCGGGTGTTTCTTCAAGTGCAACTTTTTATCATTTCCTGCATTTATTCTCATTATCTTTGCCTCCCCAGTGTATTTTCAAACCAGCTCGCTGTAAACTGTAATCAAACATTTTCATTTGGTCTTGCATCTGATTATGGTTATAGGACAGAAGAGTAAAGCAATTGGCAAAATCTAGATCGTCAACTGGTTTTGTCAGAGTCTGTTGAATTCCATTTCTGTTAGCTGATATTGATGTTTTCATAACCAAATCTATAGCCAGTAAGAAGAGAAATGGTGACATGAGGCATCCATTTCACACTCCAGTTCCTATTCCAATCGATTCTGTAAGCTGTCCTTCATGAAGAACTCTGCATGTCATGTCTTCGTATGTTTCCTTTATTAAATTAATGATCTTCAGGTAGATTCCATAATGCCTCATCAGTTTCCAAAATGATTCTCTATCAACACTGTCAAATGCCTTCTAATAGTCCATAAATCCAATGTAAAGAGGTGAGTTCAGTTCCAAACTTATCAGCATATTTTGTGCTATATCATGACCCAACTGATATTCGGTTATCAAATATTTATTTATAGAGTGGTTACATCAGAGATGCTTAAAAGGCGACTAATATGAGGTTGAGCATGGGGCTGGCAACCTCATAATGTAAAACATATTGCCACAGGAACCATTTCTGCAACAGCATATGAATGCTTGTGCAGGCTTCCTGCAAGGGGACCAGCTATAGTTGTGGGCTCCATGCTCCCACTATGAGCGCAAAATAAAATGAATGATAAAGGGAGATTACATCAGGAGTTAAAAATGCATTCTGCAAATCTCAAAAGATGTTTGCAAATGAAAAATAAATAAAACCTCCCTGAATTATGTTCAAAACACATGGACTGATACAGCTTACACCATCTTAAGGTTGTTCTCTCAGGCCTTCCAAACCTGTAATTTTCACTGGATAAAAACAGAGTTTTTAACTCATTCCCCCCCAGGCTGTTTTTGGGTTTTACCCAGGCCCGAAAATGGATGCAATTTTTTCAGACAGGTGAGGTTTTAAAAACAGACAGTGGACAAATACATAAGTTCAGTAGGTAGTTGTGTTATACATTTAAATGTGTGAAATTGACTGGAGAATCTTATGAAATGCTTCATATAATTAATTAATATGAATAGGTGTGTGTTATGTCTTGTGAAGTGTAGACTTGATTAAAAAAGTGTTAAAAATTTTTTTTTTAATTGTATACTTAAACTTAAATATTTCAGCTCCCAATTAATGTATGGCAATAAAATGTTCAGAATGTCAGTGCACATTTAGTTTGAAACATATCTAGAAACTTTTATCACTATCACTTCATAGATGTAATTTTTATGATTTTTTTTCTCAAAGCCACATATGTTTGTAAAAACAACTGCTCAAAATGTGTGCAATTTTTCTCTTCAGGTTATATTTTAAAAACAGGCAGTAGATACACATTTTATTTAACTAGGTGTTAATGTTATACATTTAAATGTGTGAAATTGACTGGAGAATCTTATGAATTGATTCATATAATTAATTTATATGAATAGGTGTGTGTTATGTCTTGTGAAGTGTAGACTTGATTTTAAAAATGTTTAAAAAATAAAATAAAATTGTATACTTAAATTTAAATATTTCAGCTCCCAATAAATGTATGGCAATAAAATATTAAGAATATCAGTGCACATTTAGTTTGAAACATATCTAGAAACTTTTATCACTATCACTTCATAGATGTAATTTTTATGATTTTTTTTCTCAGAACCACATATGTTTGTAAAAACAACCGCTCAAAATGTGTGCAATTTTTCTCTTCAGGTTATATTAAAAAAACAGGCAGTAGATACACATATTATTTAACTAGGTGTTTATGTTATACATTTAAATGTGTGAAATTGACTGGAGAATCTTATGAATTGATTCATATAATTAATTGATATTAATAGGTGTGTGTTATGTCTTGTGAAGTGAAGACTTGATTTTAAAAATGTTTAAAAAATAAAATAAAATTGTATACTTAAATTTAAATATTTCAGCTCCCAATAAATGTATGGCAATAAAATATTAAGAATATCAGTGCACATTTAGTTTGAAACATATCTAGAAACTTTTATCACTATCACTTCATAGATGTAATTTTTATGATTTTTTTTCTCAGAACCACATATGTTTGTAAAAACAACCGCTCAAAATGTGTGCAATTTTTCTCTTCAGGTTATATTTTAAAAACAGGCAGTAGATACACATTTTATTTAACTAGGTGTTAATGTTATACATTTAAATGTGTGAAATTGACTGGAGAATCTTATGAATTGATTCATATAATTAATTTATATGAATAGGTGTGTGTTATGTCTTGTGAAGTGTAGACTTGATTTTAAAAATGTTTAAAAAATAAAATAAAATTGTATACTTAAATTTAAATATTTCAGCTCCCAATAAATGTATGGCAATAAAATATTAAGAATATCAGTGCACATTTAGTTTGAAACATATCTAGAAACTTTTATCACTATCACTTCATAGATGTAATTTTTATGATTTTTTTTCTCAGAACCACATATGTTTGTAAAAACAACCGCTCAAAATGTGTGCAATTTTTCTCTTCAGGTTATATTAAAAAAAACAGGCAGTAGATACACATATTATTTAACTAGGTGTTTATGTTATACATTTAAATGTGTGAAATTGACTGGAGAATCTTATGAATTGATTCATATAATTAATTGATATTAATAGGTGTGTGTTATGTCTTGTGAAGTGAAGACTTGATTTTAAAAATGTTTAAAAAATAAAATAAAATTGTATACTTAAATTTAAATATTTCAGCTCCCAATAAATGTATGGCAATAAAATATTAAGAATATCAGTGCACATTTAGTTTGAAACATATCTAGAAACTTTTATCACTATCACTTCATAGATGTAATTTTTATGATTTTTTTTCTCAGAACCACATATGTTTGTAAAAACAACCGCTCAAAATGTGTGCAATTTTTCTCTTCAGGTTATATTAAAAAAACAGGCAGTAGATACACATATTATTTAACTAGGTGTTTATGTTATACATTTAAATGTGTGAAATTGACTGGAGAATCTTATGAATTGATTCATATAATTAATTGATATGAATAGGTGTGTTATGTCTTGTGAAGTGTAGACTTGATTTTAAAAATGTTTAAAAAATAAAATAAAATTGCATACTTAAACTTAAATATTTCAGCTCCCAATTAATATATGGCAATAAAATATTAAGAATATCAGTGCACATTTAGTTTGAAACATATCTAGAAACTTTTATCACTATCACTTCATAGATGTAATTTTTTTTATTTTTGTTCTCAAAACCACATATGTTTGTAAAAACAACCGCTCAAAATATGTGCAATTTTTCTCTTCAGGTTATATTTTAAAAACAGGCAGTAGATACACATTTTATTTAACTAGGTGTTGATGTTATACATCAACATGTGGGAAATTGACTGAAGAATCTTGTGAAATGCTGTAGATAATTATTTGATGTAGGAAAAGAGTCTGTCATGTTATGTGAAGTGTAGACCTAATCAAAAATAACTGGAAAAAAGATAAATAAACTGTACTCACATATGTCAGCTCCAGTTTAATCCATAGCAGAAAAATCTCAGAATATCAGTGCACATCCATTTTGAAACACAACACATTTTACCACAATCACTTCAAATATATAATTTATATGATTTTTTTCCTACACCACAAATTTCTGTAAATACCAAACAACTATGACTAATATTATTTACACCAACTATATTCTATCATTTTTGGTTTGACAATGTGCTTCCACTTTGGCCTGAGAAGATACAAGGAAAACCTTGGATTATACTGCTTATATTGCCATCTGCCTTTATACCCTATTACCACTTCATTCAAACTGAGATTTTGGAATGGGTAAAAGGCACTCTGAAATTTTTGCAACAACATGTTCATAAAATCTTTTCTTTTCCTTGTGAATTTTCATCAGAGGCATGAAGCATTGTATGATATAATGCTTCAAATCTACTTCTTGAAAACATTTGAAGAAACCAAGGAGTATAACATTCTGCAGATGTAGACCAGTAGTTGCGAATGCATGGTCTTTTCTGAATCCCAATATTTATTAGGACAGCAATAAACTTATCAAGTTCATGGCGTGTGACTTTGGTCCACCGAGAATACAATGAATATTGTTTCGCAGGGTTATTTTGAATAGATTTGAGTCTGGTATAATCACTGATGCGGTATAACACCAGAAATGGTTAAGTACATGGGAGCATCAGGCGACCTATTACTCTTAAAGGTCCTACAGGCAGCATGGTGCAACAAGACCATACCAAAGGATTGGGAGATTGCCATCATAACACCAATTTTCAAAAAGGGTGACAATCGACAATGTGGAAACCATAGAGGCATATCCCTTCTCAGTGTCCCTGGTAAAATCTACTCTAGAATCCTAGAGCAGAGACTCCGACGCCTAGCTGAGCCACAATTGGATGAGGTCCAGTGCGGATTCCGAGCAAACCGAAGTACTCAAGACCTAATCTTCACACTCAGACAGCTGAGTGAAAAGGCCCTTGAGTATAAGAGTGAGATCCATCTTTGTTTTATAGATCTGGAAAAGGCGTTTGACAGGGTCCCCTGGAGCAAACTTTGGGACTGTTTGGCAAGGAAGAATATTCCAGCACCTCTGATTCATGCTATACAGAGCTTCTACAAGTCTTGCAGAAATTATGTGAGGACAGCAAACCATAAGTCAGAAGAGTTCAGAACCACCACTGGTGTAAGACAAGGTTATATCCTATCACCTTACCTCTTCATACTCCTTATGGACGATGTCATCAAGGCATGTAAGGAGAGAACAAGAAAGTATTCAGTGGGGTACTGGAAGATGGGACAGGTCTATATTTCGGAGCTGGCATTTGCTGATGATGTTGCCCTGATTGCTAAATCAGAGGCACATCTCCAATCCAACCTGCAAGTCTGGAAGGAAGAGCTGGAGAAGAGAGGGATGGTCATAAGCAGCTCTAAAACAAAATCCATGGTGATATCACGAGAAGAAAGAAAACATCAGATTAAGTTGGGAGAACAGGTCCTGGAGCAGGTCGACCACTTTAAATATCTCGGAGCTATTATAGACCGAAAGGGAGGCATCAAAGAAGAGTTGGCCACTCGAAAAGCAGCGGCTGGGAGACTTTTTCAGGCCATAAATCGTGGATTCCTCAGCAAGAAAGAGGTTGGTAAGAAAACGAAGATGGCTGTATACCGCTCCACCTATGTCCCAGTCTTGACATATGGATGCGAGTCGTGGGCAATGACTACAACCCACAAAAGCCAGATCCAAACCTCAGAAATGAGGTATCTGAGGAAAGTGGTTGAAGTAACAAGAAGAGACATGGTCCGCAACCAGACGATCCGTCAAGGCCTAAAATCCCATCCGCTGCAGACCCAAATAGAACAGTCCCAACTAAGATGGTTTGGCCATGTCTGCAGAATGGGAGAAGATCGGCTACCACGACAAGCATGGGAAACAAAGAGCCAGGGATCCAGACCTCCAGGACGACCCAGAGTCCGCTGGGAGGACAACATTAGACAATCTTTGAAGGACCGAGGACTAGAATGGAACCAGGCCAGGAAGAAGACAGCTGATAGAATGGTCTGGCGCTCTCTCTTCCAAACCTCTACACCTCACGGTAGAAGGGGAACGACTAAGTAAGTAAGTAATAATCATTGATGCACTGGAACATGAAATCTTGAACCTCATCTGTAAACAAAACACTGAAACATTTCAATGGGGTTGACAGGTCAAACCCCTCAGTCACACCTGGTGTTCTCTTTGGACAAAATCGAAATGCATTTTGTGTCATCCCCTCAGCAATTTCTAACCACTCTGGGACATCTTGTGAGGATGAACCTGCCTCTAGACTTGTGGCAGTTCTCATAGCTTTACTTTTGGTCACAATGGTGTTTTTGCCTCTTTATCCTTCTCCTTTAGTGACTGAAAGTTTTGCTCTTTTTATACCAGCCCTACCTGATGCATGTTCAATCAGCTGATCGACATCGCCCTCAGAATGATCACTTTCATGAATATTCTGACACAAAGTCTTTACAATGTCTTCATTGGAATTACTAAACCTAACTTCTAAAATCCGTGTCGCTCGAGTTATCTTCTGTCCACTGAGAAATTAGCGTCGTGCTTGCTCAGCCGAAAGCAGGTGTTTAGAAGAAGATTCTCGATCCATTTTGTATGTAAACAAAGAAATAGAAATGGATATAAAATACACAATTTTAGCTTCACAAATTTGTTTTTCGCTCACAAACATCCATAAACATGTCCTAGATGTAATGAAATGATTTAAAAACCAGCTAGTTGCTAGGTATTTATAACTTTTCGTTCAAACTCGACATATATCACACTGGCGCGCCATGCGTCATTGGTCTGAAGATTCTCGATCCATTTTGTATGTAAACAAAGGAATAGAAATGGATATAAAACACACAATTTTAGCTTCACAAATTTGTTTTTCGCTCACAAACGTCCATAAACATGTCCTAGATGTAATGAAATGATTTAAAAACCAGCTAGTTGCTAGATATTTATAACTTTTCGTTCAAACTCGACATATATCGCACTGGCACGCCACGCGTCATTGGTCCAAACGGAAGTCCTATCTGGCGCGTGGTGCGCCACTGTGGACGGAAAGAGTTAATATCCAAAACGAAAAAAAAAATTATTTGATTAAAGTATTAGTATTATGGTATCCGCCCAATGGGCTGATCACCCGTTGGCTTGTCACACCGATTACGGAAACAGCGGCAGATGGATCTATTTGTTGTTGCCCTAAAGACGCCGCAAGGCGTGATGGGAAACTACAACAGAGAAAATCAATCTGCTGTTGCCCTTAAGACGCCACAAGGCGTGATGGCCTCTGACTGCTTGGTCGGTCTTTGGCTAAGGACGGAAGAAGAAGAAGATTATGGTATCCACATCAAAAACGTGAATGTATTCTTTTAAGAGCAGTGATATGTCTGAAATAACACAAATATTAAATTAAATGTTGTCCTTATAATGGGCAGTTGTGTGGACACTCTGTATAATACATGGATTTAAAATACTGGTTCTTTTATACAAAATGTTTCTAGAAGTTTTACCTGAACTTTCATCTTATTGTTGCTGTCTGTCAACAGTTTGTTTCTAGTCTGAAACTCCTCCTGAAATAACAAATCAATCTTCAGACACCATCTGCTATAGCAATTATAGGTTTCTATGCAGTTCCTTACCATGCTATGGACTTTATACAAGAAAGCATTCTCAATCAAATATGGAAACACTAATCCACTAAAATATACAGTTTTAGCTACAACATCTGTGGCGCTACATCAGATTGGGCAAAAAGAAGCCCACACAATAAGCAGAAGAGAGGAGAAAACATCGAAAGGAACACCAGGAAAATAAGCAGCTAAGGGCTGTCACCTCAGTTAGTTGTGACTGAAGGGGCTATTATTATTCTTAGCTACAACAAGATTACCTGAACACCTATGAACATGAAGAATTAATAAATAGAAAGGTAGCTTTAGATTTAGTTTTAGAGGAAAAACAGAAATTTGTCTAATAAGCTGAATATGGTCTGTTAAGCAACAACATAAAAACAATTTAAATGTGCAAAACTGAATAAATAATTTTAGTCCTACTACACTTACAAGATTGTTTGTCCTATGTTACAAGATTGTTTGTCCTATGTTACAAGATTGCCTGTCCTACTAACACTTACAGGATTGTCAGTCCTACTACACTTAAAAGATTGTCCAACTTCACTTACAATATTGTCTGTCCTACTACACTTACAACATTGTCTGTCCAACTACACTTACAACATTGTCTGTCCTACTAAACTTACAACATTGTCTGTCCTACTACACTTACAACATTGTCTGTCCTACTGCACTTACAACATTGTCTGTCCTACTACACTTACAACATTGTCTGTCCTACTAAAAAGATTGTCTGTCCTACTACACTTACAACACTGTCTGTCCTACTAAACTTACAACATTGTCTGTCCTACTAACACTTACAACATTGTCTGTCCTACTACACTTACAACATTGTCTGTCCTACTATACTTACAACATTGTCTGTCCTACTACACTTAGAACATTGTCTGTCCAACTACACTTACAACATTGTCTGTTCTACTACACTTATAACACTGTCTGTTCTACTACACTTACAACATTGTCTGTCCAACTATACTGACAACATTGCCTGTCCTACTACACTTACAACATTGTCTGTCCTACTAAAAAGATTGTTTGTCCTACTACACTTACAACATTGTCTGTCCTACAACACTTACAACATTGTCTGTCCTACTACACTTAAAAGATTGTCTGTCCAACTACACTTACAACATTGTCTGTCCTACTACACTTATAACATTGTTTGTCCTACTACAATTATAGTCCGTTCGGAAATTCGTGCCCACAGAAAGTGTCAATTTTCTCCAAAACTGTTTGTTGTATGGACATGAATTTTTGCATGCAGTCTTAGATTTTCCATGCAGTTATTAATATATTTTTTGCCCTTACAAAACTCATGTCATGTTCGAATTTTCTTCTTTACGTTATATAAAAAACTCTTACTGTTGTCTGGGTTAATTTTTAGTAGTTTTACAGGAAAGTTACAAGATCCGTTCAAAAATATTTCTTTTGGTTTGAATTAGTGTAGTGACTACATGTCTGCATGAGTGTCTTACTAACACACAAGATTGTTTCTTCTATGTTACAAGATTGTCCTACTAACACTTACACTATTGTCTGTCCTACTACACTTACAATATTGTCTGTCCTACTAACACACAAGATTGTTTGTCCTTGTCACAGATGTAAATAGTGCCGCAGTAATCATCCACTTTTGCCCCTCCCCATCTAGTTTATTTTTTTTGCTACATGAACGAAGGATTCACCAGTGCAATTAACATGTGAGCCATCTGGCAATTAAGCCCTATGTGAAACAGAGAGCGAAGCACGGAGCATAGCGTAATAGATTCTTTGATCAGGGGAACACACCAGATATTCAGTCTGAGACGGACCGTGGATTGTAAAACTTTCAGGGAAGTAATTACGTAGCTGATATTCGGCAGAGGCGGAAGAGTTGGTAAAAATTATCTTTGATTCAAGAATCGAACGGCAAATTGGCTCGGGTCTGGCAGTAGGTGTGACTTTCGCATTAGAGAACGATTGAACAGAATTTTTCAATATATACCATGTCTCTCTGATAGCCATGATCAGTTGCCCAGAAATCTATCAGAATTCACTAGCTCGTTATCTTAAGATTTCTCGTACAATGTGAAAATTAATAGATTCCGTGGAGTGTTTCATTTTTCTGATTGCGGCTGATCAAACCTGAGTACTAGCGGCTTATTTTTCTTATGGCCATATGAACTTATGATCATACGAACGTATAATATTATAAGCATCCAAGAATATTTAATATTGATGAGCTTCTTGCTGCGACCTGTGCGGTCCAATTTTCCTCATTTTCATGAGAGAAAGCAGAATAGAAACATTAAATTATAATATTAACTGGACCAGAACTATTACCAGATTTATTTATATCAATCTCATCAGCCAGCTGCGGCGAACTATAGTGTCAGCAACATTTGTGTAACTTAACCTAGCGTTTCAGCCACCTGAGGCTAAACAGCCTAGGAACTGTATATGTTCTATTCATCCTACATCGGCGATCACCTCGCATGAACCCTACTCCAACCAACTGAAGGCATAGATAACTTATTGTATCCAGGACAAATTAAAACACCGACTCTAGCGACTCCTGTGAAATTTGCAGTCAGCAACTACGTAGAGTCTGGGGCTGGATTTGGCAAAACTAAAATTTGACACTTAATTGTAGTATTACTTATTAGTGTATTTCCTTGGAATGCCTGCGACACTACTGGGGTAAGCATAGTCTGAAAGTGGCCACAGCGTGTATGTAAATTGAATGAACAGAGAAAGAAACTTATGTCTTTTGTTAACATCATATACTTATATGGTTTCTTCTTTCTTTTTCTTATCTCAATAATCTGATTAGTCAACGGGATAGATTACATTAGGAACCTATTCTTTTCCCATCCTGACTATTTCATAACTTATTGTTACCTTTTGATCTTTTGGGTTAATTAACCTCTGTTGGGATCGTCCTTTCTTTTCCTTTACCAGAGGGGAGAACCTGGTTAATTTCCATTTTGTCTCTAAACCATGATCTCTTGATGCATATGATTTATGTTGTGATTTTTCTATTTGATAATAAACTTTATTAAACCTTTAGTTATCGTGTCGGTCAACCCCTATTCATTATATGTTATCCATAGTTTGTTTTCACGTTCGTGCATATTTGCCACAGAATTGTGTGCATGTGAGTGCAGTGTAACTTGTATTTTTGTACAAGGAGAGAAAGTGCGTCTGATTTAAATATCGTCGTCCAGATAGGCTGGATTAGATAAATTATTCTATCCAGAGACTATCCTTTCTCTTACACGATCACCCTTGTGATAAAAACTATATCTTACCCCTTACTTTCACATTGTCATCACTATCACCTCTGTTCAGACAGGGCTATAAACATCTATACCTATCTGATAATCCATCCACGACAGTCCTATGTTACAAGATTGTCCTACTAACACTTACACTATTGTCTGTCCTACTACACTTACAATATTGTCTGACCTACTAAACTTACAAGATTATCTGCGTCTGTTTTACTGACATCTTGAGCATGTTTCAGTTTGATTTTTTGACTTTCAAGCAAGTTTCGTTTCTGAATGACATCTCGTTCCAGTCGATTTATTCTGCACATGAGAGTTTTCATTAATTATTGGATTCATATATAATCAAAACAAGACAATTATAGTGATAAATGAAAAGACAAGCACATCTATTCTAAGATGATTTATATTTTGACTAAAGCTACCCACTGCAGAATTAAGATAAGACATTTCAGAATAAAACAATTCACAGTAAAAATATTGCAACAAATGATGCGCATTACATGTTTCAACTGAAATAGCAATAAGATGTTACACCAGAAATAAGATATTACACATGGTAAATAAATGAGACTATACACCCCATAAATAAGGGAAGGAAGGGAGGAAGGATCCCGTTACACGCCCATTGAGGCATATTGGGAATATGGTGTTAGGCCCATATTTAATTTACCATGCGGCACACTAGGGGTGATGTGGTCAGCATCACGTCGGCCGCCTTAACCTTCGCAGAGTTGCTCTGGTACCCAATTCATAAGGCCGTTTGCGGTCTAAAAAAATCCCGCCTCAATTGGGGATCGAACCATGGACCACCAAGCTGGAAAGCCAATGCACTAACCACTGCGCTATCGCAGCTCATAAATAAGGGGTTAAACATTATAACTAAGACAATTCACACTTTATAACCCAGCTTAGAGATGGTCATATGCTCTGTAAGGAGCTAAATAATTGACAAGAAGATTTTTACCTGTCCTGTAAGTTCTTGACTTGCTCCTGCAAACTTTCATTTTCAGTTTTCATTGTTTTCAGTGACGATGACTGCTTTGATGCCTCACTCATGGCCACCTGTTATAACAATTAATAAAGCTCCATATTGTTAACTACCTTTCAGAAAAAAATGTGGCTCACAAACACTCAAGAAAAGTGTTTTATTTAACACAAATACATTTAATTTATTTTTTTTATATTCAAGATCCAGAGTGACTGTTTTTATGCTTGCAATTCTGATAAATGACCATATACACTTTAATATTGAATACTTTTTTACATGTATACAAATTCAGGGAGGCATATCTGGAGTCATCCTTATATGGTCACCAGATAAGCACAATGCTATATTATACAGATGTGGTAGTGATCCTGTCTGTGAGGCTAATTACACCCTCATTGACTCTTGAAATCATCCATGCACTTCCAGGGATTCCCCCTGTGGTGAAACGTGTTGAAAACCCAGCACTGTACACTAAGCTTGGAGGAGTCACATGAGCCCCAGGCGTAACTCTGGCTTTTACATGGTTGTCTGCATGCAGGAGGATCTCACTATGGACCCATGATAGGTAGGGGGAGCTGAAAAGTGGTTCTGTGTAGGATTTGACAATTCCTTGGGAGAGCCCAGAACCAGAGCGCAGAGTTTTAGCTCTACTTACTTGGAGAGCCCCTTGGATGGCGGGGAATGCACAGTATGCCCCGTGCTTCTTCCTCTTAGCTTGGGACCAGATGTGGTTATCCTTTGCAAGCAAGCCAAGCTGGAGAAACAGGAGCTCATGACTTCAACACGTTTTGGAATGGCAGAAAAGCCATAGGAAAAGCATAAATCTACAGTGAAGATAATAGATGGGTATGAAAAAAAAATCGAAAAAAAGGTGATTCGTCTTACGAGGACAAAAGACAAAGAAAATAGCCAACGTTGCGGCCACAAGGCCTTCGTCAGTTACAACTTGGTATTGGCTGCAAAAAAAACAAGGAGCTCAGCAGTCATAGTTAAACAACATATGTATGCAATGTTCCTGTATTTAGGCAGACTCATGGAGCAGAACCACAGTGCATGAGTATACTGTTTCTCATCAAGGTAAACCTAATAACTGACCCAACACTTCAGTAGCTGCTAGTTGTTAGATGTTATTGTTGATTCTGCTGCTGCTCTGTAGTAGTGGTTAGCACCATATCTGTCACATGGGAGACCAGGGTTTGCCCATCCCCAGAAACTAACTGTGACAGAACTTGCAAGTGGGCAGTGTTTGTTTATATTATTAAGCACAGACTATACTTCTGCTTAAATTTAACAGTACAATAATGGAAAGGTACATTTAAAAAAAATATTTATTCGCATCATCCAGCCTGATGTTAGTAATGGACAGTAATAATGAAAGCTATACATAAAAATATAAGGACATTCTAAGGTAAGTAAATCATCGACCTGGTTTACGATAATCCTTGGGATGAGGTTTATGAAGTGGACTAGCAATGGAATTTGCATCTTATGCTGAGTCATATATTCAGAATCTTTAAATAAATTTCTAGTGGTCTCTGAGGAGACAAAGAAACCACAGATCACTGCTCCGTCAAGAGGAAGCAAGTAATCTGAGTTTGTGAATAGGGCTGGTAACTTCATCATATAAAACAAACTGCTACAGAGGCAGAAGCAAGCTCCATGCTCATAAAGAAACATAGTGGAAGGATGATGATGATGAATTCTGCTTCCAGAACTTGATATTACCTTAAGTCTTGTTGCCAGAATACTCATGTTACATTCAGTCTCAATTCTAGAATCTTCATATAACCTTCAGTCTCAATTCTAGGATCTTCATACTGTATCAGTTTCATCTACAGAATCTTCATGTTATCTTCAGTCTCAAGCAAAAAATTTTTATATTATCTTCACTCTTCTACCACACCTTCATATTATCTTCAGTCTCCCAGAATCTTCAGACTATCTTCAGTCTCACCTACAGAATCTTCATATTATCTTCAGTCTCACCTACAGAATCTTCATATTATCTTCAGTCCCACCTACAGAATCTTCATATTATCTTCAGTCTCACCTACACAATCCTCATATTATCTTCAGTCTCACCAACAGAATCTTCATACCATCCTTAGTCTCACTTTCAGAATCTTCATATTATCTTCAATCTCACCAGAATCTTCATATTATCTTCTGTCTCACCAGAATCTTTATATTATCTTCTGTCTCACCAGAATCTTCATATTATCTTCAGTCACCTACAGAATCTTCATATTATCTTCAGTCTCACCAGAATCTTCATACTATCTTCAGTCTTCTTCCAGAATCTTTATATTATCTTCAGTCTCACCTACAGAATCTTCATATTATCTTCAGTCTCACCAGAATCTTCATACTATCTTCAGTCTCACCAGAATCTTCATACTATCTTCAGTCTCACCAGAATCTTCATATTATCTTCAGTCTCCCAGAATATTCATACTATCTTCAGTCTCACCAGAATCTTCATATTATCTTCAGTCTCCCAGAATATTCATACTATCTTCAGTCTCATTTACAGAATCTTCATAATATCTTCAGTCTCACCTACAGAATCTTCATATTATCTTCAGTCTCACCTACAGAATCTTCATATTATCTTCAGCCTCCCTGAATCATCTTATTATCTTCAGTTTTTCACCTACAGAATTTTCATATTATCTTCAGTCTCACTTACAGAATCTTCATATTATCTTCAGTCTCACCTACAGAATCTTCATATTATCTTCAGTCTCCCAGAATCATCTTATTATCATCACTCTCACTCCTAGAATATTCACATTACCTTTAATCTTGTTTCTACAATTTTCATTTTACTTTTAATGTTGTTTTCAGTATCTCAAAAGGACTTTCTGTTCCACTTATCTAATCTTCATATTACCTTTAGTTTTGCTTCTAGAATCTTCAGCTCCTGCCCATCTCCTGGTGAGTCGGTCTTCCCATCAGCCTTACTTATTGCTGACCCACCATCCGAGTCTTGCTTTTCTTTCTGTAGTTTTTCAACATCTGCCTGGAGCTTCTGCCAAGGACACAAGAAACGGTCAAGACTCAGAAGGTAACATTTTTACCAGAAGACTCACTGACCTCAGATAACTATATAAAAAAATGGATCCTATCTCATTGTAACATCACTGGCAATGAAGAGGCGGAAAGCTACCTCAGCCTGATGCAAGCATACCTTTCGAAGGGCAAAGCATTTTATCAGAATCAGATACAGAAACAAATGGGATGCAGAGCATCCAGGTCACACACAAAATGATGCATACTACTAGCTCAACAGAAGAGAACAAGTGGTAATCTTCAGACTCTGCACTGGGCACAACAGATTGGGATATCATCTATTCAACAAGCTAAAGATAGGAACTACCGATGAGTGTAACTGTGGCACTGATAAAATGACTGCTGAACATCTGCTTCAAAGATGCCCAACATATGTGAAACAGAGAAAACGTATATGGCCGACACCAGTACCATTCGTGAAAAAGCTCTAAGGAGATGCAAATAGCCTCAAGTGGATTACTGCTTTCTTTGAAAACATTCAAGTAGACGTCTGAGAGTGTATGAAGAAGATAACTGGATTATATTTATCAACCATAAAAATCTTATCTATTTCTTTAACAGTAACCTAAATCTAATCTTCTTTGCTGCATGCATTTTCCTGTCCCATTCCTCTATACTTGATGACTGTTGTTTTTAGTTTTCTGCTTTAACACTTTGCTGACCAAATTCGACGATAGTCGAATTTCCGGTTGAAACCCTTGCTGACCAGATTCGACGAAAGTCAAATTAGTAACTCTACCAACGCAACAGACAGCCGTATCGATAGTTTTACGAAACAAGCCTCATCCGGGTATTTTTAACATTCCAAAATGGCTGCGCCCATGAATGATATCGTGAATCGATGTTTCTAGCGGAGTTTTGATAAAAATTTCATTATTTTTAGTACAAGAGCCCATTCTTTGTTTTCATCATGTGTGATGATGAAAACCAGCCTTATAACAGAGATGATTCTGACTCTGGCAGCGAATCTGGGGCCGAAAGTGATATCTCATGGCTAAGTAGAGATGTATCACTCAATCGTAACGCAACTGATAGCAGCGACAACGAATTTGAATTAGATGTAGGTAGGCCTACATCTGAAGCAGGAGATGGGCGTGGCACAAGAGACCACAGCAAGACTGCACATCAAAATAATCTGTGGAGATGGAGAAAGCTTGCTCAAAACGAACTTGTTGAGCTTGACATGCTTCCTCCATATGAAGAACAACAAGGTGTCACGGCAGACACAACTGAATATATGTCCATTGATTTTTTCAAACTTTTTTCCCCGACACTGAAATAGATCTGATCACTGACGAAGTGAATAGGTACGGAGAAAATCACCTCTCTCAGTACACAGGAAATGCTAAGTACAAGAAACGTACTTGGGATAAAACTGATGCAGTTGAAATTTCTGCATTCATAGGCCTTCAGATTGGTATGGGAATGTGTTGCAAACCAGCAGTCTCAGACTACTGGTGTAAGAATTTTTGGTTGAATGATACACCATATTCAAGGGTCATGAGTCGGAACAGGTACCAACAGCTCCACAGAAATCTCCATTTTAATAATAATGATAACAGAATTGAGAGGGGGCAGCCTGGGTATGACCTCTCTTCAAGCTCAGACCCTTACTGGATATTATTTTGCCTACATATAAGCAACACTACACACCTGGGCGGGAGTTGTCAATAGATGAATCGATGGTGAGGTTCAAGGGTAGAATATATTTCAAGCAATACCTGCCAGCAAAACCCACAAAGTGGGGATTCAAAATATTTGTACTCACTGATGCTAAAACACAATACTGCCTGAAATTGAAAATTTATACTGGTAAGGCAAATGATGAAAGTTCTGTTGGGGCAACTTCCAGGGTTGTGAAAGATCTTCTTGATGGATATGGCAACAAAGGACATATTCTCTACTGCGACAGCTTTTATTCAGCCCCAGCTTTATTTCAAGAGCTGAAAGAAATTCAGATTGGTGCATGTGGAACAGTAGCTGAGAATAGGAAGCATTTTCCTGAAGCACTGAAGAAAAAGCAACTCAAATTGAAAAAGGCAGATCATCCTGTGTTTTGTGCCACAGAAGATAAAGGCATGTTGGCAGTTACCTGGCATGACACGAAAAGAGTTAACCTTTTATCTACTGTTCACTCCAATGATGTTATGGACAAGACAGTTAGAAAACGAGGAATACCTGAGGGCAGAACAATTCAGAAGCCAGTGCTAGCAGAAAAATACAACAAAAAGTATGGGAGGTGTCGACCACTTCGGCCAACTGGGTGCAAGCTATCCCTACCCACACAGATCATATAAATGGTACCTGCCATTATATCATTTCTTAGTTGAAACTGCCCTGGTTAATGGGCACATAACCTACAACACTGCCAACTCTACAAAAAAGATCACAGCAAAGAAGTTCAGGCAGGATGTCAGTCTCGCTCTTATTGAACCTGCTATTCTTCGACGCAATGTGACACCTTCAAAACCACAAGTCACAACAACACGACTTACTGAGCGCAACTTCATTGATAAATATGAAAGGGCAAGGTACAAACCAGACTGTAAAGTGTGTAAGGCTGCAGGGAAAAGAAGCCAGACTGTCATGTACTGCCCAGATTGCAATGTACCTCTATGCACGATACCGTGCTTCAAATTATACCACACAGTCGAGGATTATCAACGATCCAGACAAAGACTCTTGCAGAGGCCTACAGCTACAACTTCAACCCCAGTTAATGAAGGAAGCAGCTCAGACTCCAACTAGAGGTATATAACTATTCAAAACATTCACAAACACTCATTGTCAGATGCCGCAGACACAGAATACACTCAAAAAAGACAATACAAAAATTAAATTTTCTTTGCATTTTATTCACAATTTTAATGAGCCTTTTATGTTGAAATACATGGTTATTGTTAAATCAGTACCTCAATTAAGATTATTTTCTTCATTGCCATCAATGTCCCTAACATTTTATTGCACTGACATCAAACAAATTCACTAAACACTGGAAAAATATCATGGTTTTAAAACATCTGAAATTTCTATAAATAGCCACACAAATTCAAGATGGCCGCCATGATCATGTGACCAATTTGCATAAAATATATTTTTATAGATGTAGCAACCATTCATAATGGCGCTCTGAAAATTTCAAAACCCTATGTCTGTTTTTCAATTTTTTATGAATTTAAAACAAAACCAGTTATTTTTAAAGAAATTGGCAAACAAACTTGGTAATGGGAGACATTAATGCACTGGATTGCTGGTTAATCGTTAAATCAGTACGTCAATTAAGATTATTTTCTTCATTGCCATCAATGTCCCTAACATTTTATTGCACTGACATCAAACAAATTCACTAAACACTGGAAAAATATCATGGTTTTAAAACATTTCCTGAAATTTCTATAAATAGCCACACAAATTCAAGATGGCCGCCATGATCATGTGACCAATTTGCATGAAATATATTTTTTCAGATTTAGCAACCATTCATAGTGGTGCTCTGAAAATTTCAAAACCCTATGTCTGTTTTTCAATTTTTTATGAATTTAAAACAAAACCAGTTATTTTTAAAGAAATCGGCAAACAAACTTGGTAATGGGAGACATTAATGCACTGGATTGCTGGTTAATCGTTAAATCAGTACGTCAATTAAGATTATTTTCTTCATTGCCATCAAGGTCCCTAACATTTTATTGCACTGACATCAAACAAATTCACTAAACACTGGAAAAATATCATGGTTTTAAAATATCTCCTGAAATTTCTATAAATAGCCACACAAATTCAAGATGGCCGCCATGATCATGTGACCAATTTGCATGAAATATATTTTTTCAGATTTAGCAACCATTCATAGTGGTGCTCTGAAAATTTCAAAACCCTATGTCTGTTTTTCAATTTTTTATGAATTTAAAAAAAAAAACAGTTATTTTTAAAGAAATCTGCAAACACCCTTGGTAATGGGAGACATTAATGCTCCGGATCGCTGGTCAGCAAAGTGTTAAAATTTCTTTCACAATTCTTAGCTTGTCCATTGATCTTATTAGGTACCCTTTTGGTACTGTATCAGTGAAAATTTAATTCTTCTGCTGGCTGAAAAAACGGTATTTTTCTAGAGTTTGTACGTCCACGGTTAGGCTGGAAAACAATATTTCTCTTTTGAGAGCTTTTTCTTCCACTGTTTAAGTTGGAAAACAATAAACAATATTTCTCTTTCTAGAGTTTGTACCACCACTGGTCAGGTTCAGAAATAATATTTCTGTTTCTAGAGTTAATTCCTCCACTAATTAAAAACTATTTCTCTTTCAACATTTAGTTTCTCAACTAGTTAACTCTTAGTGTACATGCTCAAAAACCGCATTTTTAACGAGCTTTCAGAGAGTACATTTTTAGACATGACTGCCTTTACTGATTTTGCATTAAATAATTTATTTATAATGATAACATAAAGTGTTATATATCAAAATGTAGAGAAATGAAACCCCTTTGACAAACATCTAACTGAATTGTTCAGTGGTGTTAAACATGCATGCAACTTATACAGTAATGGGTGCAGAAAATTTGAAACATTAAAAAAAATTTGGAAAAAAGTTGTACTTACCCACAAAAATAATCCAATTTGGATGCCTGGAACTCCTAGAACCACTTTTGTTTCAAATTATATCCATAATCATCCATATTCACATAATGTAGAAAAGTTTCAGTTGCTTCTTATCATAAATACAGTTTTTATTACAACTGGACATTTGTCGGCACAATTTGAAGACGCACTCAAAAACTGAAAGTATACTTTATGAAATATAAATTTTCCCTTCATTCTTAAAATTAAACTACTTTGCCTCATGGTATTTGGCAAAGCAGTCATTTGAGTGAAGGTTTGGATGATCTGTGCACCCTTCACAATAAAACGTTGTTCTCACTCTAACTTCAGGGGTGCTACAAATGACGCACCTGCGCTGAAATGTGGATTTTTGTACAATGTGTTTGGTTCCACACAGATGGTTCAACGGACTGTTGTGTTGATTTGCATGGGTTACTCTTTGTGGGATATTTTGGATAGTATCAGAAGCAACAAGACAAAGTTCTGTAATTAATTGATTCTTGAACTGCAGTAGGGTCTGCTTCTTTGAATTATCTGATCTGCTGAGTGCAAACAACACAAAAGCATTCAACTGGGAAATTTCAAAGATCCAAAAGAAAATTTTCTTTCACCACTTTCTGGTTCTTCTGTTGAATGTTACATAGGTTGTTACACACTGGTCAACCTTGTCACATCCTTTCATTCGTTGGTTGTAATCATATATCATAGCGGGTTTGTGCTTTCTTTCGCCGAAACGATTTGTGATTTCTTTGGTTTCCACAGTTGCAGAACTTGACACTAGAATGCATGACTTTTTTGCCTTTTTATCTCTAAATATTACACAAAGAAATTTACTTTCTAGATCCAGAAACCATTTCATCTGGAGATGCATCAGTTATGTAGTCTTCGGTGCCTTTAGAACATTTTTACGATTTATATGTAGTTCCAGTAAAATATTGATTGTTGTCGGTAAGATACTGCAGCAAAGCAAACCTTGTGTAGTAACGATCTGCATAAATATGATGACCTTTTCCACATGGTTTTAGCAGTGTATTGAATACTTTGATGGCTTGTTGGCTCTTTACATCTAGCTCAGGACTGTATGATGTATTGGCATCAAAGTAAATCAACAAATTGACAATGTAACCAGTACTACTGTCGCAAAGGCCGAAGGTCTTGACATGATATTTCTTAGGCTTTGAGTCATTGAACATTTTATGTGCCCACCTGCCTTTCCACCCAATCACCATTTCATCTAAACAGCTCTTTGTAGGGATAAAATGCCTCCTGAAACTCCTGTTTCTGCAGAAACGGGCTTTGTTGGCCTCCAATGCCTCAACGGACAATTTTTGCTTTTCCCTGTGCGTCAACAACACTTACATGGAACATTGTGTGATACAATGCTTGGAACCTGTCCGTTGTAAATATCTGCCTGAACAAGGGAGTCTGCATGTAAGGATCCTGAGACCAGTAATCACTCACTTTTGGTTTTTTTACAATACCCATGGCTATGATAACAGAAAAAAACTTGTAAAGTTCATGTAGTGTTATTGGATGCCAGCTGCGATAAACAGACCTTGCGCTCACTGTTGCAGCTTTTGATTGACAGCGTTGATCAGCATAATCATTGACTGACACAACAAGTTCTTCCAATATTTCCTCTGTTAAAATGGCTTTGAGGCAAAAAAGTGCTGGTCAGTCTTCAGGGACAATATCTGGATTCACACCAGGAGTCCTGCCCTGAGGTGGAACAAAGCGAAATGCATTCTGAGTTGAACCCGTATCAACTTCATTCCAACTGACCTCCTGTTCAATAATATTGTTGTCCTGAAGTTCAGCATTAGTAGATTCAGTGATTATCGATCTCAGCTGTGATCTAGATCTATCTTCTTTTTCCTTTTTACGGCATTTACCTTTCCCTTTTAGCAATCCCCTACCAGTTCTATGACTAGGTCCATCCATGGGACACGCCCCCTCGTCCTCAGAATCTGTTAATTTATCGCTAAATTCATCTTCATCGGAACTATCAATGCTCGAAAACTCATCACTGTCATTAGCAATCCATGACTGAATAAGCTGCGATGCATGTTCAGCTGATAATCTTTTCGAACGACCACTTGAACACGAAGCCATTCTCAGACAGACAAAAAAAATTTTTTTTGACTATGAGCCCTACGTTATTTTATAAAAATCAAACAATATTTCACACAAATTTGAGTATTCCAGTAGTTTTCAGACACGATGTTTACCGGAAAAGGCATTAGAACTCTTTTGTGGGAAGAAAATTATATAAATAATGTTAAAACATTCGTTACTGACACAGACATCGTCTGGCCTAATAGGTAGGCCAGCCGTAAAACGTGACCGATCGTCGGCCTGGCTAATAGGCCGGTCGGATATTAAGAGTTAAAAAAAAACAATATTTATGTGCATAGTATTAGTTCCTTTACTGATGAAAATCAATTTGTTCGTTTAGAGTTAGTTACCCACTGCTAAAAAACAATATTTTTCTGCAGGAAAGTTCGAACTCAAAAAATGTTTCTGTAACAAAATGAAAAAACAAAAACTGAAATGATTAAAACTCCACACCTGAATAAGTTGCTTGGCAGCCTTCAACCTGCCATGAACTGAACAAAGCTCAGCTTTCAGTTTGGCCATAGTTTCACTCAGTGTCTCCTCTGATTGGACAGCAAACATCTTGGCTTTCTTCAATAAAGCCACCTGCTGTTGGAGGTACCAAATTCTTTGCCGAAGGGCTGTCATTTGTCTGCGATCAGCAGCAATTCGAGAAGCTCTGATGGCTGCTATTGTTGTGCTGGTACTGTGAGGCTGTGATGGAGCTGCACTTCCTGCTGGGTGACTTGTTAACGGAGATGATGCAGATGATGATGGATTAAGAAATGCAATGGGTGATGTTCCAAAATTTCTTCTTGCCACTGCAAACATAAAAATAAACTTGAATATTGGACATAAGGAAAAAATTGTATAATTTAAAAACATTAAATTTAACTCACTTTACATTTTTCTTTAATCTCTGCTGTTAACTACAAGTCGATATAAAATTTTCAATCTGAAGCGAGGTGTGTTGACATCACTCATAATCTCCCTTGTTGCTCCTTATGGGATATAGAACCACCACTACAGCTGATTCCCTAACAGGAAGCCTGGACAAAAGCATTCATGTGCCCTAGCAGAAGTGTTGTTGTAGTTATTTGTTGAAGTGATGAGGCTGCCAGCCCCAAGTACAACCTCGTGTTAGTTACATCATATGAAGTAGTCTTATTCTTTCCTTGCCTCCTCAGAGGCCCCCCCCCAACTACACAATGTTCTGCTGTTGAAAGTTTGTGAATTAGCTGACAAGGCTACATTTTAACAAAGTGAGGTTCAAAGATGTGTGTAAGAGAGACATGAAGGCACTGGACATAAATCCAGCAGCCTGGGAGGATGAAGCTGCCGATCGCACCAAGTGGCAATGCTCCCTAGGGCACCACTTCAGATCGGGCACAAAAAAACTCTCACAACAAGCAGATGAGAAAAAAATATGCCAAAAGGAACACCAGGAAAAAAACAACTGAGGGCTATCACCTCCGGGGTGTTTTCCCATAGTCGGTCATAAGTCTACTACTAATTATCCTCCTAACAAGGTGACTAAGCCATTTTATTCTCAGTCTGTCCATGGTGTTGATGCATGGTGTTTTTCATACTGACTTCTAGACTATTCCATTTTTAATTATTTCTTATAATGAAACTATGACTTCTTATTCATCTCATCATTCAGGTTATACATGTGACCTTCCTCTCCTAGGTTTTTGATAGTTACCATGTTTCTCTCTCTTTCCCATCACGCCTAATGGCGTCTTTAGGGCAACGGCAAATCAATCCATTTGCTGTTGTTTCCGTAATCGAAGTGACTGGCAAACGGGTTTACCATGTTTAACTTAACATATATTTGTAACTGCTGACATAAGCAATCATGTCTCTCCACAACTGCAAGTCCCTTGTGCTATTTATAAATTCTCTTGGTGATTTTTTTATTTTATTTTTTTCATGCAAGAATAATATACTGTCCAGTATCTTCTCTGTCTCTTTCTCTCTCTCCTTTTTTCTGTAATTTTTCCTGTTATCACAATGTATTCCAGTTTCTCTGCTCATAACCTGCCCAAAGAAAACTGGATTGCTTATTCTTTTTGCTTAATTTGATCTATGGGCTTCTTTAGAAACTGCTGCATTTATTTTGCTGGTGCATTCTGAAGATGTCTGTTTTTTTTCTCTATATGATCATTATTTCCATATTATTGCTATTTAGGCTGAAACCTAAATTTTTACTGTCTTTCACTTGTATTATTCATTTCCTTGTAACTCCTTTTCACTTTCCGATATTAAGATAGTAACATCAGCATATCACTCATATTATCCATCAGCTGACATTCCTGGCATGTCCTCCCCAGATGTTATGATTGTTATCCAGGTCGTCTTTGCCACCAATTTTAAAGCTGTTTAACATTCTAATAACATTGTAAGTAAATACATAAATTAAAGAATAAAATGGTATGGAATCAGTTTTACAAATTAAAAAATATACAGGAAACACAGGACATTTCGAAATTCACCCTATGTCAGCCACAGTCGCAAACAGGCAACTGAGGCAAATATAGACAGATCAACAGACACAGGCAAGGGACAATGTAAATACGTGGGGAAATTTTTACAAAAAATGATATGATGTATGAACAGAAAGATTTTTAAAAATGCAAAAACACGAAACTAGCAAAAAAGTGTATTAACTCAAGAAATTCAACAAACAATGAAAATAGAAAATGAAGTAACAAAGTCAAAAGATATCCTGGGGAGACATCCATTGGCAGCCTTGGTAAAATCTTGGCAAGAAAGGAAGTGACATAGCAGCACAAAAATACATAAATAGAATACAAAATGAAATATAAGCAACAAAAAAGACAGATTGTGAAAAAGTGGGGAAAAGAAGGTATTGAAACAGTGAAAAATCACCACATAGCAGAATTCAAGCAAAATGATGTTGGACATTCAAGTCATAAGGAGAAAGACAATCCATTAGAAAAATGAGACAATTCTCCAAGGAAAAGCGAGTCCAGTCATCACCAAAGCAACAATATCCTCACATTTCACCTTGTTGGATGCCTTAGAGTAGACAATAAAGCAAAGGTATATCTATTTTTGCTCCATGTAGTTCTCGAGAGTCTCTGAAGAGACAAAGAAAGTACTGGACTACTGCACCCTCAGGTATCTGTATCAGTTCAAAAATAGTGGTAGCTCTCATTTGCAATGAAAGCAAAACAATGATGCTAGCTCTTGTTTGCAGCGAAACCAGTAGCAGCCTCCAATTAACAAGTCATCATTATTTTCCTTTTCGCTCCTTATGGAGCATGGTGCCACCCCTGCTCTTGCAGCAGTGGTATCTATAAACAATCTGTTTTCCATGATGAGGTTGGTTGCCAGTCTCATGCACAACCTCATATTAGTTGCCTTGTACCACACGTCTGTAGGAGCAGCAGTCCTAGTTTTTCTGTGGGAACAGTAGTCTTATCCTTTCTTTGTCTCATCAGACCCTTGGAATTATACAAGGTCAATTAACAGATAAGGAGATACAAATCTCTGAAACATCAAAGAGGGACCCAAGACGCATCAAAAGTGAGGAATGCAGTAAGCGGCCCATAGCTTGACTGTCTGCGTCAGGGTCAGCGAACCAGAGCTGACCAAGACCCTACTCCACCTCCACATGGTGGTTCTGGAAACAGGCTGCATCACTGCAGTCTGGCTGAGGAGTAGGGATCGAAGAGGGAAAGCAAACCCGGTCCCAAAAAATGCAGTGCGGAAGTTGGATGTGTCGGCCGAAAGGCGCAAATACCGCAGCTTCGCTGTAAATGGACACAACGCAACCAACATCCTTTTCAGGACGAACGAGGAAGAAGAAGAAGAAACATCAAAGATACCACATTCAAAATGAACAGACTTTCTAAATCACTAAACACAGAACACTGACACATTTCAATGTATTGCTAGGTTCTTTGCAATTTTTAGTGCCAAATGCAGTCGAGTTATTACATTTGAAGAAATGTTCATAACTTTTCTTACCTATCTCAAGTTTAACTCATTCTAACCCAGGCATTCTTTTTGCTTATACCCAGGACCCAAAATGCTGACATTTTTGTTTCTACAAGTGATGTTTTTAAAACAGGCAGTAGACATATATATCAATTTATAGATATATGTATTATGCATAAGACTTTAGGAAATTGGCTGCAGAATATTTTGAAACAATGTTGAGTTTTTATGTGATGTTATAATTGTTTGTTATGTCTTGTGATGCGTAGAAACAATTTAAAAAAATTTTTTTTTAATGGATTAAAATTATGCACATACACATAAATATTTCAGCTCTACTTAATTCCTTGGTAGTAAAACACTGGGAATCGAAACGTATATGCAGTTGACAACTAATTCAGGAAGTTTGATAAGAAACTAATGAAAATTCTAATTCATATAAATTTTTGGTGTGTGAAGTCACATATTGCTGAACTGGGATCTCACACATTCCTGTCCCATGCAAATTAATTAATTTATTACTTAAAAATATCAAATTTGTTCAACGCCCTTATCGGAATCGAAAATAGGTTATTATTGCTATCGATGTTGCTAAAATTCATTTAGAAATTATATACTGACGCTGATTCGTTAATAGTTTATGAGTGTTATGTATATGACTACATTACATGTAAACAAATAACCCCATGACGTCATTAATTGATAAAAGTATGCAAAAACTAAGCACCAATATAGTTATTTCGCTACCAGTTCAAAATACGCTGTCCACAGGAAGTTTTTATATGATATGAACACTTTATGGCCACTTATTTTCTAATGTTTTGTTCAATTTCGGAATCTTAAAAAGCAGGCATACGACGCGGCCCGCGGCTAGATCTATAGCAACTCTAGCAACTGATGTAAAGCACACAATTTCAGCTTCAGAATTTTTTTTTGCGCTCACAAACGTTCACACGTGTGCTGGGTGTAATGAAATGATTTTAAACTGGCTTATCGCCAGATATTTTCTAATTTTCTGCTCCAATGCAACATATATCACACTGGCGCAGGATGTGCCAATGGGTGAAAGTAAATGCCAGTCTGGTGTACCATAAGGCTCGCGAGTTAGAATGAGTTAATGTGTCTTTAATAAAGATTAAATACAGGTATACTCGCTTTATTGCGCTTCACAGATATTGTGCTTTTTATCAAATTATTTATGTTTATTTATTAGAACGTGCCTTCTTCTTCCGATAGATTTTGGCTCAGATACTGAAGATTAGCATTTTTTTAGCAATAAATTATTTTTAATTTTACAGTAATTTTTTTTTTTTCAGAGCAAACGCTATTGCGCACTTATTAGACATAGTGTAAACATGATTTTAGGCTTTTATTTCCACTGGGAAGCCAAAAAAATGGGTATGACTTGCTTTATTGCGATATTCACTTTATTGCGGTGGTCTGGAACTGAACCCGCAATATCTCCGAGGTATACCTGTACTGATGGAAATGAATTATGTTTCCCATTTCCGAGAACACTTATAACCCACCTCTTCAAAATGTTGAGTGACAAATATAAAGCATCTTTCAGGGACAAATTCTAGCTGACAATTAAGGACATACTTACCCTGATCAGCTGGACAACTAATCCATCGAGGTAACTTTGAGAAACTGGCTGCCCTTTCTGAAGATTGAGTACTTGATTTCGTACATGGCAGTCGATGAGTGGGGACTCTACATGGCTAAACAAAGAAAAACAGCACAAGCTGGCTTTCAACAAATTAAAAATACATGTTTATTTGAAATAAATCAGTAATACACAAATATGTTTTTATCAGAAAAGAATGAATGAGGATAAAATACATATGCTGCAAAAAACATAACTAAGATATGTGGAAGCAGTATGTATTTTACCTGATTAACACAAACAGCAATCAATCTAGTCTCTAATTTTGTATCCCTGTACAGGTCTGTTTCCTTGAATCTGGACACCTGAAAACCGAAATATTCTGAAAATCAAAATGTTTTTTTGCAGACCTTTGGATACTTTTGGGCAATTTTTAACACATTTTGGGCAACTTTGGGCAACTTTTGGGTGACTTCTGGAAATGGAAAACTCTGATTTCCGAAATACAGCTGTCTCCAAGCATTTCAGATTCAATGATTCCAGTCTGGTAAATTAGCAGTGACAATTGTTATAATTAAATTTAATTTGTAAACTAGGTCAGTATCCAGCCATCAGACCAGTAACCTTTTGAAATAACATTTAGTATACTCTAAGAAAGGAATGATAACAGGACTATGGCTCCTTCTAGCATGTTGTAAGAAGTGCCTAATATGAGATTGCATATGGGACTGGCAACCTGATCATGTGAAACAAATTGCAACAGAATCCACCACGGCAAGAGATGAATGTGCTGGTGCAGGTGTTCTGCAAGGAGACTGCGCTGCGGGAGCGGCTCCATGTTCCATAAGGCGTAAAAAGGGAAATGATGATGAAGAAAGGGAGGATACTCTAACAATCTTGCTAAAGCGCTCCTGTAATTCTTTCCAAACCTGACTTACCTTAACTTTCTTACTACTGCTGTGTACCTGCAACCTCTTCATCCGACCATTCCTGACATGAGACTGTCTTGTGATGGTCCTGCCCAGACTTGAAGGCTCAGACTCTGGCTCACTTGTTAGAAGCCAAACAAAAGATGATTGTTAAAATCTGCCAAAACTTGTGCATTTGACATCCAGGTTACAGCTATCATACCCTGCTCCTGACAAAAGGTGGTATATTCTTGAGAACCATCTAATCATTCTTCTGGGATGGCTTGTCTTAAGTTTGGCTGCTTAAACATCAATAACTCCTCTGTTCCCTTGTTATTTTATTTTTTATTTTTTGTATATTTTAAATTACAATTTCAATGTATAAATAAATAAATTAATTAATAACATTATTTACTTTTTTTAGTTTTAAATACGTTTACAAAAAATATATATATCTATATATATATGCAAGAACAAATAATTTCCAGACAATGAAAGAACAGGCTTACTGCCCTCTCAGGCATGTCATACAAAGTAATTAATATGATGTTGTGGATGAGGCTGGCAAACGTCATCTTGTCAAACAAATTGCTAGAGAAACCACAGCTGCAAGACCACATGAATGTTTGGTGCAGGTCTCCCTTCTCTGTGTGTTTTTGTGTCTCCCTCTATTTCTTCTACCTTCAGGATTTCAGGACAAGAACTGCCTTGTTATGCAACCAACTGGTTTCCTCAAAATGTGCCGTGTCCAACGCCAACATCTTTTCCATACCTCCACTAGTAATTGTCTGGTTCTTTTTGTTAGTTCCATGTTGATGATCTTATAATACCCATTCAATCTTTCTATTAAAGCCTTTGATAGTCTACACCGCCCATCATTGTGGAAGATACTTACAATCTATGGTTTTCCAACAAAATATGTGAATATAATCAAAGCGCTATATGACAATGCAAGATGTTGTGTTAGAACAAATAAAGGGAATACAGAATGGTTTACAGTAGAAACAGGGGTTAAACAAGGCTGTATTATGTCACCACTACTTTTTGGAATAGCTATTGATTGGGTTATGAGAAACTATACCCACAATGAACAATTGGGTATAAAATGGACAAATGGAAAATTCCTGGGGGACCTGGATTTTCGCAGATGATGTAGCATTCTTAAGTTCAACACCAAGACAATCCCAAGAAGCAATAAATAATTTGTGTCATCTCTCGGTTAAAATAGGTCTCCAAATAAATGCCTCTAAAACTAAAGCTATGAACTTTTCTAACGAGACCTTTGATATCATCTTGAACGGGGAAAAACTACAGAAAGTTGAAAGTTTCAATTATTTAGGCAGTAAAATGACTCAGGATGGTGACACAACAAGAGAAATCCATACTAGAATTGCTTTGGCAGCTAGCGCCTTCAATAGATTATCTAACATTTGGAAATTACGATCATTGAATATACATACCAAGCTTCGTCTGTTTAATTCAAATGTTATCTCAGTGTTAACATACGGCTGTGAGAGTTGGAAAATAACAAAATCATTGGAGAACAAGCTGAATACATTCGAGAACAAATGTCTTAGAAAACTCATGAACATCAGTTGGAAAGAATTCAAGACTAATCGACAAATAAGAGAAGACTCTAGGCAGAAATATGTCTCCGACTATATAAGGAAAAGACGATGGTCATATATCGGTCATGTCCTACGAATGCAAAACAACAGAATACCACTACAGGCGCTCACTTGGGTTCCTGAGGGTAAGAGGAAAAAAGGAAGACCAAAAGAAACACTCAGAAGAACAATAATAAGAGAAGGAAGAACGTTGGGCCTAAATAATGTGCAAGAGCTAAGAGGAGTGGCGTCACAACGAACAACCTGGAGAGCACTGGTTTCTGCCTTATGCGCCGTGTTTGGTGCTTAAAGAATTTATTATTATTAATCTTTCTATTCTGCACAAGCACCCATTTATGTAAGTCTGTAACTTTTTGGTTGTTGTTTTTGTAATACTCCATGTTTCACAGCGATACAATTGGCAGCATTTTTCCCAATCCCTAATAGATGGTACATCATGCTTTGGCGATTATTTTTAAATGTCTACAAATTCCAACCTATCTTCTCATAATCAATTTCTTTCAAAACATTTTTCTACATTTAAAACCTCACATTTCTTCATTTTGACAAAGACAATAATCATCATACCTGTGTCCAGAATCAGACACTTCCTCCCATTCCTCATCATTACAATTGTCTAATCCTGATGATTCTTCAGCAGCAAATCTCTGACTTTCCTGGTGCTGCTAAGAAAATCATAAGAACAAAGAACATAACTGCACATGCATTTGATTTTAAATCTAGAGAATTTATTATGAGTTTATTCTTTACAACTATCTGAGCATCCAACTGGCAGAGTGGTTAGAGCAACTGCCTCTTGTGGCAATGTTACCTAGTTCCAGGATCAAAACCTGGTAGTGTCATGTTCTAGTCTAACCAGCTGTAAATGGGTACCTGCCTCTGCTCTTGAGTTAGGAAAGGTAAAGGCAGTAAGGAAGGGATCTGGTCACCCCACCTCATTAAGCTTAAACATAGTACAGTGAAATCTCTAACACTTCACTAACCTATGGCAGTATCTCTTGTGGGACTACATTTATCTTGTTCAAATTGTATATATCATCATAACATTTATAACACAGGCAACCATAAGTTGAGTAACCCTTGAAATGTCAAATCAAACAACATACTCCCTCTGAAATAGTTTTGCTAGGTCTCTTTTTCTTCTTTTTCAATAAACTTGAAGCCACTGCACTAACAACATTTGAAGTGTCATCACTTGACATCCTTCTGTTATCTTCCTCAGCATCACGAACATGAGACATTTGCCGTAGATCTTCCAGCTCACGTCTGAAACTGACAGCAATTTTTTAAAAATAAATTCATAAGGCATTAGAATTGTCAAAGGTAAGGGGTAATCATAAGAATCTGAATATTTCACCATTAGAAATAAATTGTCAGAAGTGAAATGAGTTATAAAACAAGTTTCAAGAAAACAATACATACTTACTATAAGTCATTTGTTCCTGGACAGAATTAGCCTATGTTAAAGGAGAATTAATGTAAGAGAAATATTTCAAGAGAATTAACTCTTGAAAAATTATCTAAGAAAACTAATCTACCAAAATGTTCCAGGAGAATTATCCTACAAAAATGTTCCTGGAGAATTCACCTGTGAAAAATGTTCCTGGATAATTAACCTATGGAAAAATGTTCCAGAAGAATCAATGCCTGAAAAATGTTCCTGAAGAATTAACCTATGAAGTGTTCCAGAAGACTGATGTCTGAAAAATATTCCTGGAGATTTCACTTATGAAAAATGTTCCAGAAGACTGATGTCTGAAAAATACTCCTGGAGATTTCACTTATGAAAAATGTTCCAGAAGACCGATGTCTGAAAAATACTCCTGGAGATTTCACTTATGAAAAATGTTCCAGAAGAAACAAAGTTTGAACACTTTTGTTTTAATTCACCATTTACAAAAAAAGAAAAAGTTAGGGCATAACAGTGTTGTACATCTGTCTAGGGTTCGCTGAAGAAACAACAAAATTATTTAAGAATTCCATCCTTATGCAGTTTTGGCACACCACGTAATGAACACAAAAGAAACAACACTATTAAGAAAAATAAGTAAAAATGAAGTTCACATAATCACCGTTGAAGCTGATGTTTTACATCTGCAAGCTCCATTCGATATTTAGATGCTTCCTGCTGCGTGCTAGTCAGCTGGGATATCAGTTTACTGAATGGTAAAATCATAATAAATCAAATTATAAAAAATTAAATCACATGTCATCTGTATTAAATGTAGCACTGTATACACAGAACATTCATCATCATCATAACCCTCCACTCCCAAAACAGCATAGGCCTTCAACAAACACATGCCAAGTCCTCCCATCACGCGCCACCATCTCAAGTTCTTTTCACATTCTCCTCATCATTTTCACCTCTGTTTCCAGCTCTCCTCTCCATGTGCTTCTTGTTCTACCTCTGCCTCTCTTGCCCTGGGGGTTCCAGAACAAGGACTGCCCTGCAATGACACCAACAGGTTTCCTCAGTGTGTGTCCTATCCATCGCCATCGTCTTCCTCTCACCTCCCGCCCCACCGGGACCTGTCTAGCTCTTGTCATCAGTTCCACGTTGGCAACCCTGTCACACCATTCCAATCCCTCCATTCCACACAAGCACCCACCTATGAAAGTCTGCAGCCCCTTGGCCGCTGTCCCCGTTGCCCCCCATGTCCCAGAGCCACACAACAGGACCGACCTCACACCTGAGCCGAAGACTCCCACTTTCACGCCGGATCCGACCTCCCCCGATCTCCATATATTTCCCAATGCAATGAAAGCTCCCCTTGCCCCCTGTATTCCCACCTTGATATCGCTGTCCATCCCTCCAACCCCGTCCACACTACTGCCAAGACATGTGTACGATTCTACATCTTGTATTGGTGTTTCTCCAAGCTCAACCCCGCCATCACTACCTGCACCTATTCTCATTATTTTTGTCCTTTCCCTGTGCACCCCCAGACCCAACCGCTGCGCCGCCCCCCCCTCGAGTGTTTTCAATTTGTCCTGCATTTGACTACGGCCACGGGACAGAAGAGCCAAGTCATCAGCAAAATCAAGATCATCCAACTGCCCAGCCAGAGTCCACCGGACTCCGCCCCCGCCGTGCGCCGCCGATGATCTCACAACCCAGTCCACCGCCAGCAAGAAAAGAAATGGAGACAACAGGCACACAGAACATTACATGAACATTTTTAAGGAAACAAATCAACATCACTAAAACTAAATGTTCAAATTTTGCTTGAAAGATTAATAGCTTTTCTGGCAAAAATGTGCCTGTCACACTGATACAACTCTAATTGCAACAATTTTGTTTGCTACACATAAAATATTTATGGCCACAATTTTGCTCACCAGACTGATAAAATATTTATGGCAACAATTTTGTTTACCAGGCTGTTAAATATTTATTGCAACAATTTTGTTCACCAGGCTGATACATCTCTAATAGCAGCAATTTTGTTTACCTGGCTGATAAAATATTTATGGCAACAATTTACTTGTCAGACTGATTTAACTTAAATGACAACAGATTTGCTTGCCAGATTGATGCAATTTTTATGGCAACAATTCTGCTTATCAGATTGATATAGTAGTTATGGCAACCATTGCTTGAAAGATTAATACAGTTTTTAATGGTAAACAATTTAATCATGCCAGTTTGATCCAATTTTTATAGCACCAATTCTGCTTATCAGATTTATACAGTTTTTATGGTGCCGGTGCTAAAGAGTTTGTGCACTGTGCTGAGATCCTCCTTGTGTGATCTTCTTCTTCCTTCTTCCTCGTTTGTCCTGAAAAGGACGTTGGTTGTGTTGTGTCTGTTTACACCGGAGCTGCGATATCTGCGCTTTTCAGCCGACACATCTGACTTCAGCACAGCATTTTTTGGGACTGGGTTTGCCTTCCCTCTTCGATCCCTACTCTCTCAGCCAGACTGCAGTGATGCAGCCTGTTTCCAGGACCACCACATGGAGGTGGAGTAGGGTCTTGGTCAGCTCTGGTTCGCTGACCCTGACGCAAGCAGTCAAGCTATGGGTCGCTGACTGCATTCTCTATTGCTGCATCTTTGGGTCCTTATGTGATCTAAGGGAGGAGATCGGAGCACTGATGGAGTAGTCCGGGTGCAATGAAGATAGTCCTCAAAACCAAACCAAACCATTGCTTAAAAGATTAATACAGTTTTTAATGGCAAACAATTTACATGCCAGTTTGATACAATTTTTATGGCAACAATTTTGTTTGCCAAGTTGAAATACTTTTTATGGCAATAATTAGGCTTTTCAGAGTAATCCAATTATTATGGCAACGCTTTTTCTTACCTAACTGATACAATTTTTTACTTGACAAACTGATATTTTCATAGTAACAATGGTATTACATATGTTAAAGGAAAGGCAAAGGAAGCCTGCCAGTCACTCAATTATTTGCTATAAGCAAGAATTAAATCAACCATGGTTACACAAAATGAAACCTCTACAAGGAGTGTAACATTTGTTTGTGCTTTATACCATATAACACTTAAAGCAGAGTAATTAAATTTGTATCCTACAAGAGTTTATAAAAAATTACAAAGTTAAACATTCAGCTATCAATAAAGGTTTTTAACAAGACGTAAAGTTTCACCTCTTTTCTTGGAGTACATCATCTCTCTGGCTTATGGCATTCATCATATCCCTCTCTAGTTTTTCTATATGAACTGTTTTGTTCTGAACCTGTAGACACAACATCACAGTGAGAAAATGATCTATGCAATGTATATATATACATCATATACAGTATTGGTTTATTGCAAACCTGGAGGCTAAAGATTACCGTGAAAAATAGAAAACAGTAAAGACCTGAACAGTTTTGTTTTATTGTTAACCTGGAGGCTCAAAATTACACAGAAAAATATAAAACAGTAAAGACCTGAACAGCTTTGTTTTATTGTTAACATGTAGGCTCAAAATTACACAGAAAAATAGAAAACAGTAAAGACCTGAACAGCTTTGTTTTATTGTTAACCTGTAGGCTCAAAATTACACAGAAAAATAGAAAACAGTAAAGACCTTATCAGCTTTGTTTTATTGTTAACCTGTAGGCTCAAAATTACACAGAAAAATAGAAAACAGTAAAGACCTGAACAGCTTTGACCTGGAGGCTCAAAACTACACAGAAAAGTATAAAAGAGCTTAGACATGTACACAACTGTTTTATTGTTAATCTGGAGGCTCAAAATTACACAGAAAAATAGAAAACAGCTTAGACATGTACACAACTGTTTTATTGTTAATCTGGAGGCTCAAAATTACTCAGAAAAATAGAAAACAGCTTAGACATGTACACAACTGTTTTATTGTTAATCTGGAGGCTCAAAATTACACAGAAAAATAGAAAACAGCTTAGACATGTACACAACTGTTTTATTGTTAATCTGGAGGCTCAAAATTAAACAGAAAAATAGAAAACAGCTTAGACATGTACAGAACTGTTTTATTGTTAATCTGGAGGCTCAAAATTACACAGAAAAATAGAAAACAGCTTAGACATATACACAGCTGTTTTATTGTTAATCTGGAGGCTCAAAATTACACAGAAAAATAGAAAACAGCTTAGACATGTACACAACTGTTTTATTGTTAACCTGTAGGCTCAAAATTACACAGAAAAATAGAAAACAGCTTAGACATGTACACAACTGTTTTATTGGTTTGGTTTTAGTTTTATGGACCATCTTCATTGCACACGGACAACTTCATCAGTGCTCCAATCTCCTCCCTTAGATCACACAAGGATGATCTCAGCACAGTGCATGAACTCCGTAGTACCGGCGAGGATCCCAATGTGTATACAGAAATCACACATTCTATAAATATTTTTGTTGTGGGTAGGTTTTCCTAATTTATAAATTTTGCCACAGCAGCGGCTATTTGGTCTACTCTTTATGATTTCCACCTATCGAGTGATTATTAACATGCGCAACTTGCATATGGGATCTCCTATTTTTTGCCCTTATCCGAGAAGGCTAGGCATCTGATCTCACTACCCATGTGATCATACGGGAGTATAACATCATTCTGACCCACTTTTTCATTGTTCTCCAGCTTCACAGACATACAATAGGAATAAACTGACATTTGAGTTGAACATTCTTTTGTAGCTGGAAATAGCACGAAAATATTCCACAAAAATATACAAAAATGGAATGTTAGACAAGAGAACATCACATTATTTTTTTGTTTACTTCACTAGGAGCATACCTGTGACTTGAGCAGTGATAACTGTTTATTGGTTTCTCTTACATCCCTACTTTCACGGTGCAGACTCCGTAACTGGAACTCATACTCTGCAAATATTCCAGAGAAACAAAGTGTAACAGCAACTTATTTCTTTCAGAAAATATCACATTAGATATGAGATTTCGCCATATTCATCAATAGACATCTCAGTTGTCATCGAATAATGTTTTGCTGGTCATGAGATAACAACATCTTCATCATTATCATCAATACCTTAGAGTTCCCTGTGGAGCACAGAAGTTCAACTAAAACAAGGCAAACTTTCTTGTCCTATGCCATCCTTCCAAGGACTTTCCATATCTTCTTTATACCTTTCATGTCTGCCTCCAGTTCTCTTATCCATGTGATTGTTGTTCTCCCTTCACCTCTCTTGCCTTGGGGAATTCCAGAACATGGCTGCCTTGTAATGCTCTCAACAAATTTCCTGAGTGTGTCCTGTCCATCACCAGCATCTTGATCTGATCTCTTGTTCCACTGGTACTCGTCTGATTCTTGTCATCACTTCCACATTAGTGATCTTGCCATCACTTCCACATTAGTGATCTTGCCATCACTTCCACATTAGTGATCTTGCCATCACTTCCACATTAGTGATCTTGCCATCACTTCCACATCAGTGATCTTGCCATCACTTCCACATCAGTGATCTTGCCATCACTTCCACATCAGTGATCTTGCCATCACTTCCACATCAGTGATCTTGCCATCACTTCCACATCAGTGATCTTGCCATCACTTCCACATTAGTGATCTTGCCATCACTTCCACATTAGTGATCTTGCCATCACTTCCACATTAGTGATCTTGTCATCACTTCCACATTAGTGATCTTGTCATCACTTCCACATTAGTGATCTTGTCATCACTTCCACATTAGTGATCTTGTCATCACTTCCACATTAGTGATCTTGTCATCACTTCCACATTAGTGATCTTGTCATCACTTCCACATTTGTGATCTTGTCATCACTTCCACATTTGTGATCTTGTCATCACTTCCACATTTGTGATCTTGTCATCACTTCCACATCAGTGATCTTGTCATCACTTCCACATCAGTGATCTTGTCATGCTTCCACATCAGTGATCTTGTCATCACTTCCACATCAGTGATCTTGTCATCACTTCCACATCAGTGATCTTGTCATCACTTCCACATCAGTGATCTTGTCATCACTTCCACATCAGTGATCTTGTCATCACTTCCACATCAGTGATCTTGTCATCACTTCCACATCAGTGATCTTGTCATCACTTCCACATCAGTGATCTTGTCATCACTTCCACATCAGTGATCTTGTCATCACTTCCACATCAGTGATCTTGTCATCACTTCCACATCAGTGATCTTGTCATCACTTCCAAATCAGTGATCTTGTCATCACTGCCACATTAGTGATCTTGTCATCACTGCCACATTAGTGATCTTGTCATCACTTCCACATTAGTGATCTTGTCATCACTTCCACATTAGTGATCTTGTCATCACTTCCACATTAGTGATCTTGTCATCACTTCCACATCAGTGATCTTGTCATCACTTCCACATCAGTGATCTTGTCATCACTTCCACATCAGTGATCTTGTCATCACTTCCACATCAGTGATCTTGTCATCACTTCCACATCAGTGATCTTGTCATCACTTCCACATTAGTGATCTTGTCATCACTTCCACATTAGTGATCTTGTCATCACTTCCACATTAGTGATCTTGTCATCACTTCCACATTAGTGATCTTGTCATCACTTCCACATTAGTGATCTTGTCATCACTTCCACATTAGTGATCTTGTCATCACTTCCACATTAGTGATCTTGTCATCACTTCCACATTAGTGATCTTGTCATCACTTCCACATTAGTGATCTTGTCATCACTTCCACATTAGTGATCTTGTCATCACTTCCACATTAGTGATCTTGTCATACCATTTATGAAAACCTATATCCTTCTGAAAAGACAAAGAAAGAACTACTGCACCCTCAGGCATGACGTACAAGATGATTAATATGGCGTTGTTGATGGGTCTGGACACCTCATAATGTTACATAAATTGCCATAGAAACCACCACTACAAGATGATTAATATGGCGTTGTTGAAGGGTCTGGACATCTCATAATGTTACATAAATTGCCATATAAACCACCACTACAAGATGATTAATATGGCATTGTTCATGGGTCTGGACACCTCATAATGTTATATAAATTGCCATAGAAACCACCACTACAAGATGATTAATAAGGCGTTCTTCATGGGTCTGGACACCTCATAATGTTACATAAATTGCCATATAAACCACCACTACAAGATGATTAATATGGCGTTGTTGATGGGTCTGGACACCTCATAATGTTACATAAATTACCATAGAAACCACCACTACAAGATGATTAATATGGCGTTGTTCATGGGTCTGGACACCTGTGACGACTTGCCCAATCTTTTCTTCATTTTTTTTATTATTTACGTGACATCATTTTTTCTCATCCTCAATGCATGATCGCAAAGTCCCGGGAATTGTCACTTGCGGATAATCTCCTAGCGTTCGGTGATTTTCTCCTCGCTATTTTTAGATACGACGTCATTGTTGACCCCTGACCTCAGTAGCGAGAAACCCGCTTTAATTTAGGACTGCTTAAACTTAGGGAGAACCAGTTTAGGCCACTTAGGAAACCATCACGTGACTTTTAACGTTATTGATTGGAGCGTCTATACGAGGCTAAGGTCACATGATGCACGCTACGGATCACGTGTCCAAGCGGAAATGTCCCGCTAAAAGTGCGCCAAACACGGCCATTTTTCACTTACGCCCAGGTAACCAAGAAAGCTAGACCTAAGCCAGATCATGCGAATTCATGCATTAAACGCACTGAAGCCACGTGTCTAAATTGCTGGTCCATCTGAGTAGGTAAGTGAAAATCTCGTTAGAAAATAGTATTGTGATGAAATGTGTAGTACCTTGCAAAATCGACGCAAGATTGGTATAACTGCGTTTACTTTATTCATAATTTTTGTTTTACGATCACATCCAGCCACATGTGATCGGGTGTATTTTATGATCCCACGGGATATGTACAACATGTTCATAATAATGTATAACGGGAATATATATAGCTATTAATTTCCATATTATTTGAGTATTTTCGACCCGACGCTTAGACTAACGGAATTTAATATTAACGATAATGTTGACAGACCGTGACATATATTCATTATAAATTATATGACGATGCGACCAGACATGAAGTGTGTGATAATGTTGTCAGACAGTTCTAAAACACTGATGTCCAATTATTTGTTAAATTCATCATAATTGACATGACGATTAGGCTAGAGGCACAGAACTAGAATACTGTTGCCGACATTTCTATGATAAATTTGGTGGGTTTAACTGACATTTATAATAATTCATCGGGTTAAGTTGACGATAAATCAGTCTAAAGAATTATAATACTGCCACTGGGGCAGAGAAATATAATAAAGGACAGACAGGAGAAACTTGAATTCAAGATTAGGCTCTAGACATATGATGTTAGAGACTAAAATCTGAGATGACTGGCAGACGGACGGCTTAGGGAAGACTGCTTTCTAAAAGCTAGAAAATTAATGAAGCCGTCGTATTTGTCTTCAGTCTATGGTGGAGCCTTGCACGACAGTCCAATCTCAGAGCAGAATACGGAGTCGAGCACAGAGAAGGCAAATCCAAACCATTCAAGACCTACCTGGGGCAACGTCAGGAGACCGGAGAACTAACCACGCTTCACTATCAGCCGGGGGCTGAAAAGCTAAGTTTCCTATAAAAAGGGAACTCACCAGATCAATGCATATTTTTGTCATCCATGATGAAACACACTTGATGTGAGACACATAGTACATACAGCAGACACTAATTCCATCGACAATACTATCATTCACCATCTATTCATTTTATTGCAATAAACCAATTGGGTGTATATACTGTACCCCATGCTTTGTTCCTTCCATTAGATGTTGAATATTGTCTGATGTTTATCTTCCTTTATAAGGGAGGGGGGGCTCGTAAAATCTAATATAAACCCAGTTAATTGAGAATAATAATAGATAACTGAGAAGGGGACGACGGTAGCGAGAGACCAAATATCTCCTTACAACCTTTTCCAGACCTGTCTAGTAGGAGAATTTACCCTCTTCGTCACCCTTCAGAAGTGGGAAAACCCAACAGGAATTCTTGAGCCAAATTTTCCACATTCTTATCAATTATTTCTTTTAATAAATTCTTATCCTTCAAACGCTACGTGACACTGGGGTCTCAGTCTGGGATTTGAACTTATGTATTTTATCATACCTCTGGGATAGTATCATTCATTCAGTCATTTCAGTATACCATTTTAACACATGTATTTTCACACAGTGAGCTCTAGAAAGACAGAAAACATTTTTTCTAGAATTTCAGGCATTGATTGGTGAATCCCTTTATATATGTTGTATTTAATTAAGTTAGTTCATGATTTTGTATTTCATTGAATTACAGACCTTAAGTCTCCATAACTGTAGTAATTTCATTCTACAGCAGTCTGATAATTAGTAAGTTTTTGCTTGTTGTTAGAAATACTATTGGAAGGTAGCACTAGCTTACTCAGTGTGGACTATCACAGCAAAAGATGGCTGAAATAGTTAAGCTTAAGGCAGCACTAGGGGAGGCCGGTCGAGATCTAGGTTATAGTGGGGTGGACCTTGCGAATTATGTCAGTGTCGAAACTGATAAGTATTACGCTCGAGAAACAGCGAAAGCTGAAAGAGAAGAGCGAATAAAGTTAGCAGAAATAGATGAGAGGATAAAAGCTGTAGACGCTAGGGAAAGAAGCAAGAGAGATGAACGCGAGCATGCACTGAAGATGAAGCAGTTAGAGATGCAGCGACAGGCTCAAAGATTTGAACCGGTAGCCGGTGCGACAGCATCTACCTCCTCAGGCAACCTATTGCCACGGTCAGATGATATGCCCTCCTTGCATGCAGGGGGCACAGGACCTTTGCCATCCTCACTCATGTCAACTTTGTGACCCTTGACGTTTCCATTCGAAGCTTTCTCGGATCGAGTTGACTCGATCGATGTGTATCTGGACAAATTTGAGAAGTTTGCCACCACGTTTGGTTTGGAGAAGAGCAAGTGGAACCTGAAACTGTCGCAAGGGCTTAGAGGAACTGCTTATGACGTATATAGCAAGCTTCCTCCAGGTTTACAGGATGACTACGACTCTCTGAAAAAGGCAATATTGGTTCGTTATGAGCTACATGCTGACGCCTATAGGAAGAGGTTCCGTAACGCTAGGAGGGAAGTTGGAGAGAGCGTTGCTCAGTTTGCTGCGAGACTGGATTCCTACGTGGAGAAGTGGGGTGCCCTAGGGAATTTTACTTATGATTGGGAAGGCCTGAAGGAAATGGTCATGATCGAGCAACTGAAGGACACCATGACTTCCGACATGAGAAGATTCCTGACAGAGAATGGGGCCAGCACTTTAGAATCCATAGTCCAGTTAGCGGAACGATATCAGGCAGCACTATCAGAGAATCCACCACCCAGACGGAAACAACCAGATTACGTATCTAGACAGACAGCTCAGTCACACATGGACCCCCAAGTGAAACCACCGTATACTAACTTCAAAAAGCATGACAAGCCAGACTACAAGACTACTCAGAGATCAAATTTCCAGCAGCAGAGGCAAGGGGGAAAATGGTGTAAGCACTGTAGAACCATCACCCACAATACACAGGAGTGCAACCGGAAAAACCCACCTCATCATGCTGCCTGCTTACGTAAAAGTGCCGCAAGGGGAAATGGACCGGAAGAACCTCTGGACAAACCCCGACATCCCTCGGTCGTTGAGACAGTCCTCGTAAATGACCAAGAGGTGACCTGCCTTTATGATACAGGCCTTGCATTCAACGCAGTTGTCTGTGCATCCCTAGTCAAGCCTGACCAGATGACAGAAGACACTATAGGAATACAAGGACCTACTAAAAGTGCAGCACCTATGCGTTTGGCCATAGCCAAGATTCAGGTCAAATCAAAATATGTGACTGGGGAAATCAGTGCAGCGATCTTGGATGACCCTATTTATCCCTTGATCTTAGGGTGTAGGTATGTGTTCTTGGGAGAACCCATTCACCCTCTGGTTGTGGCGGCTGTCACCACTAGAGGACAGGCCAAACGGAATATGGAGTTGGAATCCCCACCCAACATCCTTCCTGAGGAATTAAAAAAGGCACAAACTGAGGATCAATCTCTAGCACCCTGCTACAAAAAACTACCGAGAGCGTACACTCCTCTCCAAAAGGAAGACTTCTACAAGAAAAATGGGCTGTTGCATCGGAAAGCAGGAAATGGAGGACAGGAACATGGGCAACTTGTGGTTCCATCAGCATACCGAGCCCAGGTCCTAGAAATGGGCCATGCCCTTCCGTTTAGTGGCCATATGGGTATAAGTGCCACGATTCAGCGTATTTCATGTCATTATTATTGGCCAGGTATCAACGCCGATATCCAGAGATATGTGAAATCATGCCCGCAGTGCCAGAGGACAGCGCCGAAACACTGGACGGCCCCAGCCACTCTGGGAGAAATGCCAATCTTGGGCACACCCTTCGAACGAGTAGCGGTGGATATTGTGGGTCCACTTACTCGTAGCAAAAAGAGAAACAGTTATATACTCACGTTAGTGGATTGTTGCTCCATGTGGGCAGAGGCTATCGCTATGCCCGCCTGTGATTCCAAGCATGTTGCTGAGGCTCTGCTCACCATATTTACTCGGCTAGGGTTTCCGTCACAGATCCTGACAGATAATGGTTCGCAATTCCGAGGAAAACTCACCGAGGAAGTGTTTAGGATATTTCAGGCCCGACATATCCACACCTCTCCCTACCACCCCCAAGCAAATGGCCAGGTGGAGCGGTTTAACGGGACCCTTATTTCCATCCTTCGGAAACTTGCGCAGGAAAAACCAGAGAGCTGGGATCAATACTTACCCGCAGCACTATTTGCTTACCGCGAAGTACCCCACAATTCTACTGGGATGCCACATTGCTGTTTGGTAGACCTATAAAAGGACCTTTAGAGGCACTGTTACGTACTTGGACAGATGATAAAGCTGATGAGACGGTCACCTCTGCATCCCAATACGTGAATGAGTTGACCCAACGCCTTAAAACAGGATGGGAACTGGCAAAGGAAAATGTACGCCGTGCCCGTCGTAAACATGCGCGTTACTACAACCGCACTGCGAAGGATAGGGAGCTAGAAGTAGGAGAACAGGTATTATTACTCCTGCCCAGTAGCAATAATAAATTGCAAATCGGGTGGAGAGGTCCATATAAAATTGTTGAGAAAATGTCGCGCACCAATTACAAGATTGCCATAAAGGGGAAGCAGAAAATTTACCACATAAACCTGCTGAAGCAATATTATGAAAGACCAGGTGCAGAACCAGCACATTTCCTGACACTGGCTATTGCGACGGAAACTGAGGCAGAACCCCTGACCTCATGTGAATACCCTCTTCGCCAGGGTGAAACTCATCAAGATGTTCAGATTAGTTCAACTGTAACGGAGGATCAGCAGGCACAGGTGCAACAGTTGTTGAGAAAACACACTAGTACACTCACTGATAAACCTGGCATGACCAACCTGATAGAATTTGATATGAAGCTAACAGACCTCGCCCCGGTACGAGTTAAGAACTATCCTGTTCCTTATGCTAAGGCAAAGGCATTGAGTGAGGAAATCGAGTACCTGCTTAAGGAAAATATTATCTCAAAATCAGAGTCTTCTTATAGTGCGAGTGTGGTGTTGCTTAGAAAATCCACAGGAGAACATCGCCTCTGCATAGACTACCGAAGGCTCAACGCTGTAACTGAATTTCAAGCGGAGCCCTTACCTGATCAGAATCAGCTTTTCACCAAGCTGAGTAGAGCGCGATACTTTTCGAAGATAGACCTTAGCAAAGGGTACTACCAGATCCCGGTAAAAGAGGAAATTCGACACATGTTAGCATTCAGTACTTCTGAGGGCCATTACGAGTTTAATGTATTGCCATTTGGGCTAAGCAATGCCCCAAGCGTCTTTACTCGTATGATGAGGAAACTACTGGAACCCCTGAACCACCCTGGAATAAGTAATTTCATGGACGACATACTTATTGCAACGAACACCTTTGAGGAGCACCTGGACGCAGTTTCCCTACTCTTTGAAAGACTTAGAGAAACAGGACTCACCGCTCGCCCTACAAAATGTCAAATTGCCTGCGAGCAGCTAGAATTCCTGGGACACACCATCTTGCATGGATGCATGTTCCCAGATGCACGTAATATTGAGAAGTTACAGCTGGCCCCACGACCCCAGACTAAAAAGGATGTCAGGTCATTTGTGTCTCTATGTGGCTTCTACCAGAAATATATTAAAGATTTTAATACCCTGAGTGCGCCACTGACCGCATTAACCAAGAATGGGAACCCGGACAAAGTAACCTGGACAGCGGAGTGCGAAAATGCCTACACGCTGCTGAAGGAGAAACTCACAGCTAGGCCAATTCTGCGACTGCCTGACTTAACTCTGAACTTTACGCTGCGAACAGATGCTAGCAATATAGGGATAGGAGCCACTCTCCTGCAGCCTAGTGATAGACCTTCTGCAACTCTATTTCCCATTGCATATGCTAGTAGGAAATTGAACCCTGCTGAACAGAACTACTCTACCATCGAACGAGAATGTCTGTCGCTAATATGGGCTGTGCAGAAGTTTCAACCATATTTATACGGGAAAAAGTTCACGGTGCAGTGTGATCACCAACCGTTGATATTTCTTGCAGCGTCGAAGAACCTTAATGCCCGGCTTATGAGATGGTCACTACTGTTGCAGCCATATTCCTTTCACATAGAATACATACCTGGGAGGAACAACGTAGGGGCAGATTTTTTGAGCAGACATCTGGACGCAACCGAGGAGATATGAGAAACTAAAAAAGAAGAGGAAGACAGGACCAGAGGAGTTGGACGGAACGTCAAACTTGAGGAGGGGCTTGTGTGACGACTTGCCCAATCTTTTCTTCATTTTTTTTATTATTTACGTGACATCATTTTTTTCTCATCCTCAATGCATGATCGCAAAGTCCCGGGAATTGTCACTTGCGGATAATCTCCTAGCGTTCGGTGATTTTCTCCTCGCTATTTTTAGATACGACGTCATTGTTGACCCCTGACCTCGGTAGCGAGAAACCCGCTTTAATTTAGGACTGCTTAAACTTAGGGAGAACCAGTTTAGGCCACTTAGGAAACCATCACGTGACTTTTAACGTTATTGATTGGAGCGTCTATACGAGGCTACGGATCACGTGTCCAAGCGGAAATGTCCCGCTAAAAGTGCGCCAAACACGGCCATTTTTCACTTACGCCCAGGTAACCAAGAAAGCTAGACCTAAGCCAGATCGTGCGAATTCATGCATTAAACGCACTGAAGCCACGTGTCTAAATTGCTGGTCCATCTGAGTAGGTAAGTGAAAATCTCGTTAGAAAATAGTATTGTGATGAAATGTGTAGTACCTTGCAAAATCGACGCAAGATTGGTATAACTGCGTTTACTTTATTCATAATTTTTGTTTTACGATCACATCCAGCCACATGTGATCGGGTGTATTTTTTATGATCCCACGGGATATGTACAACATGTTCATAATAATGTATAACGGGAATATATATAGCTATTAATTTCCATATTATTTGAGTATTTTCGACCCGACGCTTAGACTAACGGAATTTAATATTAACGATAATGTTGACAGACCGTGACATATATTCATTATAAATTATATGACGATGCGACCAGACATGAAGTGTGTGATAATGTTGTCAGACAGTTCTAAAACACTGATGTCCAATTATTTGTTAAATTCATCATAATTGACATGACGATTAGGCTAGAGGCACAGAACTAGAATACTGTTGCCGACATTTCTATGATAAATTTGGTGGGTTTAACTGACATTTATAATAATTCATCGGGTTAAGTTGACGATAAATCAGTCTAAAGAATTATAATACTGCCACTGGGGCAGAGAAATATAATAAAGGACAGACAGGAGAAACTTGAATTCAAGATTAGGCTCTAGACATATGATGTTAGAGACTAAAATCTGAGATGACTGGCAGACGGACGGCTTAGGGAAAGACTGCTTTCTAAAAGCTAGAAAATTAATGAAGCCGTCGTATTTGTCTTCAGTCTATGGTGGAGCCTTGCACGACAGTCCAATCTCAGAGCAGAATACGGAGTCGAGCACAGAGAAGGCAAATCCGAACCATTCAAGACCTACCTGGGGCAACGTCAGGAGACCGGAGAACTAACCACGCTTCACTATCAGCCGGGGGCTGAAAAGCTAAGTTTCCTATAAAAAGGGAACTCACCAGATCAATGCATATATTTTTGTCATCCATGATGAAACACACTTGATGTGAGACACATAGTACATACAGCAGACACTAATTCCATCGACAATACTATCATTCACCATCTATTCATTTTATTGCAATAAACCAATTGGGTGTATATACTGTACCCCATGCTTTGTTCCTTCCATTAGATGTTGAATATTGTCTGATGTTTATCTTCCTTTATAAGGGAGGGGGGGGGGGGGGCTCGTAAAATCTAATATAAACCCAGTTAATTGAGAATAATAATAGATAACTGAGAAGGGGACGACGGTAGCGAGAGACCAAATATCTCCTTACAACCTTTTCCAGACCTGTCTAGTAGGAGAATTTACCCTCTTCGTCACCCTTCAGAAGTGGGAAAACCCAACAGGAATTCTTGAGCCAAATTTTCCACATTCTTATCCTTCAAACGCTACGTGACACTGGGGTCTCAGTCCGGGATTTGAACTTATGTATTTTATCATACCTCTGGGATAGTATCATTCATTCAGTCATTTCAGTATACCATTTTAACACATGTATTTTCACACAGTGAGCTCTAGAAAGACAGAAAACATTTTTTCTAGAATTTCAGGCATTGATTGGTGAATCCCTTTATATATGTTGTATTTAATTAAGTTAGTTCATGATTTTGTATTTCATTGAATTACAGACCTTAAGTCTCCATAACTGTAGTAATTTCATTCTACAGCAGTCTGATAATTAGTAAGTTTTTGCTTGTTGTTAGAAATACTATTGGAAGGTAGCACTAGCTTACTCAGTGTGGACTATCACAGCAAAAGATGGCTGAAATAGTTAAGCTTAAGGCAGCACTAGGGGAGGCCGGTCGAGATCTAGGTTATAGTGGGGTGGACCTTGCGAATTATGTCAGTGTCGAGACTGATAAGTATTACGCTCGAGAAACAGCGAAAGCTGAAAGAGAAGAGCGAATAAAGTTAGCAGAAATAGATGAGAGGATAAAAGCTGTAGACGCTAGGGAAAGAAGCAAGAGAGATGAACGCGAGCATGCACTGAAGATGAAGCAGTTAGAGATGCAGGGACAGGCTCAAAGAGTTGAACCGGTAGCCGGTGCGACAGCATCTACCTCCTCAGGCAACCTATCGCCACGGTCAGATGATATGCCCTCCTTGCATGCAGGGGGCACAGGACCTTTGCCATCCTCACTCATGTCAACTTTGGGACCCTTGACGTTTCCATTCGAAGCTTTCTCGGAACGAGTTGACTCGATCGATGTGTATCTGGACAAATTTGAGAAGTTTGCCACCACGTTTGGTTTGGAGAAGAGCAAGTGGAACCTGAAACTGTCGCAAGGGCTTAGAGGAACTGCTTATGACGCATATAGCAAGCTTCCTCCAGGTTTACAGGATGACTACGACTCTCTGAAAAAGGCACTATTGGTTCGTTATGAGCTACATGCTGACGCCTATAGGAAGAGGTTCCGCAACGCTAGGAGGGAAGTTGGAGAGAGCGTTGCTCAGTTTGCTGCGAGACTGGATTCCTACGTGGAGAAGTGGGGTGCCCTAGGGAATTTTACTCATGATTGGGAAGGCCTGAAGGAAATGGTCATGATCGAGCAACTGAAGGACACCATGACTTCCGACATGAGAAGATTCCTGACAGAGAATGGGGCCAGCACTTTAGAATCCATAGTCCAGTTAGCAGAACGATATCAGGCAGCACTATCAGAGAATCCACCACCCAGACGGAAACAACCAGATTACGTATCTAGACAGACAGCTCAGTCACACATGGACCCCCAAGTGAAACCACCGTATACTAACTTCAAAAAGCATGACAAGCCAGACTACAAGACTACTCAGAGATCAAATTTCCAGCAGCAGAGGCAAGGGGAAAAATGGTGTAAGCACTGTAGAACCATCACCCACAATACACAGGAGTGCAACCGGAAAAACCCACCTCATCATGCTGCCTGCTTACGTAAAAGTGCCGCAAGGGGAAATGGACCGGAAGAACCTCTGGACAAACCCCGACATCCCTCGGTCGTTGAGACAGTCCTCGTAAATGACCAAGAGGTGACCTGCCTTTATGATACAGGCCTTGCATTCAACGCAGTTGTCTGTGCATCCCTAGTCAAGCCTGACCAGATGACAGAAGACACTATAGGAATACAAGGACCTACTAAAAGTGCAGCACCTATGCGTTTGGCCATAGCCAAGATTCAGGTCAAATCAAAATATGTGACTGGGGAAATCAGTGCAGCGATCTTGGATGACCCTATTTATCCCTTGATCTTAGGGTGTAGGTATGTGTTCTTGGGAGAACCCATTCACCCTCTGGTTGTGGCGGCTGTCACCACTAGAGGACAGGCCAAACGGAATACGGAGTTGGAATCCCCACCCAACATCCTTCCTGAGGAATTAAAAAAGCGTAGTGGTTACAACACCGCTCTGGCGACCGGGTGATTCAAGATCAAACCCGGGCGACGGCATTTGAGGATTTTTCGTCGATCGGGATTTGGACTGGATTAACTCGAGACCTGGTGAGGACATTTGAAGAAGTGTCGTCGACCAGGGACTGGCGGCTCCTGAGCCGACCCAGCTCTAATGGGTACCTCCGAAAACGGCGAGTATCTGCCTGAATAGCGAGGGACACTTGTCTCTGTACAAGAAAATAGGATACTCACGTAAAAATCAATGTCAGGTTAGACATTAAAAATAACCTGAGATTTCGCCTCGAGTATTAGCGGGCGTACGAAAAAAAAAAAAAAAAAAAAAAAAAAGGCACAAACTGAGGATCAATCTCTAGCACCCTGCTACAAAAAACTACCGAGAGCGTACACTCCTCTCCAAAAGGGAGACTTCTACAAGAAAAATGGGCTGTTGCATCGGAAAGCAGGAAATGGAGGACAGGAACATGGGCAACTTGTGGTTCCATCAGCATACCGAGCCCAGGTCCTAGAAATGGGCCATGCCCTTCCGTTTAGTGGCCATATGGGCATAAGTGCCACGATTCAGCGTATTTCATGTCATTATTATTGGCCAGGTATCAACGCCGATATCCAGAGATATGTGAAATCATGCCCGCAGTGCCAGAGGACAGCGCCGAAACACTGGACGGCCCCAGCCACTCTGGGAGAAATGCCAATCTTGGGCACACCCTTCGAACGAGTAGCAGTGGATATTGTGGGTCCACTTACTCGTAGCAAAAAGAGAAACAGTTATATACTCATGTTAGTGGATTGTTGCTCCATGTGGGCAGAGGCTATCGCTATGCCCGCCTGTGATTCCAAGCATGTTGCTGAGGCTCTGCTCACCATATTTACTCGGCTAGGGTTTCCGTCACAGATCCTGACAGATAATGGTTCGCAATTCCGAGGAAAACTCACCGAGGAAGTGTTTAGGATATTTCAGGCCCGACATATCCACACCTCTCCCTACCACCCCCAAGCAAATGGCCAGGTGGAGCGGTTTAACGGGACCCTTATTTCCATCCTTCGGAAACTTGCGCAGGAAAAACCAGAGAGCTGGGATCAATACTTACCCGCAGCACTATTTGCTTACCGCGAAGTACCCCACAATTCTACTGGGATGCCACATTGCTGTTTGGTAGACCTATAAAAGGACCTTTAGAGGCACTGTTACGTACTTGGACAGATGATAAAGCTGATGAGACGGTCACCTCTGCATCCCAATACGTGAATGAGTTGACCCAACGCCTTAAAACAGGATGGGAACTGGCAAAGGAAAATGTACGCCGTGCCCGTCGTAAACATGCGCGTTACTACAACCGCACTGCGAAGGATAGGGAGCTAGAAGTAGGAGAACAGATATTATTACTCCTGCCCAGTAGCAATAATAAATTGCAAATCGGGTGGAGAGGTCCATATAAAATTGTTGAGAAAATGTCGCGCACCAATTACAAGATTGCCATAAAGGGGAAGCAGAAAATTTACCACATAAACCTGCTGAAGCAATATTATGAAAGACCAGGTGCAGAACCAGCACATTTCCTGACACTGGCTATTGCGACGGAAACTGAGGCAGAACCCCTGACCTCATGTGAATACCCTCTTCGCCAGGGTGAAACTCATCAAGATGTTCAGATTAGTTCAACTGTAACGGAGGATCAGCAGGCACAGGTGCAACAGTTGTTGAGAAAACACACTAGTACACTCACTGATAAACCTGGCATGACCAACCTGATAGAATTTGATATGAAGCTAACAGACCTCGCCCCGGTACGAGTTAAGAACTATCCTGTTCCTTATGCTAAGGCAAAGGCATTGAGTGAGGAAATCGAGTACCTGCTTAAGGAAAATATTATCTCAAAATCAGAGTCTTCTTATAGTGCGAGTGTGGTGTTGCTTAGAAAATCCACAGAAGAACATCGCCTCTGCATAGACTACCGAAGGCTCAACGCTGTAACTGAATTTCAAGCGGAGCCCTTACCTGATCAGAATCAGCTTTTCACCAAGCTGAGTAGAGCGCGATACTTTTCGAAGATAGACCTTAGCAAAGGGTACTACCAGATCCCGGTAAAAGAGGAAATTCGACACATGTTAGCATTCAGTACTTCTGAGGGCCATTACGAGTTTAATGTATTGCCATTTGGGCTAAGCAATGCCCCAAGCGTCTTTACTCGTATGATGAGGAAACTACTGGAACCCCTGAACCACCCTGGAATAAGTAATTTCATGGACGACATACTTATTGCAACGAACACCTTTGAGGAGCACCTGGACGCAGTTTCCCTACTCTTTGAAAGACTTAGAGAAACAGGACTCACCGCTCGCCCTACAAAATGTCAAATTGCCTGCGAGCAGCTAGAATTCCTGGGACACACCATCTTGCATGGATGCATGTTCCCAGATGCACGTAATATTGAGAAGTTACAGCTGGCCCCACGACCCCAGACTAAAAAGGATGTCAGGTCATTTGTGTCTCTATGTGGCTTCTACCAGAAATATATTAAAGATTTTAATACCCTGAGTGCGCCACTGACCGCATTAACCAAGAATGGGAACCCGGACAAAGTAACCTGGACAGCGGAGTGCGAAATGCCTACACGCTGCTGAAGGAGAAACTCACAGCTAGGCCAATTCTGCGACTGCCTGACTTAACTCTGAACTTTACGCTGCGAACAGATGCTAGCAATATAGGGATAGGAGCCACTCTCCTGCAGCCTAGTGATAGACCTTCTGCAACTCTATTTCCCATTGCATATGCTAGTAGGAAATTGAACCCTGCTGAACAGAACTACTCTACCATCGAACGAGAATGTCTGTCGCTAATATGGGCTGTGCAGAAGTTTCAACCATATTTATACGGGAAAAAAGTTCACGGTGCAGTGTGATCACCAACCGTTGATATTTCTTGCAGCGTCGAAGAACCTTAATGCCCGGCTTATGAGATGGTCACTACTGTTGCAGCCATATTCCTTTCACATAGAATACATACCTGGGAGGAACAACGTAGGGGCAGATTTTTTGAGCAGACATCTGGACGCAACCGAGGAGATATGAGAAACTAAAAAAGAAGAGGAAGACAGGACCAGAGGAGTTGGACGGAACGTCAAACTTGAGGAGGGGCTTGTGTGACGACTTGCCCAATCTTTTCTTCATTTTTTTTATTATTTACGTGACATCATTTTTTCTCATCCTCAATGCATGATCGCAAAGTCCCGGGAATTGTCACTTGCGGATAATCTCCTAGCGTTCGGTGATTTTCTCCTCGCTATTTTTAGATACGACGTCATTGTTGACCCCTGACCTCGGTAGCGAGAAACCCGCTTTAATTTAGGACTGCTTAAACTTAGGGAGAACCAGTTTAGGCCACTTAGGAAACCATCACGTGACTTTTAACGTTATTGATTGGAGCGTCTATACGAGGCTACGAATCACGTGTCCAAGCGGAAATGTCCCGCTAAAAGTGCGCCAAACACGGCCATTTTTCACTTACGCCCAGGTAACCAAGAAAGCTAGCCCTAAGCCAGATCGTGCGAATTCATGCATTAAACGCACTGAAGCCACGTGTCTAAATTGCTGGTCCATCTGAGTAGGTAAGTGAAAATCTCGTTAGAAAATAGTATTGTGATGAAATGTGTAGTACCTTGCAAAATCGACGCAAGATTGGTATAACTGCGTTTACTTTATTCATAATTTTTGTTTTACGATCACATCCAGCCACATGTGATCGGGTGTATTTTATGATCCCACGGGATATGTACAACATGTTCATAATAATGTATAACGGGAATATATATAGCTATTAATTTCCATATTATTTGAGTATTTTCGACCCGACGCTTAGACTAACGGAATTTAATATTAACGATAATGTTGACAGACCGTGACATATATTCATTATAAATTATATGACGATGCAACCAGACATGAAGTGTGTGATAATGTTGTCAGACAGTTCTAAAACACTGATGTCCAATTATTTGTTAAATTCATCATAATTGACATGACGATTAGGCTAGAGGCACAGAACTAGAATACTGTTGCCGACATTTCTATGATAAATTTGGTGGGTTTAACTGACATTTATAATAATTCATCGGGTTAAGTTGACGATAAATCAGTCTAAAGAATTATAATACTGCCACTGGGGCAGAGAAATATAATAAAGGACAGACAGGAGAAACTTGAATTCAAGATTAGGCTCTAGACATATGATGTTAGAGACTAAAATCTGAGATGACTGGCAGACGGACGGCTTAGGGAAGACTGCTTTCTAAAAGCTAGAAAATTAATGAAGCCGTCGTATTTGTCTTCAGTCTATGGTGGAGCCTTGCACGACAGTCCAATCTCAGAGCAGAATACGGAGTCGAGCACAGAGAAGGCAAATCCGAACCATTCAAGACCTACCTGGGGCAACGTCAGGAGACCGGAGAACTAACCACGCTTCACTATCAGCCGGGGGCTGAAAAGCTAAGTTTCCTATAAAAAGGGAACTCACCAGATCAATGCATATTTTTGTCATCCATGATGAAACACACTTGATGTGAGACACATAGTACATACAGCAGACACTAATTCCATCGACAATACTATCATTCACCATCTATTCATTTTATTGCAATAAACCAATTGGGTGTATATACTGTACCCCATGCTTTGTTCCTTCCATTAGATGTTGAATATTGTCTGATGTTTATCTTCCTTTATAAGGGAGGGGGGGCTCGTAAAATCTAATATAAACCCATTTAATTGAGAATAATAATAGATAACTGAGAAGGGGACGACGGTAGCGAGAGACCAAATATCTCCTTACAACCTTTTCCAGACCTGTCTAGTAGGAGAATTTACCCTCTTCATCACCCTTCAGAAGTGGGAAAACCCAACAGGAATTCTTGAGCCAAATTTTCCACATTCTTATCAATTATTTCTTTTAATAAATTCTTATCCTTCAAACGCTACGTGACAACACCTCATAATGTTACATAAATTACCATAGAAACCACCACTACAAAATGATTAATATGGCGTTGTTCATGGGTCTGGACACCTCATAATGTTACATAAATTGCCATAGAAACCACCACTACAAGATGAAAATGATGATGATGATTATTGACCTCTTGCTTGTTTTTATTTCATGTTTCCTCTCACTTATGGTTTTTAAATAATTGCTGTTGTGCCTTACGATCTGACTAAAATATTTACTTGGTATCACTTTGATCCCTTTCATTATTTCTCTGTTAATCACAAATTTTTCAGAACATCTTGTTTGCTTGACATGTTGTCAAGAAATAGCTAAATGTTCTTTCAAAGGCTTCATTATTTTTTCAATTTACCAAAGGAGTCATACAAATCTAAACATTAGACAGTGCTCACAAATATTTTCAAACTGCACAATGTATTGCAAAATTCATTCAAGAATGACATATAAACCGGCGGATGTGAACAGGATAAATAGTATGTTTAAAAAATGTATTACATATCTCCTGGCATAAAAAATAACAAGACCACATTACCTTCCTTCTGACTCTGAAGAGCCATCTTCAGCTCATGGATGGTAGCAACATCCTGACATGCCTGCACCCTCAGCAGATCTACCTCCTCTTGGAGTGACATTCTACAGCAGATTAAAAGTACAATTACAGTATCTAATTAAATTATTCACCAATGTGACCTCCAGGGTTCAATATGTGGGTGAAGCAAAGTATAGGAACTACTAAGCCCTACCAAGCATGTCATAAAAGACACTCAAGGAATGATATTTATAGGGCTAGTAATCTCATCATGTAAAACATGTTGCTAAAATTAAAAAAAACAATTAGCAAGAACACATACACTGTTTTGACACAAGCATTCTGCAAGACAGTCTAATTATGTTGGCTCACAACTCCTTATGGGGCAAAAGAATAGACAGGAATAAGAACAATTCACTATTATCATGTAGCTATTTCAATTCTAAGAAGCAAACAAATATTTTTATTGATATTATAATTTAAAACAGACTTTATTACATGTAAAACAAATATTACAGTATATTCAGACATAACTTACTTGTCAACCTGCAGGGTCCTGTTTTCAGCCTTAAAGAATGCCAGCTCATTCCACACTTGATCACTATTCTCTTTCTGGAGAGATCGTGGGTCTGCCCGTTTGGGCTTCTTTGGTCTCACACCTCTGCAATTCAGACCAAGATGCACAGTCAGTAATTGCAGCATTGAAAAGCCAAAATAATACAGACCTGGATGACCTAAGAATAGTGCTCCACAAACTATGTCAACGATTCAAAATTGTTGTGATTCAATGGATTCTTTCTCACTGTAACATCACCAGCAATGAAGAGGCTGACAGATTGGCAAAGGAAGGTGGAAATCTACCTCAGCCTGATGCAAGCGTAACTTTTGAGGAGGCAAAGAGTTTTATCAGAATCAGATGCAGAAACAAATGGGGTGTAGAGCATCCAGGTCACACACAAAATGATGCATACTACCAGCTCAACAGAAGAGAACAAGTGGTAATCTTCAGACTCCGCACTGGCGACAACAGATTGAGATACCATCTATTCAACAAGCTAAAGATAGGAACTACCGATCAGTGTAACTGTGGCACTGATAAAATGACTGCTGAACATCTGCTTCAAAGTTGCCCAACATATGCTGAACAGAGAAAGCACATATGGCATACCAGTACCATTCATGGAAAAGCTCTACGGAGATTCAAATAGCCTCAAAATGACTACTGCTTTCTTTGAAAACATTCAAGTGGACATATGAGAGTCTACGAAGAAGAAGACCAAGCTTCAACTAAACAAATATCAGGTCAATAAACTCTGTTATAAAAGTAATGAGGTAGTTGTAATGTCTTAGATATCAGTTAAATATCAAATTAATTAAATAGTTTCAAAACGAGAAGATTTGTATCTAAAAGAGGAATTCCTAAATAAATGTTTAAATCACATTCAAACTTTTGAAAGTGCTCTTTTAATTGCAATGTCTATGAAGACCTCAGTGAAAAATCAAATTAATAAAACAGGTTCAGAAGCGTAATCTGTGTATCTATCTATCCTGTTCAGTCATTTCTGACTATAGGTTTAACAGGTTTCACAACTTTAACTTGGTTTTACAACATCTTTCATTTTTCTTAAATTTAATTTGCCTCACTTCTTCTTTCTTTCAAGTAAATTTTAACTTCCATCATAATACCCAATTTTATTTTCATAAAGTAACAAAGTTTTTCGCAAATTTCACTACTTTAGCTTACAACCAATTCCATTAATCATAAATGTAGCTTCTTACACAATCACTTCACTTTATAAAATAATTTTAATATATTTTATATCACATCAAAATTTGATAGATCCACAATATGACTAAAATGCATAAATCAACAATTATTTAATAGGTTGTTAGAATGACTAGGTAAGATAGCCTGATATAGGAAGAAGTACTTAAGACTGTGTTGTACCTCGAGAACTCCAATGTCTTAATCTCTTCCCTAGCCAGTCTATAGCTGGCTTGTAAATTCTGGAATCTCTGTAGGCGTCTGTCATGGGCCCGTCTCATTTCTTCCAGTTGCCGAACCTAAAAATATAATTCCTATTTGAATAAGTCATAAATAAAACAAAATCATTTAGGTCAGTGAATTTTCTAATCATTCAAAATAATCAAATATCTGTTACACAGCAAATAAAGTCTAGTTCTGTGTGAATGGCTTTAAGAAGTTGTGTGGGACTATTAAAGCACACACAGCATCAGAGACAGAATGAGAGTATGAAAACCAGTTATAAAAACCACTCTGCACATAATAAGAGATAAACGGTGATAATATTCATGCAGTGCACATCATCATCTTCAATTGCACAGAGCGGCGACAGTGGTGTTTTCTGTGACAATTTGTTTTGCATGATGAGGTTGTCAGCCCCATGCACAACCTGACATTTGTTGCCTTTTAAAACATGCCTGAGGATGCAGTAGCCCTTTTATTTCTTTGTCTATCAAAGACCCCTCTGAACAACAAGGGGCATATAGGACACACAGCACAAGATAAAATGGTCATAAAAGTCACACAGCACACATAGCTCAAAATAAACAGTCACAAAATTACATACTGCAAATAGAACATGCTAAGACTGTCATAAAAATAAAATAGTGCACATAGCACAAGATAAAAGTTACAAAAATCACATATTGCATATAGCATTGAATAAAACAGTCATTAAACTGCCAGCCTATTAACTGCAAATACTACCATACTTAGTGCCTTTCATTCAAAATGTCAGCTATTCATGAATGTCTAAATCTGCTATGTTGTTTTTGTTGTTGTTTAACTAGGGCTGCTGAGCTTCTCGCTTTTTTGCAGCCAATACCAAGTTGACGACTCCTTGGTATTATCTACACTGTAGATCTAGGTTTTTCCTGTGGCTTATCTGCCATTCCAAAACGTGCTGAGTTGAAGTCATGAGCTCCAGTTTCTCCAGCTGGGCTTGCATTTACATCTGAGCCCAAGCTAGAAGTAAGAAGCGCCAAGCATACTGTGCATTCTCCACCATCTAAGGTGGCTCTGCAACAATGCAAAGCTAAAATACTGTGCTCTGGTTCTAGACTCTCCCAAGGAATTGTCACGTCCTGCACAGACACTTCTCAGCTCCCCCTGTCTATCATTGAGTCCCTAGTGAGATCCTCCTGCATGCAGTCAACCAGTCAATGCCAAAGAATCACATCTGGGGCTCAAGTGACTTCTGCAAGCTTAGTGTGCAATGCTGGGTTCTCAACACGTTTCACCGTAAGGGGAATCCCTGGAAGTGTGTAGATGATTTTGAAAGTCCATGAGGGTGTAATTAGCCTCACAGACAGAGGTTCACTTCCACATATGAATATTGTAGCATTGTGCATAGCTGGTTGTCATATAAAGATGACTCCAGATATGCCTCCATGCATAAAAGTGCTATGTAAAAAAGCTACTATTTCATTTCCAAATATTACTCTCAAACAGTATAGCACAGTCTCTAACAACTTGACTCCCCTATGGCAGTATTTGCTATGGAACTACCTTCACCTGTTCTCAAACATTCAATATATTTGAAGCACCTTTAAATCATAAGCCTTCTGTAATTGAGCTACTTTACGGACATCAAACGGTTCGAGTCTCGGTTCAGTATCTTTAGTTGGTGGAGACAGGGACCTTGGTCTTTTTAAGTCATGGTCATAGTTGTTTCTGTTGTCAAGGTCAAGGAGGCGATTCAAAGATCTGTGAAAAAAGATATAATCACAATAGATATGTTTGATGTAAGTTACTAACATGGATGTAAAGTAATCAAACATGACAGTATTGTAATAACTGAATATAAAGTAATCAAACATGACAGTATTGTAATAACTGAATATAAAGTAATCAAACATGACAGTATTGTAATAACCGAATATAAAGTAATCAAACATGACAGTATTGTAATAACTGAATATAAAGTAATCAAACATGACAGTATGTAATAACTGAATATAAAGTAAGCAAACATCAAGAGTGCCCCATGTAGTTGCCAGGGGTTTCTCAAGATGCAAAGAAAGAATAAGCCTACTCCAGCCTCAGGCATGTCATGAAACTAATATGAGGTTTTGCTTGTGGCTGTCTACCTCATCACATAAAGCAAAGTGCCACAGAAACCACTGCTGCAAGAGTATAATCAATACTTGGTGCAGGCTTCTTGCAAGGGTAACAGCTACAGTGATCAATCCATGCTCCATAAGGAGTACAAAGGAAAATGAATGAAGGAAACATCAAAATATTGAAATGGCATGCTACTAGCTTTAAAACTGAAATCTGGAACTGATGGAAAGAACCAGGCTAATACTAATGGAATTGGGCATGAGGAGAACATGCTGGCATTGGATAGATCATACACTGAGGACAAAAATTATAAATGATAGCATAACAAGGCAGTTCCTATTCTGGAATCCCTAGGGTAAGAGAAAAAGAGGAAGACCAAAAAACACATGAATAAAGAAATAGGAGACAGACATGAAAGGAATACAGATGACTTGGAAAGAACTAGAACAGATGACAGAAGACAGGAAGTCTTGGAGTGTTCAGCAAAGGCTTGTGCTACACAGAGACCTGAAAGATAATGATCAATCAATCAATACCCTATAACCTTAAGGAGCGTAGGCCTTCAACAAACACATGCCAAGTCCTCCTGTCACATGCCATCAGCTCAAGCTCTTTCCATGGTTTCCTCACCAATTTTACTTCTGTTTCCAGTTCTCTTCTCCTTGTGTTTCTTGGTCTACCTCTGCCTCTCTTCCAGAATAAGGACTGCTTTGTTATGGTATCCACAGGTTTCCTCAATGTGTGTCCTATCCATCACGAGCATCTTCTTCTCATCTATTGTTCCACTGGCACTTGTCTGGTTCTTGTCATCAGTTTCACATTGGTGACCTTGAGCCGCGCTGGTGTAATGGCTTCGGCGTTGTACTGGCGACCAGGTGTTCATGGTTCAAACCCGGGCGTCGGCGTTTGAAGAAATGTTTACGGCCGGACATTTGACTGAATAGCCTGAACGGCTCCTGTGATAAACCCTCTGTGGATGGGAAGGAGCGAAGCTCCTGACCGGGTTGGAAGGAAAGTCCTCAGGTTCCCCAGCCTCGCAATGCATGTCACCTGAAAGCCCATTTATGAAAAGGAAGATAATGATAATGATGATATATCTGAATGAAATTTTTGGTTCGCAAATATATCAGTTACCTCCCTCTTGCTCTTGAACTTGAGGTCCCAAGCTTGGCAATTGAATCCACCTCCTAAATGGAAAGTTCAAGTTAAAACCAAGCACGCAAGAACCGGCAACAACTCTCAACAGCTTGATCTCCATATAACTGTGCCCAAGCTCGCGCCCTGGAGAGGACACTCCAGCTTCATATGCTAAGCAAGAAAGAAGGCTCAATACCTTCCATTTGCGGTGTCTACGCCGCATCCTCGGCATCTCGTGGAAAGATAAAGTGACAAATGTCGAGGTGTTGTCACGTGCTGACCTTCAAAGTATGTATACGCTTCTTAGACAGCGCAGACTTCGCTGGCTTGGCCATGTTCGCCGCATGGAAGATGGTCGCATCCCAAAAGATATCTTCTACGGACAATTAGCAGATGGCAAGAGAACAGTTGGGCGACCACAGCTGAGGTTCAAAGATGTGTGCAAGAGAGATATGAGGGCACTGGACATGGATCCAGCAACATGGGAGGATGAAGCTACCGATCGCACTAAGTGGCGATGCTACTTACGGCGCCACCTCAGATTGGGCGAAAAGAGGCTCACACAAGAAGCAGAGGTGAGGAGAAAACTCAGGGGCGCATTCCCATAGTCAGTAATGACTGAAGGGGCTATTATTATTATTATCTGAATGAAACAACTTAAAATAATGTTTAAATCCTGAAATGTTCAGGTATCCGAATACATCATGCACTCTCTGACTTGTTTATAACCCAATTTTTGGTTCGCAAATATATCAGTTACCTCCCCCTTGCTCTTGAACTTGAGGTCCCAAGCTTGGCAATTGAATCCACCTCCTAAATGGAAAGTTCAAGTTAAAACCAAGCACGCAAGAACCGGCAACAACTCTCAACATTTTATATTATTTTAAAAATGAATAGTAATATTTACTGTAATGGAAGAGAAAATACTATTTCATTCATAACCCTCCACTCCCAAAGGAGCATAGGCCTTCAACAAACACATGCCAAGTCCTCCTGTCACGTGCCATCAACTCAAGTTCTTTCCACGTTCTCCTCATCATTTTCGCCTCTGTTTCCAGCTCTCTTCTCCATGTGCTTCTTGGTCTACCTCTGCCTCTCTTGCCCTGGGGGTTCCAGAACAAGGACTGCCTTGTAATGCTATCAACAGGTTTCCTCAGTGTGTGTCCAATCCATCGCCATCGTCTTCTTCTCATCCCTTGTTCCACTGGCACTTGTCTAGTTCTTGTCCTCAGTTCCATGTTGGTAACCTTGTCATACCATTTTCATCCCTCTATTCTACGCAAGCACCCATTTATGAAAGTCTGTAGCTTTTTGGTTGTTATCTTTGTTGTTCTCCATGTCTCAGAGCCATACAATAGGACTGACTTCACATTTGAGTTGAAGATTCTTATTTTCATGTTGGATCCGATTTCTCTTGATCTCCATATATGTCCCAATGCAATGAAAGCTCCTCTAAAATACTATTTGCTCATACAAAAAGATATTACAAATGTATTTAGAACAAATCTAGTGGTGTTTTGCTTTTTATTTTTTATCTTTACAATAGAAATGTTTTTAGAATAAATGTAGTGGTATTCTGCTCATTATTTGTAATTATTACAATAGCATTCAATAAATGTAACAATGTAACATATCAGTATATCACTGATCAACAAAAATAAGTCCCAACAAGAATAACTGGCTCTTTTAGAAGTGTGTTATCAGGGCCCAAAAGAGGAGCAAAGAAAAGTAACGTGTAACCTACCAAGTATGTCATAAAAGGCAACTAAGGAACGTTGGGCATCCAGAACTACTCTCTCCTGTAGAAAATGCAAGCCAAAAATACTTCAGCAAATACCACAGTGAATAATTCAAATTCTACGCAGTCATCCCACGAAGAAAAAGGTCCTGTATTAAAGTAACTCAGGACATAGCACAAAGAAAGCTGACAACAGTCTAGGCTACTGACTTATTTCTGCTAGGAATTCTCCAGCTTTGACACCTGGAACGTTCCTACACTTGGAGACAGAAATGAAAGGGACAAAAAAGACATGGAAAAATCTAGAGCTGATGGCACCGGCCAGGATGAATCTGCTTGAGTTTGTTGAAATGATGATGATATTTAAAAAGTAGCCAAATGGTAAATATGGATTCAACAACCTGCAAGACATCCAGAAAACTATTGCTGTAGTCTGGATGTATTCCCATCCTTTGGTGATCGTCTGAATTATTGTTTGGATGGTATGTAACTTGCTGCTGTGATTGCAGGGAGGAAATGACATCTTCCTTGTCCATCAGACTCTGAGAGATAGCAAATTTGGTTAAAGGGCTTCAATAAGCTAACAACATCACAGATCAGTGACAACATGGCAGATGGCAAGCTTATATGTGATGGAATCGTGCACAATCATTAACATGTTGGCTTGTAGATATTCTGAGATATTGATATCACAAAAAAACATCTTTCAGTGACAACATGGCAGATGGCAAGCTTATATGTGATGGCATCGTGCACAATCATTAACATGTTGGCTTGTAGATATTCTGAGATATTGATATCACAAAAAAACATCTTTCAGTGACAACATGGCAGATGGCAAGCTTATATGTGATGGAATCGTGCACAATCATTAACATGTTGGCTTGTAGATATTCTGAGATATTGATATCACAAAAAAACATCTTTCAGTGACAACATGGCAGATGGCAAGCTTATATGTGATGGAATCGTGCACAATCATTAACATGTTGGCTTGTAGATATTCTGAGATATTGATATCACAAAAAAAACATCTTTCAGTGACAACATGGCAGATGGCAAGCTTATATGTGATGGAATCGTGCACAATCATTAACATGTTGGCTTGTAGATATTCTGAGATATTGATATCACAAAAAAAACATCTTTCAGTGACAACATGGCAGATGGCAAGCTTATATGTGATGGCATCGTGCACAATCATTAACATGTTGGCTTGTAGATATTCTGAAATATTGATATCACAAAAAAACATCTTTCAGTGACAACATGGCAGATGGCAAGCTTATATGTGATGGAATCGTGCACAATCATTAACATGTTGGCTTGTAGATATTCTGAGATATTGATATCACAAAAAAACATCTTTCAGTGACAACATGGCAGATGGCAAGCTTATATGTGATGGAATCATGCACAATCATTAACATGTTGGCTTGTAGATATTCTGAGATATTGATATCACAAAAAAACATCTTTCAGTGACAACATGGCAGATGGCAAGCTTACATGTGATGGAATCGTGCACAATCATTAACATGTTGGCTTGTAGATATTCTGAGATATTGATATCACAAAAAAACATCTTTCAGTGACAACATGGCAGATGGCAAGCTTATATGTGATGGAATCGTGCACAATCATTAACATGTTGGCTTGTAGATATTCTGAGATATTGATATCACAAAAAAACATCTTTCAGTGACAACATGGCAGATGGCAAGCTTATATGTGATGGCATCGTGCACAATCATTAACATGTTGGCTTGTAGATATTCTGAGATATTGATATCACAAAAAAACATCTTTCAGTGACAACATGGCAGATGGCAAGCTTATATGTGATGGAATCGTGCACAATCATTAACATGTTGGCTTGTAGATATTCTGAAATATTGATATCACAAAAAAAACATCTTTCAGTGACAACATGGCAGATGGCAAGCTTATATGTGATGGAATCGTGCACAATCATTAACATGTTGGCTTGTAGATATTCTGAGATATTGATATCACAAAAAAACATCTTTCAGTGACAACATGGCAGATGGCAAGCTTATATGTGATGGAATCGTGCACAATCATTAACATGTTGGCTTGTAGATATTCTGAGATATTGATATCACAAAAAAAACATCTTTCAGTGACAACATGGCAGATGGCAAGCTTATATGTGATGGAATCGTGCACAATCATTAACATGTTGGCTTGTAGATATACTGAAATATTGATATCACAAAAAAACATCTTTCAGTGACAACATGGCAGATGGCAAGCTTATATGTGATGGCATCGTGCACAATCATTAACATGTTGGCTTGTAGATATTCTGAGATATTAATATCACAAAAAAACATCTTTCAGTGACAACATGGCAGATGGCAAGCATATATGTGATGGAATCGTGCACAATCATTAACATGTTGGCTTGTAGATATTCTGAGATATTGATATCACAAAAAAACATCTTTCAGTGACAACATGGCAGATGGCAAGCTTATATGTGATGGCATCGTGCACAATCATTAACATGTTGGCTTGTAGATATTCTGAGATATTGATATCACAAAAAAACATCTTTCAGTGACAACATGGCAGATGGCAAGCTTATATGTGATGGAATCGTGCACAATCATTAACATGTTGGCTTGTAGATATTCTGAGATATTGATATCACAAAAAAACATCTTTCAGTGACAACATGGCAGATGGCAAGCTTATATGTGATGGAATCGTGCACAATCATTAACATGTTGGCTTGTAGATATTCTGAGATATTGATATCACAAAAAAACATCTTTCAGTGACAACATGGCAGATGGCAAGCTTATATGTGATGGCATCGTGCACAATCATTAACATGTTGGCTTGTAGATATTCTGAGATATTGATATCACAAAAAAACATCTTTCAGTGACAACATGGCAGATGGCAAGCTTATATGTGATGGAATCGTGCACAATCATTAACATGTTGGCTTGTAGATATTCTGAGATATTGATATCACAAAAAAACATCTTTCAGTGACATTTGAAATCATCATTCTCCTTTTAGCTTTCCGTGCAGCATGGAGCCACCACTGTAGGTGACCTCTTGCAGGAAGCCTGCACTAAAATATTTATGCTTTCATGGTGGTCATTTTTGTAGCAATTTGTTTTACACAACACAGTTGTAAGGCTCATGCAACGACATATTAGTCAATTTTTACAACATGCCTGAGAAGGCAGTAAGTCTATTCTTTCTTTGTCTCCTCAGAGAACCCCAGAAACTACAGGGGTAGACCAGAGGTAGACAAGGGGTAGACCAGGGGTCGGCAACCCAAGAGCTTTTGAGATTTACTTTAGTAACACTGATCCTTCTAAAGATCTACCATATATATATACGTGTGTATATACATACTATATACACATGTGTGTGTGAGAGAGATTTTATGCGGGAGTGGAAGATGATGAATCTTACAAAGAAAAGATCACCACGTTCCTGTCTCATACAATTCACAAATATACGTTAGCAGCCAGCTCGAGAGTTTTCATTGGGAATGCAGAAAAAGTATCTTTCATCGCAGGGACACTGCGATTTAAAATGCTGGCGGGAGTAGTCTAGTCTAAAATTTCACTTCCTTTAAAAAAAAAATGTCCCCCCCCCGCAGTCGCCTAAAGATCTACCAATTTATTCACTGGAATCTACCGGTAGATCAGGATCGACTGGTTGCCAACCCCTGGGTTAGATGTTTGCAATGGTGAAAAAAAAACATTAAAATCTGAAAGTTTAGTGAAAAGTTAGGTGCTTGTGATGACTGTATGTCCATGAAAATACAAAGCCAAAGCAAAGCTAGTCTAACGGTTGGCACCATATTGTTTTCTCATGGAATGCTGCTTTTGCCAGGGCTATTCTGCTCTTCAGTTCTGAGATGATCATCCATCTGTTTTTGTTAATGCGCCTTAGTATTTGAATCTACGGACTTGTTTCAAAAACTTCATTTATACAGTAGGTAGGAAATAGAAGCAATACAGTATAGAAGGCATGAAATTGATGCAAAATTTTTTTAAATAATAAAATTTCCACAAAAAGTTGCATACTAAAGTAAGAGCTAAGAAAGGTAAATAGTCACATCCTCAGATACTGCAGTAGGGGAACGAAGTTATAGACTTCACCATACTAGGTACAGCTTTTTTTTTAATGAGGTGGGGTGACCAGTTCTCTTCCTCAGTGCCTTTTGCCATCCCTAACTCAAAAGGAGAGTCAGGTACCCATTTACAGCTGGGTAGACTGGTGCATTATGCTAACAGGTTTTGATCTCGGAACCCGTTAACTTCGCCAGGAGGAGAGAGCCCTTGAAACCACTTAGTTAATGGAACACTCAGTTCTATATTAAAGGTATGAAAATGAAGAAACACTGTTGAAAATATACAATTTCGAAAAAGTATGATAAAGTGAGAAATAAGGGGCACATTTATATAACCACTCAAAAGCTGCCAATTTATTTTACCTTTTTGAGCTCCAGGACTTGCTGTCTAAGATCAGCCTCTGTCCTCTTAGCTAACTCATACCTGGTACTGACATCTGTGAACATCTGAATGAATACAGAATACAACGTGTGATTATTTATGGATGGAAGGTGGGGGAGAGGGTTCAAGGCTGGCTTGGAATTAACACTGTACCTGAAAGAAGCAGCAGCATCCCAAAAAAAATGTGTAATACATTAGTTTTATCATTATAGCTCAAAGGCCATGATGTAATGTCATGAGTTCTACATGCATACATGACTGTTTATTCAAGATGGAGTCGCTTCATGTCTTGTTCACTGTGGAAAAGTGATGTACTGTTCAATTTCTAGCCAAAGAGAAAATGAAACTGGCAGAAATTCTACAGAGATAATTGCACAGCATTGTGAAGAAAACCTGTCAAAATTGTCTTCAATCATCTGCATATGCATATTTAACACATTAACTACCGAATTGAAAAACATACTGTGGCTGAATTACATTTTTTTCTTATTTTTATACTGTAGGTGTTTGCACAAAGAAAGCGGTAGTTTTCGTAATTGTTTACAAATTTTTATGAATTACACGTTATTTTAAAGATAAATGAATGTACTGTTACAATAAGCACCATTTGTAACTCTAATAGAGGTTGTTGCTATTTAACGGCCATCCGATGGCCGAGGACTTGCAATATTTTCACAATTATAACTGCTTGCGCCCCATCTCAAAATCCCTATTTCAATCAATGTGCACACCGTTTTCACTCTTGTCCTCGTCGCTAGATCTATCAGTCAATTGTTGAAACAAGTTTCTAGCCTATTCAGTCGTTAGACGAGATGTACAAGCATTTTTTGTGGTCCTATCACTAGTTGCCGAGGTAAACAGTTTTACACGATTTGGTAACTAACCCAAAACGCTGAAAAACATGAACATAATATCAATTTTTCAGTGTCCTACAACAACCATGCTTTGGTAATTTGTTTTCCGGTAGCAACTTAAAATTTCGAACCAGATCAGAAAGTGTTTCAGCACATTTTTCATTCGTGTTATTACTAAAATTAGATCGACGCTCTGAGCGGCTCGCGGTCCAAATGATCGGATTTCAAAAGCCAGTCCCACTGGCTTGCGGTAGTTAATGTGTTAATGAACAGTTATTTGTGGTATGAATATTCAACAGCTGAAGAGCTGATTTTGGCAAATGCGCAAATAGCAGTGCCTGGTGTTGCATCCATAATTAGGATAATTGTTGGTAGTTTAAAAATAAAATATTTATGAACACCGATTGTTCCAGAAAGTGTGTAATAGGTAGGTGCCTACGATATTAAAATCAGATCAAAAAGTGCACAGTGCTACTGTGATGTGAAGGAAATGCACAGATTTTCTTCCTACTGGTGTATCTATTAACATATAATAAAGCGGCCAAAAAAGTGTGTTGGCATCCAGAGAAAATACCATACAAAGCAGTGATATTAACAGTGACCATAGAGTTTTTTATTGCCAGTAGAAAGATTATGAAAGTAACACTGTCTATAAAAATGTCAGAATGATTCAGGCCTAATATTCTATAGCTACAAGCTGCATTGTGAAAGTGACGCACTTTATTTTTGGGTACTTAGCCAGTCATATGTTAGAACATAGTTACTTTCAAAGCGAGGCAATAGCTTTGTTCTGATGGACCTGGAACAAATCTCTGGAGTGCCTCATTGTCCAGTATATTCCTGTTTTCTTTCTTTTGTTTTGTTTTTTTTTTGTATTTTTTTTAACCGAGTCTTTTACCTGTTTTCATTATTTTGTTATGCCTATTCATCATCATCTCAACCTGTAACCCATCATGGGTCGTAGGGGTGCCATGGTGGAAGCATCAGCAGACAGGATCCTCCACTGCTCTTTTTCCTCAGCTATGCGTACAAGTGTGGAAAAACTGTGCCCTGCCCATTCTTTGATGTTATCAGCCCAGGATTTTCTTTGCCTTCCTCTTCTCCGTATACCTTCAACTGTTCCCTGGAGGATCGTTTTCGAAAGGGAGTCATGACGAGTTACATGCCCAAACCAGGCAAGCTTTCGACGTTTCACTACTGACAAAAGTGGTTCTTGGTGGCCTGCATACGTGTTTATTTTCTCTCTAACATAGACATTTGTTTTGTGCTCTTTATGGCAAATGCACAAAATTCTTCTATAACATTTATACTCAAAAGCCTGAATCCTTCGCTCTGTATCTGCAGTGAGTGTCCAGCCCTCACACCCATACAAAAGAATCGATAATACAAGTTATTTGTATAATTTTATCTTCACAGGAAAACTGATGTTACTTTTCCAGATCACATTCAGCCTTGTCATGGCAGCTGAGGCCATCTCAAGTCTTGTCTTGATTTCTTTACTTGATCTTCCATTACTACATATAGTGGACCCCAGATATTTAAAGGTGTTCACTTCTTATAACTTTTGCCCATTTAATGTAATGTTGGTCGGAACATGTTTCTTATGGCTATTCACCAATATCTTGCTTTTTTCTATATTAATTTCCATCCCATATGTTCTTGTTACTTTCTCCAGTCTAGAGGTAAGGTCTTGAAGTTCTGATTCTGTTCCAGCTATAAGATCGATATCATCAGCAAAACGTAGATTGCAAAGAGGTTAACCTCCAATCAATATGGTTTATGGTTGTTTTATAATCGTAGAGAGCCTCCTGCATAATATGTTCTAGATATATATTAAAAAGCACTGGGGACAGGATACATCCCTGACGAACTCCTACAGTTGTTTTGAAAAATTCTCCAATGTCATTGCTTGCAAAAACAGTACTGCTTGCGTCCATGTATAGTGTTTCAATGATATCTATGATGTTGGTATCAAAATTGAATTTTCTCATTATTTGCCATAAGCCTTCATGCCAGACTCGATCGAAGGCTTTTGTGAAATCGATGAAGTTATGGTATAAATCGCGTTGATGCTGGAGATGTTTTTCGATCAGTAATCTAATATTGAAGATGTGTTCTGAGGTACTTCTTTTTGGTCTAAAGCCAGCCTATTATTTGCATTCTTATTTTTTTTTTTTTTTTTTTTTTTGTGAAATAAAAATAAAATTCCTAGTCAACCTGGATCACCTCTGTATTTAAATATTATGGAATATTAAAAGACAAAAAACAAACAACAAAGCTTTACACATGCACCTATTAACACTTCAAACCCAGTTCCCAGTACAGGGAATATATCTGATGGAAAGTTTTTCAGAACCTGTGGATCTTAATGATGTCCTACTCCCCCCTGACCTTCTGGGTGGTGAGATCAGATGCCTAGCCTTCCCGGATAAGGGTGAAAAAATAGGAGGTCCAGTGTTAAAGTTGCGCACTTTAAAAATCCCACTGCAGTTAGAAATCGTAAAGAGTAGGCCATGTGGCCGCTACCAAGGCAAAATTTACAAAATTAGGAAAACCTACCCACCACAAAAAAATATTTATAGAATGTCTGATTCCTGTATACACACATTAGATCCTCGCCAGTGCTGTGGAGTTCATGCACTGTGCTGAGATCCTCCTTGTGTGATCTAAGTGAGGATATCGGAGCACTGATGGAGTTGTCCGTGTGCAATGAAGATGGTTCTTAAAACCAAAACCAAACCAAAAACTTCAAAGATTATCTAAGGGAAGTAAAGATGTTAAATTTCCTTTTCTACTTTTGTTTAACGGTTCAAATAATATATTGGGAAATATGAAATATGTGTGCACAGATTGTGCATTCTGTATGCTGTAAATATACTGAAGAGGAAGACAAGGGCCTGTGAAGACAAATGTAAAATATTTATAATCGATGTATTTGGTAGAGTCATGTATGCCTTTACAAAAATAGCAACGAGTCTGTAAATTTATAGTCCATCAGCAGCAGAGTGTAGAAGGATTTGGTCAAAGAAGTGTGGATGGACTGATTAAAGTATATTATGAGTGTGTGTGCATGTGTGTGTGTGTATATATACACACACACAGATAGCTAGGCTAACAGAAAGTCAGAAAGACTGATGAATAAGAGGGAAACAGAGAACATATACAGTGAAGAGATACTTCTTTTCTTTCAAATACCATGCCAACAGACATAGGTATTCATGTATCTTCACAACTTCCTGTCCCTAATACTGTTTATTAATTCTGTCCATGCTAAAGTTAAACTTTCCTGTATCTCCTCTATAATGTGTCTTTTTTTTCCATCAATTCTGAGAGGATGGTGAGCACAAAACTTTACTATGGAGAAGTCAGGATGCAGGAAACTTAACAATCAAGAGGTTAGGAAAAAAATTATCTACGCAAAGGTTAGAAAAAAATAAAACTTCACTAGTATAATAAAGGTTACCTGTTGCAAAGAAGAGCTTTCCATGCAGAAGGCATCCTCTTGGTTTTTCAACACTGTAAAATATTTTAACTTTATGTAGCATGAGAAACATTTTACCACTATTCTCTACCACACACACACAAATATAATTAAACAATTGCATGCATAAAAAAAATAACACTCATTTTTCACTGTGCTACAACCACTGTATATTTAAAATTTGAACTTTTTCAGCACTGCAAAATATTTGAACTTAACTGCACTAGAAACCTCAAATGATTAAATACATAAATAATCAAAACTCATTTTTGTCACTGGACTATAACAACTCTGCAACACGTAGTTTCCATGGGTCTACACAAGGATTTCTTAACTTGTGGTCCTTGGATCCCCAGTGGGTCCATGAACGGATTCTAGAAGGTCTGTGTACATAACCTAAAATGTAAAATATATGTTTATATATATTCATTCTAACGAGTTTGTAGCCTTCAAGACAATCAAATGGGTCTGTAGTCTTCACTGGACAATTATAGGGATCCATGGCACAGAAAAGGTTAAGAACCCTTGGTATAGACCAAAAGATCCACTGGGCAGACAACATTTCGAACTGAGCAAGAAACATCTCAGCAGAGACACAAATACTGGAAAAAGATAGGCAATGTAAAAAGGTCAGGGTAGTCCCAAAGCACAACTTGCCTTAGAGGAGTGAAGTGTTAGGGAGTGAAGTGTTAGATACTTCACCATACTTGGCTCAGATTTTTGTGATGTGAAGTGACCAGTTCCCTTCCTCACTGCTGCCTTTGCCTTCCCTAACTCATGAGCAGAGTCAGATACCAATTTACAGTGGGTAGAATGGACCGTGAAGCTACCAGGTTTTGATTCTGGAACCCGGTAACTGTGCAACGACAGGAAAACACTCTAACTGCTTCAGACAATCAGACTCTCAAACAAATAATAAATTATTTAACATATCATAATGCCCAAATGACCTACAAGGTTAAGGGACAAAGTAAGGAGCTAAATTGGTAAAAACTTGTATCTCATACATATAAACCAAGCTCATATGTCACTCACTTTTCTGTGTGTCCTGTTGCAAAGACTGAAGCTGTCCTATCAAGTCTGCCTGCTGTCTAGAATGTTCTGTCAGTTGATTGTGTGCTGTCCACAGTTCCCTTAGTTCTCTTCTGTGTAAACATGATCGACAATAACCAACATTATAATAATTCCACACATTGATAAATACATGGGCAGGAAGACAGAAGAGTATAAAATGATCTTTACTTACCAAGAGCATTGTTTAAAAAGAGGGTTACATCAATGAAGCTCCAAAGTCCAGGGGTCTCTTATGAGACAAAGAGTAGGACTACTACTCTGCATGTCATACAAGGCAACTAACATGAGGTTGTGTATGGGGCTGGCTATTTCATCATGTAAAACAAATTGCTCCAGAAACAAATGCAGCAACTACATGTTAATGTTTAGTGCAGGCTTCCTGTAAGGGAGACTGCTACAGTGGTGCCTCCATAAGGAGCAAAAAGGTAACGACTCATTGGTAAGAGCATATAAGAGTTCTGATACAGACTTACATTACAATAGACATTAAGGCTTCCATTAAGCAAACAGAATTCTCGTCCATATCATTTTATCTGAAACTGGGGACAGCTGTGTTATGGAAACCAGATTTGTTCGATTTCCAAATTTCAGCTAAATCACATTCAAAAAGTAGCCCAAAGTCGCACAAAATAGCTCAAAGCCACCCAAAATGTGTTAAAAAATCACTCAAAAGTCGCCCAAAAAACTTTATATTTTCAGAATATTTAGATTTTCAGGTGTTTAGATTAAAGAATATGGACCTATATTGTTTAGCTTTGGTTTTGTGGATAACAGAAGTGAGAAAATGGTAACTAAAATATAGCAAGATATCTCACAATCATCAAAACACATCCTACAAGGCTATTGAGGGAAGTCATCTAAACAGGTATAGAAAAAATGGGGCCCATGCACACACTTGGTACGTTGTTAAGTGATAACTAAGGTGAGAGTGTGAACTGGGCCACCAGCTTCATTATGTAACAAATAACTGCTGCAGTAACCACCATCACAGGAGTACATGAACTGTGTTGGTATATGCTTCCTGTATGGAGGTCAATCATTGTGGTAGCTTCATCCTACTTAAGGAGCAAAACAAAGAACTACACATTAAACTACCCACAAGAGGTCTGAAGTTTTCATCTGGACACTATAACTCTAAGAAGCACTTTACTAACAGTCTAAATCTCAGTGTGTGGATTTTACCTGATATTTTCTATTTCTTGATTCTTAAACTCAAGTTCACGTCGCTGTTTCGATGTCTGTGCTTCATAGCGAGTTAAGCGTGAAGATGAGTCCTCAACCTGTTAGGCAAAATTATCAAAACACAAATATGTAAGTATGACATAAACACCTGTTATTTTGATCATTTACAATTTTTTGTAATGCACATAATTCTTAAAGGGTGAGTTGGTTTTCCTATGTTTAGTGCAATGAATTTTCTACCCCTCTGAGTTTTCATACAATGTTTAAGTATAAGGGTTATTTCTTTCCAAGTGTGTTTTTTTTTAATAAAAGCCATGTCATAAATAGTTATATAGGAAGTTGAATAAGGATTTTAAAAATATAAAATTGGGACAAAACAAAACCTTAGATCAAATACAAAGGCCCTGAAAACTGGCCTCCCGTCACAGTTGGTCGGGACAATTGACCCTGAATACTGGCCTCCCATCACAAGAGGATGGGATAATAGGACCCAAATACTAGCATCCCGTCACAAGTGGTCGGGACAATTGGCCCTGATTACTGGTCTCTTGTCCTTTAAAAGTTAACAAGGCTCACTATCATTTCTGTCATCTGAATGAGAGCTGTTTACCTAAGAAGCCCAGTTTTATTTTTCCTCCATTCTTAGTTTATTCTAGAACATAATATTCAATATTTAGTCTTGTAAATTCCTAAATATTGTCTAAGAAATATTACTTGGGTCTGTACACCTTAAATAAATTTTTCCATTTAAAAAACAATTTACTTTCATTTTACTGTCTTCATCACCCTTACCCTACGTGGCATAGACCTTCAACAAGTTCAAGCCAAGTCCCTCCTGTCTTGTGCCGTCTGCTCAAAGTCTCTCCAAGTCTTCTTTATCCATTTCATTTCTGTCTCCAGTTCTCCTCTCCATGTTTTTTTTTCAGTCTCCCTCTTTTACACTGGGGGTTCCAGAACAAATATTGTCTTGTAACGCTATCAACAGGTTTTGTGAATTTGTGTATTTATCCATCAGCGTGTTTTCTTCTCATCTTTTGTTCCACTGGCACCTGTTTGGTTCTTGACATCAGTTCCACACTAGTGATCTTATCATACTGTTTTAATCCCTCTATTTTATACAAACACCCTTTTGTGAAAGTTTGTAACTTTTTGGTTGCAATGTTTGTTATTTTCCATGTTTCATAGCCATTCAATGACATATTTTAGCTGATGACTCTGATTTTTATGATGAACTTTATTTCTTTTCATTTCCATATATTTTCCAATGCAATGCCTTCAAAGTTCTTATTTTGACATCATTGTCTGCTACTCTAGCATCCTCTATACACTTTACTATTGAAGCTTCCCAATCCAAAATATACAGTTTTCCCAAGACTACTTTGAATGATAAACCATACTGACAATATTACTGATCTCTAACACAACCATAGCATCCTCTTAACATACACACAGAACCTGTTGTCAGACACTTGCAAAAATAGGACATGTACTACATATTATTTCCATTTACATACATCTACAACTGCTGGCTTCACAAAGAACCCAACGATTTAGTCCTACACTGAAATCAAACAAACAAACCACCTATGTAGTCCTTCGCTGGTTTCAAACCACAACCCAAAAATGTAATCCTTCATTAGTTTCAAGCCAACAACCCAAGTATTTACCCTCAAGTGGCTTCAACCCACCAAATTAATCCTTCATTTGTTTTAAAACAAAACAGCTCAACTATTTAGTCCTTAATGCTTTCAAAATGAACAATTTAATTAATTATACCTTCACTGCTTTCAAGTCAACAGCTCAACTATTAGTTCTTGATTTTGTATCAAACCAATAACTCAACTCTGTGTAATCTACGTTTTGCTGATGATATTGATCTGATAGCTGGAACAGAATCAGAACTTCAAGACCTTACCTCTAGACTGGAGAAAGTAACAAGAACATATGGGATGGAAATTAATATAGAAAAAAGCAAGATATTGGTGAATAGCCATAAGAAACATGTTCCGACCAACATTACGTTAAATGGGCAAAAGTTAGAAGAAGTTAACAACTTTAAATATCTCGGGTCCACTATATGTAGTGGTGGAAGATCAAATAAAGAAATCAAGACAAGACTTGAGATGGCCTCAGCTGCCATGACAAGGTTGAATGTGATCTGGAAAAGTAACATCATTTTTCCTGTGAAGATCAAATTATACAAATCACTTGTATTATCTATTCTCTTGTATGGGTGTGAGGGCTGGACACTCACTGCAGATACGGAGCGAAGGATTCAGGCTTTCGAGCATAAATGTTATATAAGAATTTTGCGCATTTGCTATAAAGAGCACAAAACAAATGTCTATGTTAGAGAGAAGATAAACACCTATGCAGGCCACCAAGAACCACTTTTGTCAATAGTGAAACGTCGAAAGCTTGCCTGGTTTGGGCATGTAACTCATCATGACTCCCTTTCGAAAACGATCCTCCAGGGAACAGTCGAAGGTAAACGGAGAAGAGGAAGGCAAAGAAAATCCTGGGCTGATAACATCAAAGAATGGGCAGGACACGGTTTCTCCACACTTGTACGCATTGCTGAGAATAGAGAGCAGTGGAGGACCCTGTCTGCTGATGCTTCCACCATGGCACCCCTACGACCCATGACGGGTTATGGGTTGAGATGATGAATGAATAACTCAACTACTTTGTCCTTCACAGGACATAACCAGCAACCCATTTAGTCTGTTAGCTCAAACCAACTATTTAACTACCGTAATTATTCTATACGTCTGTGGCCTAATGGATATGAACGCAGTTTCATAATCCAGATATACCAGGTTCGAAACCTGCTGCAGGCGGTTTGGTAGCAGATCGCTTTGTGTGGATTTTTAACAATGGTATAAGCGCTGTACCGTTCAGAAAGCAATGGCACACTACTGAATGAAAAAATTGCCTAGAAAAATCACAAACAGCCAATAAAAGCTGGGGTTGATTGCCACGTCCTGTAAAGGATAAGCAACTAACTTTAACTTTAATTATTCTATTATTTTAAGTGAGCAAATCAACTGTTTAGTTTTTCACTGGCTTTAATTACCAATCTAATTATTTAGTCATAAAATGTGTTACTATCAGAACATATCCACACACACACACACACACACACACACACACACACACAACAACAACAAATAAATGAATACCCAAAAGTCACATCCCACTGATGAAAACATCCATTCTTAAATTATGAAATTTACAACAACAAACAAAACTATCTAAGTTACATTAAATAAATCTGAATATATTAATACAATGCTTATGAGATAAAGAGCAGAGGTAGCATAGTGGTTAGTGTACTGAGCTTGGCAGGTCCATAGTTTGATCCCCAGATGAGGTTGGATTTTTTCGACCGCAAATGGCTCCGGGGTCAACCCAGCCTCATGAACAGGGTACCAGAGCAACTCTGGGAAGGTTAAAGGCGGCCAATGTGATGCTGACCACATCACCCTAAGTGTGTCGTATGGTCAAGAAAATATGGACCTAACACCATATTCCCAATATGCCTCAATGGGTGTGTAACGGGATCATTTACAACCTTTTACTAATGAGATAAACCAAATGGTAACTCACCTCACTGACTAATGCTTCAAACTTGACCATTTTGTCAGACACTTCCTTCTCCAAGGTCTTGAGATGGAAAGATTCATCAAACATGTCAAATTATTTTTTTTAAGTAAAAAATGTTCACACTTGTGTACAACTTCTCACATTTACACAAGTGTGTGTGTTAAGTGAATTCACAAAGTCACATAATCTTCCTTCACACACTCTTTATGCATTTATAATGTACCATATTCTCACACATCTCATATAGTTCCTGTGGGCATTTTCATATACAAAGAAAGAAAAGAACTACTGCACACTCAAACATGTCGTACAAGATGACTAATATGAGGTTGTGTACGAGGCTGGCAACCTTGTCATGTAAAACAAGCTGCCGGAGAAACCACTTGTAACTGTACTTTTCTCTTGTTGAGGTGATCACTGGCCCAAGACAGTATACATGTTGTTAGGTGTGTAGTGCGAGCGGATGATGAACTGAGTGTGGGTGCGAATGAAGGCGCGAATGTGTTTAGGCTCGTATGTATGTAGACCCTGCAACCCATACACTCACATGCAGTAGTCAAGGATGCTTGGACACTGCAGGCACGTTTCAAAACATTTATTGACGAGAACACACATGGTATCAACAGGAACAGTCAGTGTAACAAGGTCATGCTGACCGGAAATCGATAGGTATACATTAGGCATTCAGCAAGCTGGTAAACATTTGAATATTCGTGCATGGTCAATACAATGTTCTTCAATAAGGACAGTTCGTGGCGTCGCCCTGGGATTACTGACTAAACGCGTCAGATACCTTAATCACTTTGACACATAGGTGCAACTTGGCATTCCCCGCCAATTGCACATTATCAGGCTGTAGTATAATAGCCGAAAAACACAGGCCTCGTTCTGACGTCGGCTGTGTACTTCTGATAAGCAGGTTACCATCAACCCTGCAGTAATGCTTATTGTAGACATAAATATGCCGCCAATCTGCGGCTCCCACAATATATCTTCGTCACTGGATTTCTGGATGGTATGAAGACTAATAGTCTTGGATGGCTACCTTGAGCACAACATATATGTTCTGTAATGGAGGACCGGTGAGCTGCAGTTCACAGACTAGGCAATCTTCTAACATGTTCTGCTACCGAAAGCATAGTAATGGAAAAAGTCGGTATTACCTGTAACCGAGTCCACAGAACTTAACAAGGAACTCTGCTGTCATTCCAACGCACAGAGATTCACTGGGGAAAACTGCCAGTGCAGTCACTTCGAAGATTCTTCCCGAAAAACACAATGGACTCTCGTCCCTTCAGAAACCAGGACACTTCCCGGCTTGCCGGAAGTCTAACTCAACTCCCGCTTAAAAAAAACCTGCCCATGGGCATACGCCCGAACTGTCTACCTTTGACCCTAAGGTCAAACACAATGAATGAATAAACAAGGGAAGACAACCCCTAATCAACCTGACATCGCAGGTAAAGACATAATTATACTTATGATAAAAACATAAGCAAATAACTTGACAGATGACTCCGTAAAAAATGACAGCAACACCACTACTGTATGAACATGTGACTATTTGGTGTAGGCTTCCTGCAAGGGAACAAGCTGCAGTAGTAGCTCCACGCTCCATAGGGAACACATGGGAAAATCATGATGATGATATTCTCACACACTACAAAATTCTTCACACTTACAACAGCCTTCATACATTATTTATGGATTTACAGATTACAATATTCTCACACACTACAAGATTCTTCACACTTACAACAGCCTTCATACATTATTTATGGATTTACAAATTACAATATTCTCACACACTACAAGATTCTTCACACTTACAACAGCCTTCATACATTATTTATGGATTTACAGATTACAATATTCTCACACACTACAAGATTCTTCACACTTACAACAGCCTTCATACATTATTTATGGATTTACAGATTACAATATTTTCACACACTTTCTTCACACTTACAACAGCTTCATACATTATTTATGGATTTACAGATTACAATATTCTCACACACTACAAGATTCTCACACTTACAACAGCCTTCATACATTATTTATGGATTTACAGATTACAATATTCTCACACACTACAAGATTCTTCACACTTACAAACAGCCTTCATACATTATTTATGGATTTACAGATTACAATATTCTCACACACTACAAGATTCTTCACACTTACAACAGCCTTCATACATTATTTATGGATTTACAGATTACAATATTCTCACACACTACAAGATTCTTCACACTTACAACAACAGCCTTCATACATTATTTATGGATTTACAGATTACAATATTCTCACACACTACAAGATTCTTCACACTTACAACAGCCTTCATACATTATTTATGGATTTACAGATTACAATATTCTCACACACTACAAGATTCTTCACACTTACAACAGCCTTCATACATTATTTATGGATTTACAGATTACAATATTCTCACACACTACAAGATTCTTCACACTTACAACAGCCTTCATACATTATTTATGGATTTACAGATTACAATATTCTCACACACTACAAGATTCTTCACACTTACAACAGCCTTCATACATTATTTATGGATTTACAGATTACAATATTTTCACACACTACAAGATTCTTCACACTTACAACAGCCTTCATACATTATTTATGGATTTACAGATTACAATATTCTCACACACTACAAGATTCTTCACACTTACAACAGCCTTCATACATTATTTATGGATTTACAGATTACAAAATTCTCCCACATTCCATATAATCCCTGAAAGGGTGGGGGGTGGGGGGGGTATATCTAAGATGACAGAATAAGGCTACTGACTCCTCAAGCACATCATTAGAGGTCACTAATATGAGATAATGAATGGGGCTGGCAATCATCATCATCTCAACCCGTAACCCGTCATGGGTCGTAGGGGTGCCATGGTGGAAGCATCAGCAGACAGGGTCCTCCACTGCTCTCTATCCTCAGCAATGCGTACAAGTGTGGAAAAACCGTGTCCTGCCCATTCTTTGATGTTATCAGCCCAGGATTTTCTTTGCCTTCCTCTTTGTTGCGTGCATATTTTGACGCACATATTACAAAAATCGATATGGCTATTTAATATGGGAAAAATATAGACATTCATTCATTTGTGTATGAAAATGCTGTCTATGGTAAAAGCGAGAGAATCCATGTTTGATTCACACTTTTGATTATAGGAGTAATCGTTCTGGATATTGATCCGGCGCAAGGATATTGCGCTTACGTTTGTACTTATTTTTTAGGGCCAGAAAATATATTAATTTGCTTATTGTGTTTATGGCCTGAATTCATATGTATTACATATTATTAGTACAAGTAGAATCAGTCCTATATTGTATATTTTGGATGGGTAGGAGGGACTAGATTCTTATTATTCCGGTCTAGCGGAAGTATGAGTTGTCTTGACAAGTCGTGATGAGTTCCGATGTACCGTGATAATGGCGGGTACGCATTTTTCAAAGGGCTGGTAGATTCTTAAGGAAATATGATTCAGGAAGTGGTTTTCTTCTAAAGGAGATGGTATCTCTACTATAGTTTATGTTAGAGACTCTCCTAAGGTACGGTACAATGTATAATTCGGACTCCATGTATTGCCAGACCCTATTTTGATGATCTCATGTCGATTCGACCTAGATGGAACATTGTGCTTCATATCGCTAGGGTCGTGTTTTGTATCGACGAAGATGACAGACTTTCCTGCAGCGGTTATGGCTACGTGAATTAACCTGATCACCGTAGAGCTGTATGGAAACATTTATGAAATCATTTATATACCCATTATAAATTAACTCTGGCTTATATTCTCCTTCCTATGAATGAGTGAACGACAACTCAGGGAGGCAGCCATGTTAGATTTCGGTCATCATATGTTTTGATCACTGCCAAGAGAACAGATTATTTATCCTATTATCGGACAGTGACAGGGAGATCTCAATCTTGCTAGAAACCCCCCCTTCGTGGTTTCATAATATATACTACAAACTATGGACGTCAAGTAACTTTAGTTATTTATCGATCTGCCTTCACTGACGCGTTTAGTCAGATAGGGGGATGCGGCCATAATATATCATGACATTGAACTTTTGATGTACTGCCCATTATTTCTGAATGTGTCATGACTTCAGATCTGCTATGTATACCTACAAATTGATATGTCAACATACCATGATGTACTCGTATGTCCCAGTGTGTACGTCTGAATAAATTGAGTAAACAAAGATTCCAGCAGTCTGCATTGGTGCCTTGTAGACACAAGTGTATGAGTGGTTATATTGGTCAGCACACGAACAGTACACCATTCGCGGTAATCACACTCTACACTTCTACTTCATACATACACCATCCTGCGTCGGTTGAAGTGACCAAGTTTAGGGCCTGCTTCCCCTGGAGCCTTTGCCTTCCCTAACTCAGGACTAGGGTGAGTTACCCATTTACAGCTGGGTAGACTGGAGCATGCCTGATCTCAACAACACACCACTCTTCCTTACAGAGCATACAGACTGACACTTTACAGAGTGGAAAGAAGAAAAGAAACTTTACACTCTTCTCTGTTTACCTTCGACTGTTCCCTGGAGGATCATTTTCGAAAGGGAGTCATGACGAGTTACATGCCCAAACCAGGCAAGCTTTCGACGGCAATATAACCATATAAAACACAGAAACCACTGATACAAGAACACAGGGGCTTTATGCAGAGGCCAACTGAGTAAGTGGCTCAATGCGCTTGTGGGAGCACTAAAACCCCATCCAACTTTATTCTATGCAACGACAGTATGGAAAATGTATTTTCCGCTTTTGAATGCACTTGGGTAACAACAATAAAATTGGTCCCTACAATGTGTTTTTTGTCCTTTACTTGTTAACAACTTAAACATAACTTCACACTTCACTTCCAGTTCTGCCCAGAAACAACAACCCGCATCTTATCTTCTGCTTCTCCGCCCTACACAGCATTTACCTCCCTTGCTTCACAATCTACAACATAACCCGCGCATAGACCATATAAAATGTTAACACACAAGCCATGCATGAGCACAAAACTAAGTGCTCAACTTGTTTAGATAGCTAATCAAACCACAATATCTGTTTATACAAACAATGGGCGAATAAATAAATTCTCACCCGGATTCTTTCTTCCAGTATCTTCTGTCTGCTTACGGCGTGCACTTTCTCTGATTTCGTTACCTCTAGTTCTGTTGTCAACTGAGCTATTTTTCGGTTCAGCTCTTCAAGAAATAACGCATAAGGTTATTTTTTATTTATAAAACACCACATATTATCATTAATTTAATTTAGTTGAACAGTATGGAATTAGAAACAACAGCAATAATTCTAAATGTGACGAAATTAACAGGGTTTTGGATTGGGGGAGGGGGGAGCTGGAGTTTGGGTCCGTGTTATCAAGCTGATCATGTAAAACAAATTGCTAGAGAGACGACTGTTGTAAGACCACACAAAAGCTTTAGTGCTGGTTTCTTGAAAGTCAATCAGCTGTAGTAGGTGTCCAGTGCTATTTAGGGAGTGAACAAGGAAAATTGATGATTACAGTACCCTTCTATCACATTGTAAGACTAATAATTACCGTATTTCTCCTTTTCTGCGCTCTCCACAGTTCTCCTGAATGTATCCTCAATACTCTTCTCCTTACTTTCCTCACTCCGGATCTAGAATAATAAAAGAAGTTATTAAAATGGCAGGAAAATATCAGTAAAATAGACAAGTGCTTAAGAAATGAACATAATAAAGACTTGGCATTACAATAATGAGAATCAATCTATAAAGACACAATAAAGACAGAAAGAAGAATAGAAGTGGATGAACTCTTGAACTGTGTCCCCAAAGGCAGTCCTTAACAAGACTACGGTCAGTGTCGTCATTTTAAAAATAAATACAAATAACAACTTTAAATAACAACAACACAAATAAAACGGAAGGTTTCACCGTAAAAAAAAATTGCTTATAGAAACTGATAGTTTTCCTATAAGTCTATATTATTCCTGTTTCAACTATAGCGCATTGTGCACCCATCTGTGAATCAGCATGACTAATAAAAAAGAAGAAATACCTACAATTAGATTAAATTATAAATGTTTTTTTATTGTTCTAAAATGCTACAGTAAACATCACTTGCGGAAACTACAGTCTGATCCTTCTCAGGTGCATAAAATGAAGCCTCGTGAGAGTACATAACCACACGAAAGGGGGGGGAGCGCCATCACAAGACATCGCACCAACTATAAACATTCCTTTGACCGGCTCTGACTATGGTAGATCATGAAACTTACAGTGCCGCCTGTGTAGATCAAGAAAAAAACTTGGAGTGGACATGAACAAACTCTAACCTGACAGAAACGGCAACGCTAAATTCTGTACTAGGCAGACATAAATGTACGAGGCGTGTTCAAATGAAACCCGACCGTGCTGCGTCAAGTGGACATTCGTTGGAGAAGCATGATGACGTCACATCTGACGTAATAAGTACATACGAATGTACAAGTGTGTAAGTGTTCATTCTCCTAGTATTCATTGGTTGTGCTGCAGACCGTTAAAATAATGGCCGGTGTGATAAGGAATCCGTCCAAGGTCGATCAGCGAGCGGTGATTCAGTTCCTAACAGCCGAAGGATGTTGACCAGTCGACATTCATCGCCGAATGAAAGCAGTGTATGGTTACAAAAGTTTGTCTAAGACTACAGTGAAATACTGGACACGAATGTTTCGAGAAGGACGTCAGTTAACGAAAGATCTTCCGCGGCCAGGTCAGGTGCATATTGTTGCGACAGAAGAAGCAATCGCCGAGATTGATGCAGCAATACAGGTGGACCGTCGTTGGAGCTTTCGTTCGCTAGCAGAGGAGTTCGCTGTGTCTCTTAGGACAGTTCAAATGGTGGTTAGGAAGAAACTGAAGTATCGAAAGGTGTGTTCACAATGAGTTCCACGGATGCTGACCGATCACCATAAGGAAGAACGCATGGGGTGGAGTTTGAACCACCTGCTGCATTACGAAGAGGAGGGTGATGCATTTCTGTTGCGCATAGTGGCAGGCGATGAGTCATGGTGCCACCACTTTGAGTCATGCAGCAAATCAGCGAGCATGCAATGGAAACATCCCGGATCACCAAAACCCAAAAAATTCAAGTCACAGATTTCCGCCGATAAGGTTATGCTGACCGCATTTTTTGACCATGAAGGGCTTCTATTGGTAGACTTTAAAGAGCCTGGCGTGAACATCAATGCCATCCGCTACAAAGACACACTAGACAACCTGCATACAGCCATCAAGAATAAACGACCCGGCATGCTTTCGTGTGGTGTGATTCTGTTGCACGACAATGCTCGTCCACATGTTGCGAACATTGTGCAGGAAGCGTTAGCAAGGAACAGGTGGGAAGTTCTGCCACACCCAGCCTACAGCCCCGATCTGTCACCATGTGACTTTCATTTGTTCGGACCCTTAAAAAAATCTCTGAAGGGACAACGATTCGACTCCGATGCAGACGTCAGGGCCTCGGTGACCAAATGGTTCAATAAGCAACCAAAGTCATTTTTCTCGGACGGCATCCGCCGTCTACCCAAGCAGTGGGATGCGTGTCTGAATGCCTATGGTGACTATTTCTAAAGAACCCCAGTGAGTACTTGCTTCATAACAATTGCTGTATTTAATTCTACTACTCCTGCTGATGTACCATACATATATTTGTTATAAAGCCACTGGGACGGGTTTCATTTGAACACACCTCGTAGTAAACAACAGCGCGTGATGTCACAAACATGGTTTCAAGGTTCATACGGAAGTGTAACAGGGATGTGATCCCTTTTGTTTATCATGTATGTCAATAGAATACGGTCAGAGGTGGCTCCCGGAATCACACACACTATAAACGAATGACTATTTGTGGACGATCAAAGTCGTCTACTTCTCTCCTTTCGGTCCTCGTGGTGCACGAAGCCACCACGGCAGCTGGTCCCCTTGCATGAAGCCTACATTAAAGCAGTAATGCTCTTGCTCGTGTATGGTTTCTGTAGCAATACATTTTGTATGATGAGGTTGCCAGCCCCATGAAATCTCATATTAAGTGCTACCTACTTACAACATGCCTGAGGTAGCCGTAGTCCTATTCTATCGTCCTGTATCATCAGAGACCCCCGGGAACTACGCGGGGCGACCACAGTCTACTTACTATACACTAAATCAAAAAGCCTGCAAGATCACACTGATGCATTAAAACAACAACTTGTCAGAGACACAATTCTATTCATTCATACATCAAGTCCACCTGTCCTGTACCATCCACTCAATGTCTTTCCGTGTACTCTTTATCCCGCTCATTTCTGTTGTCTTGTCTGTGTGTTTTTCAGTCTCCTCCTACCTCTTTTACTCTGCGGATTCCAGAAAAAGGACTGCCTTCTAATGTTCCTTATGTCCTCAGTGTGTGTCCTATCCATCACCAGCGTCTTCTTCTGCGTCTCTTGTTCCACTGGTGCCTGTCTGGTTGTTTCATCAGTTCCACAAGATAAAGTGATCACTAATCATACCATTTCAATCCTCCAATTATATGTAAGCATTCATTTATGAAAGTCTGTAACTTTTTGGCTCTTGTTTTTATTGTAGAGATACAATATGAAGATCATTTGCTACTAAAGAATGGGCAATGAACGTCAGCAGAAACACAACTCACTTTGTCAGAATGCAGCCAATTCAAGCTACAACAGGGCAAGAGTTGTTGGTGGGTGGACACTTCGTCTAAATACAACCAAATCAAGTTGAACACTTGAACGCTTCAGGACAAAATGATGCCCAGAAGGATCATGACTGAACCCTAAAGAACTATGGTTAACATTCTTACCAAAATAACAAACCTCGTTCAAGTAGGAAAACTATTTCTTCACGATGCCTCACAGCATAATCTGGAAGAGGCGTCAATAGAAAAATGAACGTACAAGGTAATTAACAACAAAAAACTGACGCTGGAGATGGATAGGGCACACACTAAGGACGACGGACACCTGTTGCCAGCATTACCAGGCAGTCTTTGTTTTGTAATCCCCAGGGTAAGAGAGGTAGAGGAAGACCAAATAACACACGGAGAAGAGAACTGGCGACAGACGTGAGAGGGATGAAGGAGTACATGGAAGGACCATGAGTTGATGGCACAGGACAAGAAGATTTGGCATTAGTTTGTTGATGGCACAGGACAAGAAGACTTGGCATTAGTTTGTTGATGGCACAGGACAAGAAGACTTGGCATAAGTTTGTTGATGGCACAGGACAAGAAGACTTGGCATAAGTTTGTTGATGGCACAGGACAAGAAGACTTGGCATTAGTTTGTTGATGGCACAGGACAAGAAGATTTGGCATTAGTTTGTTGATGGCACAGGACAAGAAGACTTGGCATTAGTTTGTTGATGGCACAGGACAAGAAGACTTGGCATTAGTTTGTTGATGGCACAGGACAAGAAGACTTGGCATAAGTTTGTTGATGGCACAGGACAAGAAGACTTGGCATTAGTTTGTTGATGGCACAGGACAAGAAGATTTGGCATAAGTTTGTTGATGGCACAGGACAAGAAGACTTGGCATTAGTTTGTTGATGGCACAGGACAAGAAGACTTGGCATTAGTTTGTTGATGGCACAGGACAAGAAGACTTGGCATAAGTTTGTTGATGGCACAGGACAAGAAGACTTGGCATTAGTTTGTTGAAGGCCTGTGTTCCTTGGGAAGTTGAAAAATGAAGAATAATGACGTAACAAAAGGAAGAAACACAACAAAATAACATTTCAGAAATAACGAATGGAAAAGGAAGACCTGTGGAACGAAACAAGATTTCTAGTTTCTAGTGAGAAAGAAAAGATCCTAATGTCCTCCTCACCCAAAATAGAATTAGACAAGAATAGCCACAAAAATAAGAACATAAACATTAACGTCTAACACAGTCCGCTCTGCTGTTTCCACTACAGTACTAGCCTAACAGAACTACTCTCAGCTCCCTTATACAGCAATCGAGTTGTCCTTCGTTTACACTTTTCCCTTCGCAAATCCCTCCTACGTAACGAAAGAGGAAATCTTCTATACAGCTTGTAAATATTTCTATTTTACACGATTCATCTTCCAAATGACTCATTCTTCCAAGCCACTTCCACCCCTACACGTAGACATGAAATTCTATCCTCCATTTCCAGTTGACTACACTCCAGCCTCGACAGCAATATAATTAGCAACGGTGACAAAACAGCATTGGAAAAGATAAACCTTGAGTGGGCGAATTTGACAGTTATAGAAGACACAAATATTGGGGCGGCTCCCGGCGATGGCCGCCCAAGCTGGGTAACTGGATTACCGTGGCGTCGTTCTGACATGGTCGCAGATGAAGAATTCCCTTGCCTGCGACTCAACTAGGAAAGTAATGCTTCATAAATAAACCTAAATACATTATAACTCATAACAAATGCTTACTACTATGTACTTTCTGGTACACAGCACCAACCAGAAAGCCAAATTTTAATGATTTTGTTTTTCTTTAAAACGACATCAGATTATTATTTTTTTTTTTTAATAAATAATTCGCCGTTGTTAGATCTTAATTTTGTTTGAGGTCACGAAAAACTTGGCCCCTCTTAAGATACTATTCTTAACTTAAATGAAACTTAATTCCACCACAATGTTTTGAAAACAATTATTACTAGGAGACAAAGTTTACAGTTTTGGATTCCGGCGTCAAAAATAAGCAATTTGATTGTAGAGAATTACGACTGTTATCGTGCATGTTTCCCCGCGTAGTTCCCGACGGTCTATGATGAGACAACAGATAACAGGACTACTGCGCCTTAATGCATGTCGTAACAGGCGACTAATATAAGTCTGTCATGAGGCTGGAAACCTCATCATGTTAACAAAATAAGTTGCTACAGAAACCATCATTGCACGAGAACATGACAGCAGGTTTTCTGCAAGAGGGGCTAGCTGTAGTGGTTGTTCTATGCTCCATATGCAGCGAAAAAATGAAGAAAACATTAATCGTACATATTCGATGTGACATGTCAGCCGCACACTGTACCAGACTATAGGTCTATTAGGAACGTCAGCTGGACGAGACAAAATCCTGTAAAATCTGTAAGCGATGTGACGCAATGAATCACATCCAATTGGTTGGGGGGGGAGGACGTGGTCGTATGTCGTTCTCGGAACTGATTGAGTCTCTCCGGTAGTAAATCCAAATAACTGTCCCATCGCTACATCGACGTCGACTGTTGCTTTCCGCATTCAACATCCCCCGATTGGCAGTCAAGAGGAAAATCAAATTAGAAATTGGCCGCAATTTTTCAATCTCGGCTCTTGTCCAGATTTGCGGTCTTGAAGCTGGGAAACAGGACTTGGGGAGGTGGGTGGGTGAGGCGCGGTTGACAACGGTTAAAAATACAACGGGACAAGTAGAACGGACACTTCGCTGCTCGATGATTAAGGGCACCGCCCAGTGTGGCTCGGGAAATAGAAAACTTTGGAAACAACAGGAATTAACCGAGACATTGTGGGACGAAGATGATTCTGACAGATTACATGATGAAAAAAAAATATTGGGGGGTTAAATGCTGGTTGAAGTATAGCATAAAGGGGGAATAAATGATTAAATAAGTACATCAAAGGACATGTACATGCGACAAACATGACACAAATAAGGAGGAAATATAATTAACATGGAAGGAGAAAATGAAAAGCAGGAGAAATGGAATAACTGAAATGGAAAAAACCTTTAGCATTACAAAAAGTGATCAAACTTGTGGGCATTGCAAAAAGTAGACAAACGTGTGGGCATTGCAAAAAGTGGACAAACTTGTGGGAAATTGCAAAAAGTGGAAAACTTGTAGGTATTGCAAAAAATGGATAAACTTGTAGGAAATTGCAAAAAATTGACAAACTTGTGGGAATTGCAAAAAGTGGACAAACTTGTGGGCACTGCAAAAAGTGGACAAACGTGGGCATTGCAAAAAATGGACAAACTTGTGGGCATTGCAGAAAGTGGACAAACTTGTGGGCATTGCAATAGGTGGACAAACTTGTGGGCATTGCAATAAGTGGACAAACCTATGAGCATTGCAAAAAGTAGACAAACATGTGGGTATTGGAAAAGTGGACAAACTTGTGCGAAATTGCAAAAAGTGGAAAAACTTGTGGGCATTGCAAAAAGTCGACAAACTTGTTTGAAAATTGCAAAAAATGGACAAACGTGTGGGAATTGCAAAAAAAGTGGACAAACTTGTGGGAAATTGTAAAAAGTGGACAAACTTGTGGGCATTACAAAAAGTGGGCAAACTTGTGGGCATTGCAAAAAAAAAGGTACACAAAAATATGAAAAAATTGGCTTGGTAAAAACAAAAAAACAGAAGAACATAATACTGAGAGTGGAATGGAAAAAAAACATCAAATTCATGAAGGTGGCAGTATGCAGAATTTTCCATTTTGCTCCCTAATGAGCACATACCTTCAACATACGTATGCCAAGTGCTTCTGTCCTGTGCCACCAGCTGTAAGTCTTTCCATGTCTTCTCCGTGTATTTTTGTCTGTCTCTCTCTACCTCTCTTACCCCGGGGACTCCCGAACAAGGACTGCCTAGTAATGCTATCAACAGGTTTAGTCAATGTTTTCTCATGTCCGTTTAATGTACGAACATGCCAGGTGTCAAGGACTGCCTCGTAATGCTATCAACAGGTTTAGTCAATGTTTTCTCATGTCCGTTTAATGTGACTGCCTCGTAATGCTATCAACAGGTTTAGTCAATGTTTTCTCATGTCCGTTTAATGTACGAACATGCCAGGTGTCAAGGACTGCCTCGTAATGCTATCAACAGGTTTAGTCAATGTTTTCTCATGTCCGTTTAATGTACGAACATGCCAGGTGTCAAGGACTAAGGAGGAAGCCTTGTATCAATACAATGATAACTATACTGTATAACTTACTAGCAAGTTACATAACGAGGAAATAATTATCTTGTGCTTTCTCAAGCATGTCCTGGTGACAACACTAATTTTCCTGTGATCACTTGATTCCCTTCCATTACATTTCAACTTCACTGGATCTTTGTACTCAAATTTATCATGACTTATGGCCAATGGTTAATGCACCATGAAAATATTGAAAGGCCTGCGTGATATTTTAATGGATGTTAAATTTAGCTTTCACGATGCGTGCCTTTTCCGTATCTTCCAGAAAAGATGGCTGGATTCTAGCAGTGTAGTTTTAGACGTTTAGTATCAGTATAGAAAATTCAAAAAAGCACGGACGTCGCAGTAAGCTGAGATTATCTAAACGCACTAGCCGCAGCTCACTTCAGATTTCAAAGATTATTGATCCAAATTAATCTACTCCTATCTCATCCACGAAAAATACATATGCAAGACGTAACTCCTGCCTTCCTCACCGCCACACTTGTGATCTCTCCACCTAATATTTAATTTTAAAAAACACAACATCACAACACAACATCCTTCCTAACATCCCACAAACCACCGTTCGAGGGCGCTATTTCTTTAGTATACTTACCCCTCACATCTACCCCTCTTGGTGAGACTAATCTATTTCCTCGTCCAATCACACGTAGGTAAGATCCAGCATCGATTGGCCTGTGTTTGAGCGGACAGCAAATTACATTAGCCTCCCAAGCTGGGGGGACATTCGGGTCGTGGACCGAGAGAACCGTTGTCAAATCGGTACATGATGACAAATGGTGACACTCGATCTCCGCCTCTGCACATGGCCGGGCCATCGTCGGGCATTACACAATATCGTCATCCACAAAACAGCACAATTTAATTTGCAATGATTTTGGGGTGTGGTGGGTAGAGGGCTGGGGGAACACGAGTTTCAGCGCACATCAGCCGTTGGGCTGGGAGAGGTGACGAGGATTTCAACTCGGGTCAATAATTGTCTCGTAATTTTAATGCAAGGTAAACAGAAAGAGCCAGATAGGCAGGCAGACAGACAACACGCAAGCACACACACAATGAAGAGACAAATGGATGAAGAGTGGCATACGGGCGGACAGACCGAACGACAGACAGAAAGACAGACAGACGGATTATAAACATACACACAGAGAGATATGGGATATTACTAACTGGTAACATGTGGGGTTCTAATACCAAGATGAAAAAATTGGTAAAAAGCATCAAATCAATTCCAACAAAACCAAAAGGTCAGCTCAAACTAATTTCAAACAAATAACGAAAATGTCACCATAATTTATTACAACTTAGAATTTCAGAGTTCGACCCTTCCTCGTGGGGTATGCACCCATTTTACCTCATGGCACATATCCTATAAAATGTTCGTGTATTATTTACTCAACATTACTTGTTGCGTCTATATTATGTTGTCGGACCTGTCATTTTATTTGATGTGTGCGCTGAGGCCGGCAAAAGTTATCTGCCTGTACAGTACTGTATTCTCTAACTACATTTTTGTACCACGCCATATAAACATAATCTTTTCCAAAAACTGACACACAACCATTTTTTCCCATTCTTTTCCTAATAAAAAAAGCAAAAAAGTCAAGGACCAAAAAAAATGAACACAATATTTATAACGATCAATAAAAATGACGCTATAGCAGGCCATTGGTGCATCCCACGGTGGCTCATTGCGTCCCTAGATACTGCGTGTCCCACTTGTTTCCAGTGAGCTATCGGGATGGGACGACACCAAGTCCTGTCATACTGTCACATTTATATGCATTGCCTGCGCTTCATTTCGGCCAAGCGGCTTGTTTCAGCTGATCGTCTGCGCTTAGATGCACGCCATTTGTGCAACAAACGGGGTTATTTCCCCCGAGTCCTCACATCCTTCCTCGGGGCACGCCAAAGAAACGGAGAAATAATGGCGATATATTCTGGAGAAATCAATCTAACGAAGACTAAATAAATTAACAAAGAAGTTTGACGTATTAGTAAAGACAGCTATAAAGGGTTCCCTCTGAATGCAGAGAGACATCAAAAAAGATAGAAAAACTGCCCTGTCATAGTGTTACATTCATATGCATTCCCTGCATACTGAATGAAGTATATGAGTTGGACCAACTCATCGGAAGTCTATTAGTGCAGCCAAACAGATTATTTCTCCTGGGGTATTACAGTTTTCATCATACGTCTGCGGAGATCCACACAAAATCATAAATAAACACATGTAAAAAATTACTCTTTTACAAACTGTATTCCCACACCAATTTACTGTTCTGGACAAGTTCAGTGATCAGTAGACATCCTTGCTGCTATTACAGCTAACAAACAGAGAATAAAGATAACTTCATGATACAGGCGATAAGCCAGCGAAAAAATTAATCAAAATGAATAACAAAAAACGTTTAAACAAATTCAGCAACTGTCACGGATTGCCTCCCCTGCTTTGCAGTAGTGGTCCAACAGTGGCCAAAACCCAAGAGTCTCTAAATGGGTCGTCAAAAGCCTACCTTCGCACAAGATTACTCTTGGCAGAGATGTAGATAGAAGGGTAATGACGCTTCTACCTTATGGGAGATTTCAAAAGATAATTCAGAAGTCAAGAACAATGCTGCTTAACGCTGAACATTTGTTAACTTATATCTGTCCGTCGCCTTTTGTGAAGGATTTAAGCAATGGTTTTTAGCCCGTTCAAGCCCCCAGCTGAGTTAATTCAGCGAATTTCCTCTTATAATGGTATAACTCTGTTTAGAGGTAAATATATGTCTAGATGTATATGTATATTAAATATTCTGGCTCATACGTTTGCTTTCATACATGTAATAACTGAATAAACAACTATTGTTTAGTTTTAAAACCAGAGGTAACAAATTTAATAATCAATTAGTATTAACAGTTTAAAAAAATGAAATGCTGGTGAATTTTATAATTGGAATCAAATTTTCTCTCCACGGAGATTTAGGGTGAGGATGTAGTTCAGAAAATTATGTCCGGTTGCTGATGCCTTTTTATAAGCACTTAACTGATATAAGGGGGTCCTGCATCTGTGGTTTTCGTCCCTTCTTGGTGATGAGGGCACTTCTTCGCCCAACTTGTCCGATTTAGGCGGTTGGTGTGGATTCCCTACTTTTCACTCACAACTAGCTTCGTTCCACGAACTTTTCAGACAAAATAGAAAAACAAATGCCTCTGCTAAGTACATTTGTGGGCTGCCAATTAACAAGCGCATTCTCGCTGTCCACCCACCAATGTTAATCTCTCAGAAGAATTAAATCCCCGAGTAACACAGTGTAGCTCAGGGAAGATGATTAAAATTCACCAATATTCTTCTCGCTATTAAACTGGGAACATGTGTCTGGACGGCGCGAATAATTCTTTCCGCCTGAACTAACATTAAAAAGTTACATATATCTCACAAAATGATATGTTACACTTGAGGCACATGTGATGTAATCATCACTCATCACTGCTCCAGTCGGAATTTGGGGTCACTCTGCTGTCGGGTTTTCCCACACGACTAGCCAGAAACAATCACCAGCGCTTGCTGTAATGGTTAATGAATACACTATTTTCATTGGTTGAGGTTGCCAGCCTAATATATAACCACTTAGCCAGAAACAGGTCACATTCAAATTTGTAAAATAATTGTTACACTTACCTCAAAGTTTTGGGAATACACAATCTCCTCGCACAGGTTAGAATTGACACGAGCAATTTAGGTTATATGCTCTCGAATCACTTGGTCTGGAAATTTTGAATCCCTTTTATGACGGGTGAATCTACGAAACACTTGGCCTGGGAAAGTTTCTCTTATGATTGGTGATCCCATTCCTTAGGTATCCAGTCCTAATATTTAAAGTCCTGGTCCCTTAAGTTTTTTCAGAGTTTGTATTTATAAAGGCGGGCTTACTTTTTAAGGTTTTAAGTTTCCCAAATACTTCGATCTGTCACTTATAAGTATGGAATTCTAGGTCCGATCCTTCTCTTTCTGGCTTTTGGGAGTTGCGCGTTTGAAGTTGCGAAGCTGTCTGTGTTCTGTGTCTCTGAGTTTGCTAGATTATATCTCTCATTCTCAGTTCAAATCCCAGATTGTGCTTCCCGGCAAATTTCCCAATGAGATTCATTGTGTATTCCGGCTCTCACTTCAATCCAATCGTAAGCTCTTTTGCACTATGTGGGTTGGGGTGTTTTAATTCATAATTTCCCTGCGTTTTAAAATATTAAATTTAAAATTCCAAACGCGTGACCTCTATCTAATATGCCGTAATATTTCCGGTGACAACTTGTGCACTCTCACAAACAAATGTGTGAACTGATTACCTGTCTAAATGCCTTCCGTCAAGATTGTTTACCCAGACAAATTATCTGTAATAATCTTACAGGAATGGCCCGGCGAAAGGTATTATCTCAAATCACCTGTGTTTTAGCGCACCTCAGACGGCTCGCTCAGACAGACAATATTGGTTTCTTATTCATCCTCGTACGAGACCATATTGTGTAAACCACGATCGTCTCCTATCAATCCTATCAAAGGTGGCCGGCGACTCCCACAGATAAACGCATTACCGCTGACCGGTGATAATTGTCGTAGGGCTGAAGGTGTGAGAGATCACACAAAAGAGCATGTTCAGACGTTCTGTGACAGCAACACTGTATGTCGTGTTCCCAAGTAGAATTCATGCTGGGGAACTAGAAAAACTGCTCCTTCTTTCGTCTCCATCATCATCGTTCTTCTTTCCGCTCCTTATGGAGCAAGCAGTCATCACTGCAGCTGGTTCCCTTGTATGAAACCTGCATCAAGTTTTCACATGCTCTTGCAGGAGTGGTTTCTGTGGCAATTTGTTTAACATGATGAGGTTGCTAGTCTTATATTAGTCGCCTTGTACTAAGGGCACAATAGTATTCTTTCTTTGTCTCTTCAGAGACCCTGGGAACGAGACGAGGCTTGCTTCTGTCATGCATACAAATTAACATTACATACACTCCAACTGTATACCTCCTATTTCAAAACCGATAAATCTCGTTACTATGGGATTCTTCGCAAACAAATCTCATGCTCTACGGCAGGGTTTCTTAACCTTTCTCTTGCACTGATCATACACAAACAGTTCAGGTTTACAAGATGCAAGCTCTTGCACTGATCACACACAAACAGTTCAGGTTTACAAGATGCAAGCTCTTGCACTGATCACACACAAACAGTTCAGGTTTACAAGATGCAAGCTCTTGCACTGATTACACACAAACAGTTCAGGTTTACAAGATGCAAGCTCTTGCACTGATTACACACAAACAGTTCAGGTTTACAAGATGCAAGCTCTTGCACTGATTACACACAAACAGTTCAGGTTTACAAGATGCAAGCTCTTGCACTGATCACACACAAACAGTTCAGGTTTACAAGATGCAAGCTCTTGCACTGATTACACACAAACAGTTCAGGTTTACAAGATGCAAGCTCTTGCACTGATCACACACAAAACAGTTCAGGTTTACAAGATGCAAGCTCTTGCACTGATCACACACAAACAGTTCAGGTTTACAAGATGCAAGCTCTTGCACTGATTACACACAAACAGTTCAGGTTTACAAGATGCAAGCTCTTGCACTGATCACACACAAACAGTTCAGGTTTACAAGATGCAAGCTCTTGCACTGATCACACACAAACAGTTCAGGTTTACAAGATGCAAGCTCTTGCACTGATCACACACAAACAGTTCAGGTTTACAAGATGCAAGCTCTTGCACTGATTACACACAAACAGTTCAGGTTTACAAGATGCAAGCTCTTGCACTGATCACACACAAACAGTTCAGGTTTACAAGATGCAAGCTCTTGCACTGATCACACACAAACAGTTCAGGTTTACAAGATGCAAGCTCTTGCACTGATCACACACAAACAGTTCAGGTTTACAAGATGCAAGCTCTTGCACTGATCACACACAAACAGTTCAGGTTTACAAGATGCAAGCTCTTGCACTGATCACACACAAACAGTTCAGGTTTACAAGATGCAAGCTCTTGCACTGATCACACACAAACAGTTCAGGTTTACAAGATGCAAGCTCTTGCACTGATCACACACAAACAGTTCAGGTTTACAAGATGCAAGCTCTTGCACTGATCACACACAAACAGTTCAGGTTTACAAGATGCAAGCTTTTGCACTGATTACACACAAACAGTTCAGGTTTACAAGATGCAAGCTCTTGCACTGATCACACACAAACAGTTCAGGTTTACAAGAGGAAACCTCTTGCTCTTTGGCAATTTCCTATATGCACAAGTCTTGCTCTCTGGAAAGCCTTGATCAGTCTCTCCGGCTCTGTGATTCTCCAATACAAATCTCGCTCTGGGAATTCTTTCATATAAAAATCTTGCTCTGTGGGATTTCATTTCAGATCTCTTGCACTTTGGGATTTCCTACATACAAGCCTCTCGCTATCTGGAACTTGTCACACACTATGTTTTTAGCTGCAAAGAGGATTCTCTCTCATCAACCTGTTAAACTTTACAATCTCAGCCTAATGACCCCTTTATTACTGTGCGACTTGTCAATGGTGCCACTTTGAGATTTCAACCTAATGACCCTCTTATTATTGTGATACTTGTCAATGTTGCAACTTTGAGATTTCAGCTTAAAGACCCCCTTATTATTGTGCGACTTGTCACAATGATGCAACTCTTGGATTCTTCTTTTCCCGGTTTCACTCTGCATGGACCTATCAGCTACTGTTGCAGCTGTTTCCCTTGCAGGAAGCCTGCATCAAAACATTCATGTGCTCTTATAGCTGTGGTTTCTGTAGCAATTTGTTTTGCACGACGAGGTTAAACTCTCGGACTGGGCATACAAAAATTCCTAGGTACTCTCAAGATTTTACTTATAAAACCTCTTGCTGCTCCAAAACTTCTTGTATAAGAGTCATTGAAAGTCGTGCAAACTTTGAGTGCACATTGTGCCGAATTCTCTGTCTTTTAACTAGGCAATTAAAACTGTTTTAAGATGATAAAATACAATCTTTAAGATGAATGAAAAGTCACTCCCTATTTTTAAACTCTTGCATCCACGTCTGTCTATTGGATATACACGAAACAAATGTCAAAACCAGGAGCAACAACTGCCATTTGAGTAATAAGTTTTATTTCTCATTGTTTTATTTCCAGAAACAAAATAAAATCAAATAAAATCTACAGTGGCCAATAAACTAACGTTACAAGAAACAGTAAAAACCGCTATGAAATCGTGTACTGGACAGAGTGGATCTCACGCTGAGCGGCATTGTCTATGTGACACAGCCTTTTATGTAATAAAACGTTAGTTAATTGTCCTTATTTTGACGTTTGTTTTGTGACGGTAGTACTATTAGTCCTATTCATTTTTTCTGTCCATTGTATGCTTCACTCCCCTACGTCAGTAAGTTCTAATAATCATTTTTTTTCGTAAGGAGTACTTTCCTCTAAGATAAACATCCCCCTGTTAGAGCTTGACCGTCCCTCGCATGTTTCTTTTTAATTATAAAAAGTCTGCTCAACCAGACAACACCATAGACAACCTTTTGTTCACCAGGCGTCTTGTTTACAAAACACCGACAACTGATAGATACGCGCCCGACAAAAGCGATAAATAATGTTGCCGAGTTTAGTAGAGATGGCCGTTTAAGGTAACCTGTGTTTAATTTTGTGCGAACGACTTGCAAAAATCTCAGATCCTTATGTCTGTCTTGATTATACCAATATAGACACCGGGACATATGATATGATGATTGCCGAGGTCTCTTATCTAATAAACAGAGACACTAATATGGAAGAATTAAGGCAGGCGATATGTCATAATTGTTTTCACCAGGTTAATATTTACACAACCCATGGGTAAAGATATAATAAAATAAGACGCCATGTCACGGGATTTGCCTCCCCTTTGCTCTGCAGTAGTGGTCCACCAGTGGCCAAACTCAAGAGTAGCTAAAATGGGTTTTCAAAGGTGTTTACCTTCGCACAAGATTACTCTTAACAGAGTTCTAGCTAGAAGGGTAATGACACTTCTATCTCATGGTAGTTTTCACAAGATAATTCAGAAGTCAAGAACAATGCTGCATAGTGCAGAGCACTATTAACTTATATCTGATCCTGCACCTTTTTTGAAGTTTTAAGCAATGGTGTGGCTTTTTCGAGCCCCCAGCTGGTTTAATCCAGCGAAATTCCTTTTATAATTAATTTTGGCTCTATGGCTGTAAATATATGTATATATATATTAAAGATTTTCGATCATACGTGCGCTCTCTTATCTATAAGAATTGAATCAACTATGAATTTGTACAATAACATATAACAAAATTAATAATCAATTAGTCTTTAACAAATTTAAATAAATATGGATGACGATGAGTTTAGGAGTTTTTTTAAAAAATGTGTCTTCACTGAGACTTAATTGGGGACTGATAGTTATTGGTGTCTGTTGTGTGCCTGTTACAAAAGACTTAACTTTCTGAGTACTGCAATGGGTTGTTGACAGGTTTTTTGTGATGAGGACTCTTCTCTAGAGGCGTCTAGATGAACTTCAATCCTAATGTCAAGGTGGGTGTCTTCACAATGTGTTCACTTTATGTAGTTGATGTCGAACACAGCTCTTGAATCACAAAATTAGTGGCGAAGATTCTTACTTCAGACTGGTCTGGTACGAAGAACCGTCTTGTTGCTTCGAACCACGAACTTTCGGAAAAATAAAAGAGCAAATGCCTCTGCTAAGTACATTTGTGGGCTGAAGATTAATAGGCGCTTAGTCTCGCTGTCCACCCACCAATGTTAGCCAATCTGAATAATTATTCTCCCTGAGTATACACAGTATAACTCAGGGAATATGATTATAAATCACGGTTATTCTTCTGGTCACTTAAATGGGGAAAATGTGTCTGGACAGCGCGAGTGCAATGGCTTGCCTGAACTAACATTATAAAAGTACACCTATCAAACAAAATGATACTATACACTTTAGACACATGTGATGTAATCATCACTTCTCACTGCTCCATTCGGAGTCTGGGGTCGCTTCTGCTTTCGCTTTCTTGCGCGAACTAGCGTAAAACAAACACCAGTGCGTGCTGTAGTGGTTTATGAACATACTATTTTCATATGTTGAGGTTGCCAGCCTCATATGCCTTGTATAACCACTTAACAAGTACAGACATGTCACAATTCACATGGTAAGATAAATGTTTACAACTTACCCCAAATTACTTGGGAACACGATCTCCTGGCACAGTAGAATGGACAAAGCAACTTTGTCTAGATGCTTCGAACACTTGGTCTAGAGAATTTTAGTATTCCTCTTATGACGGGTGCTCTGATTCCTTAAGTTTCCAGTCTTGGTATTAAAAAATGCGGGTTCTCTATTAAGTTATAAAGACGCCCAAATACTTTGATCTGTCACTTATAATTCTGGAATACTAGTCCGATGTCTCTCTGGCTCCTGGGAGTTGCTAATCTGACGTTGCGACGTAGTCTGATCTGTGCCTCCGATTTCGCTAGATTATATTTTCATTTCTCAGTTCGTCCCAGATTGGTACAATCTTGCCAATGAAAGCCAAAGTCTATTCCAGCTCTCAAATTAAACCAATGGTAAGCTCTTTAGAACTATGTGGGTCGGGGTGTTAAATCATTATTATCCTCCGCGTGTTTTAAAATTTCAATTTTAAAATTTAAACTGGTGACCTCTTTCAAATATGCCAGTAATACTTCCGATTGTATTTGTACAAACTCACAAACACATCGGTGTACTTATTTCCTGGCTAATACCTTCCGCCCATATTGTCTCCTCTGATACGTTATTCGTCCTATTGATACAGAGACGGTCCAGCGGAGCGATTACGTATATCACCTGTGTTTGCGTACATTCCTCAGACGGATTTCTTAGACAGCCAATCTGGCTTTATTTCCATCGATCATGCGCGACCACCTTGTGTAAACAAAGATCGTCTCTTTCAAAGGTGGCTAGACGACTTAAGTGATAAAAGTATTATCCGCTGGCCTGTCTAAGTTGCCTTGTAATACTGCGATTCACCTGGAGAAACGTAAACAAGTCTACGGTGTGGTCAGAGCAAAAATGTAGGTGCATAAAATATGCCAAATAATAGGACGATGAGTTAGGAAAATGAAGAAATAAGTTAATAATGCAGGAGAGAACGAAATTGATGAGCAGGGCACAACTGATTTCGTCACACGCCCTACCCGGTGACTGGTTTCAGCAAAAAAAAACTAGTTAAAATAAATTTACTGTCGGCGAATTTTTAAGTATAAGGCCTGAGTAGCTTAAGATTCCCCACTTATTTTCCAATCTCGCCACGGAGAACAGACGTCAAGAGAGATAACAAAAGGAATCCATTATAGGACGTGCCAAAGTTATTAAGAAGTAACATATAAAATTAAAAGTATAAAACTTCTTCTATAATACTTTGAGTCACAAGTCCGAGAAAATCTTCCTCTTGTGTTAGGAGTTGTTAATTAGCAATTATTATTAACTCGCATGAAAAGACTGCACCTACGGCTGCAGTAAAGTGCTATCGGCCACCCTGTGCAAAAACATCTGCATACCCACTCATAACGAACGAGTAAGTCTGAAAATGTATATATTTTGTAATTCTTACGTGTGTGTTTACGTGTTTAGAAATGCTTATTTATATAAAGTTGCGTATAAGGCTGGCAACCTGATCATGTAAAATAAATTTCCACATAAACCACCACTGCAAGAGCTAGCGGCTGCTTCGTGTGGGTTGCTCGCAGGGAACCATTAACAGCGGTAGTCCAATGCTCCATAGGGGGTAGAAAGAGGATGAAGTTTACATCATAGGACATACGTTTATGTTAAGACTTCTCTTTCAATATGATTTGTAAATTGTACTATGATTCATCTCCACTCTGTCGCTCTCCGAACACACCTTCAACTAACTGCCTTTCAGGGTCTGGGATTTCATGCTCGTGTGCATAGGAAAAATTCAAAGGAAGATGAGATGGTGGAGGAAAGCAGAGGTCGCCTGATGCTTATATCGGGAGATATAAAGATTTACGGGAGATTCAATTTTATATTTCTCTCAGCTCCTGATACTAGTTACCAGTACACAGCTCTGGACACCACCCACAAGAGACGGGTCTAGAGGACACTTGAAGCGGCGACGTTTGTGAGATTTATGCGAGAAACGAATGTGATCCCAAGAGCCATTCGACTCCTGACTTGAGAAGGAACAGTCAGAACTTCACTGAGAACCAACCTTGACCACACCAGACTTCAGCGACAAGCCATTATCGCCCCCTGCAATGCTAACTCAAATCAATGACTCAGAGTCTGGGCTAAAACTAAAATTATACCACTAAATTTAATATTCTCAGATGAAGAAAATAACAATTTTCTAAAAGAGAGTATACCAAATATTTTAACTTTTCAAAAGTTATCCATTTCCAATGTTAACCTTGTTTCAACTACTTTTCATAAATAAATATAGTTTATATCTATGTAAATATAAATCCTTTGTTGGTGTTGCTAACTCGGTTGATTGAAAGTGATAGTTGCACCCGTATAACTCTTTTTCTTGGGGGGGGGGGGGTATAAAATACTTACAGAGCTAAACAAATTAATGCTTTGCTGAATTACCTTCGGCTGGGTGCTCAGTAAATACGAGTCAAGTGTTACAAAATTATTTATATCACAGAAGTGGGTGGGGGATAGTAAGTTTACAACAAAATTAGTAAACGCAGCTGTTATACTTGCCATCCTAAAAAGCCTGTGAGACACCATCAAATTGAAGTATAATCTTCCTATTTACATCACTGCCAAAAGTAAACTTGAGCGATGTTTGCTACCTGTGAAAAACTCATCCTGTTACTCCAACTGTCAGGTCTTTCACGGACAACTACGGCAGATCAAGGGAGACAACCCGGGACAGTTTTATATAAATTAGTTGGATAGGAGTGAATAAATAACAACTTAGAAGTAAGAGACACTTTTCAATCATCCTGTATGTATTCATTCAAACAATAAGGCACGAGCTCACATAGTTGGGTTGTTTTTTTTTTGCGAGATGGCCACACTCTCGTTTTTTAGACTGACATCTTTTTTTTTAAATGACAAACTCAGAATTGCCCTCCTCAAACACTGGCCAATCAGTAGCACCATCTCGCCTTACATGCTAATATCCTGTCTCTAACGACTTGGGACGCGCGCTGATACACGACAGGGACACAAGCGAATACTATCGAGTGAGTACAACCGAGTGATACCCGATTTCGATTACTCTAGCAATCAATCTCGCTGGAGCTAGAAAACATTTTTCGTCGCTGTCACCGCTCGGTAAAGTAACCGTGGCAGACTAACTGTCAGCACCCCTTGTGACATGGGTAACTTATAGACTTTAAATGATAATTTTACAGAATGTTCTGGTAACCTCATCATGCCAAACTAATTGCTAAAAAAACATCACTGCAAGAGTACAATAATGAATTGATATAGGCTTCCTACAAGGGAACATACTGCATTTGTGGCTCCATGTTCCGTAAGGAGAAAAATGAGACATTAAGAACAACATGAAGAGTACAACTCAAATGTTGAGACAGTAATGTTGTATGGTTGTGAAGCATGGAGAACAACAAAGAAGTCAAACAAGAAGTTACAGACTTCCCTAAATGGGTGCTTGCGCCGAACAGAAGGGCTGAAATAGTAAAACATGATCACCAATGCAGATTGGTGGGTCGGAGTGGCTAAGCGTCCGCCTTAAATTCTAAAGGTACCGGGTTCGATTCCCAGTAGAGGGATAAATAATAACAATTTTCAAAAAGAGTAGGCCATACGGCGATGTCCTGGAAAAATTTAAAAATTAGAAGTCTACCCACCACAAAAATATTTATAGAATGTGTGATTCTTATATACACACACTGGGATTCTCGCCGGTGCTACGGAGTTAGTGCACTGTGCTGAGATCCTCCTGGTGTGATCTAAGGGAGGAGATCGGAGTAGTCCGTGTGCAATGACGATGGTCCTTAAAACCAAACCAATGCAGAAATGGTGGAAAGAACCAGACACACACAGAATGGGACAAGACGCTGATGTCGGGTTATGGTACACATGGAGGAAACCTGTTAATAGCATTATAAGGCAAGCCTTGTTCTGGAATCCCCCAGGGTAAGAGAAACAGATGAAGACCAATAAACGTGCGGGATAGTGTGACAGAATTGGGCGACCCCTCTCGATCTCTGTTTCACTCCGGCAGTAATCGGTGTATTTGTGGTACTGATTTTATTGCATGTTTTAAATTGTCGCACTTTCTTTTTTTCTATACTATTAGCAGATAGTTTATATTTTCAAGTATTCTTTCACTACTTTCAGTATATTGTGTCCTGTCTGTTATCTGACACTCCTTGTGGATGATACACACCTCACATTTGCACGGATAGGTAGAGATAATATTATGAGAGGCAGGTTGGTAAGATTCCCTTGTACCAAGCTTGGCCGCTACCAATTAACACGTGCTTCGCCAAGCGCTATCTGCCTAATCAACGAGAAGACGGGTGCGCGCATCACCAAAGCTTGGAATACGTAGAGACAACTTATGGACAGACACCGAAGAGATTACTTTCTGATAAAGTAATGAATTGTTACTTTTGATACACGTTGTCATATGAGGTTAACGACATGTTCGCGAGTCAGTACGCAAGGCATCGTTTATATTTGGAATATTTTGAAAGTACCACACCCGAACCCGCCTGTTTGAAAATGATTGGAGCGTTTATTTAACTCCATAACAAACAGATGCGTGGGAGACCGGGAATATAATATGACACGTTTCAGTGTTATTCCACTGTGAAGATCGCTTGCCAAGATACCAGACCTTGCTAGAGTGCAGCCTAGAATTCAGAATTTCCTTTTATCGGTTTGGACCTTTTATTGGAGAATTTTGGACGGACTTACTTAGCCCAGGAAATCTCTTTCATATTAAATAAGGAAACCGGGACTGAGAAAACTGAAGGACCACACACGAAGTCAGAGAGGGAACTTATTAAATTAACGACACCCCAGACGCGTGTAAGAGACCTATTCAAGTCTCTTTTATTCACCTGAGCAAAACGTCTGTGAGCCAGGATTGGCGTAAGTTATCATTTTACATTCTATATTTCATTACTAACATGTGAACTAACATATATATGTGTATTGCCATGTGAATTTTAATATGTGAAAATCGCTCGGGTATGTTCAAGTTTTTTAGGCTGGCAACCTCAGTGTAACGAATGATGATTTCATGAACCACCACTGCCAAGGGCTGGTGATTGCTTTATTGCTAGTAAAGAGAATAAAAGTATAAAGTAGTCCCAATGCTAGTAATCTTTCTGTATGTAAAGCTAAAGCTATTCAATTTAAAAAATTAATGAAAGTTTTCAAGAAAGTCCTGTGTGAAAATATTCATTTTAAAATTAATGAAAGTTTCAAACTTTTCAATCAGTGTAACATAAATGAAAACATATTCGATTTATATTGTGAACACTTTTCATTCAGTGGAGATGTAAATGTAAACATATTCTATGTGCTAGTAATCTTTTCATTTAAATGTACTGTAAAGCTAAAGCTATTCAATTTAAATTTAAAAGAAAGTCCCGAGGGATTGAAATTTAATTCTCATCAAGGGTAAATTCTGAGATAAATGGGATGGTAGAATAGAAGAGGGGGGCACATAAGTATGTGTCGGGAAACGCAATACTGATGAGAGCGTTTCGTTTCTATTCTTCATCATAGTTATTCGTGGTACCAGCAGAAAGTACTATCTCTGGAACCAAGTGAAGGTAGAAGTGGACTGACGTTGTGCGAGACGCCATCATAAGAGGGTTATAGATAGACGCAGGACCAGCTTGGCCGTTACTCATTGACGTTCTGGGAACGTGCGGTGCCTTTAACCTTGACCAGCGACGAGCGAGAGCAGTGTACACAGAACCCATCAGCGGGAGCAGAAACTACTATTGGCAGCTAAGTGAAAAATATACGCTGCCAAAGTGAATGTTTCCCATCTTCTCTATTATAAATCAATGATGAAACTTTTCTTCTAACCTATTCAATTATTTTAAAACTGTTAAAAATTAAGTGATTACTAAACTTTGTTATTTGTAAATTTTACAAATTTAACTTCGATTTAATCCTTTTAAATGGACTGCATGTTTGTCTCGGTCAATTTACTACACACACTCTAAACAGAGCTATACCAGAATAGTAAGAATTCCACTGAGTAAATCAGGGGTGGGAGCTTGAACGAGCTGAAATTAATAAGTGCTTAATTCCTTAACAACTCCGCCTAGGCCGGTCCCAAACCCGGCTGAAAAAGGAGGAGGGCGGCCTGCATGGAGGCCGTAAGGAGGCAGCCCCTCCACCATGCAAAGGCACAACAGGCCAATCACCTGTTTGCTTTAAAACGTGATTACGCGAACTACAAGAGAGAAAACCGGACTGATTCTAAAGGCGACGAACTGGAACGGACTACGGACTACGACTTATGGAACATGAAACACAAGAAGTATAAATGGGAAAGAAGAGGAGCTGGTGGAAGAGATGAGGAAAGCAAAATTAGAAATCCTGGCTATAACGGAAACAAAGAAAAAGGGACAAGGAGTCATGGATCTCGATGGCAACACGCTGCTCTGCAGTGGTGTACCCACGTCTGAAAGAGCTAAAAGGGGCGTGGGTTGCATTGTGGCCAAAAACCAGAAAGATAGTATCAAAGGATGGAACTTTGTCTCGGAGCGCATTATGGTTGTAAAACTAAAAGAAGGAGAAACCATAGTCAACCTGGTCATAGTGTATGGGCCAAATGAGGATGGGAGAGCAGAGATCAAGGAGGAATTCTTCGAGCTACTTCAAAGGACAGTGGATGACTGCCTAGATGAAATTATCATGCTCGGAGATTTCAATGCCAGAGTTGGAAATGACCATGCTAGATGGGGTGGAGTTATCGGAAGATATGGAGAAGATACTCTCAGTGACAATGGAAAGCGACTCCTTAGATTCTGCAGTGAGCAGAATCTGATCATTACCAACACAAAGTTTCCCCATAAGCGCATACATGCATACACTAGGTGTGAACCAACAAAAAATGAGAAGTCAGTGATCGACTATGCCACTGTTAGGAGGAGCTCATTCAAATATGTCCGGGATGCTAGAGACTGGAGGGAGCCAGAGACTGGAAGTGATCACTACCTGCTTACAATCAAATGAACAACTGAAAGAGTTGCTCAGCCTAGGAACTGCCCAGCATCACGCAAGAAACCAAGTAAACGAACGGAAGAAATGAGCATTAAGACCTACAAGCTGAGAGAGCCAGAAATTAAGACCAGATATCAGTGGCTTATTGCTACAGCGGTGAGAAACACAGAAGAACAACCTGATGACTTGGAAACCCTGTGGCTTAAATTCAAGGACATCATAAAGACAGCTGCTGCAGAAGCATGTGGCGAAGTCCGACTTGGGAACAAGAGAAAGAGGACACCTTGGTGGACAGAGGAAGTCAAAGAGAAAATAAGAGAGAAAAAAATGGCATGGAAACAATACTTAGGAGCTAAAAACACAGCAGGACAAATAGAGAAATACAGAGAATATGTGATAATCAGAACAGAAGCAAAGAACAAGGTGCTAGCAGTAAAACAGAAGTCCTGGGAAGAATTTGGAGAAAAGCTAGAAAAAGATGTGCAAGAAAACCAGAAATTGTTCTATAAGACCCTAAAGAACATGAGGAAGGAAAAACATTGCCCTCTCAAATTTATAAAGGACAAGCAAGGCAAATTGCTTACTGCCCCGAAGGAAGTAATGGAAAGATGGAAAGAATATTTCTCAGAACTCCTTGATGGTGAGCAAGGTCAAGCATCAGAAATGATAACCACTAGCACAGAAGAGAAAACCAGTGGTGATGAATATGACATAAAGATGGAAGAACTGAAGGCAGCACTGGAGAAAATCAAGATGGGCAAAGCAGCAGGGCATGATGGTATAACACCAGAAATGGTTAAGTACATGGCAGCATCAGGCGACCTATTACTCTTAAGGGTCCTACAGGCAACGTGGTGCAACAAGACCATACCATAGGATTGGGAGATTGCCATCATAACACCAATTTTCAAAAAGGGTGACAATCGACAATGCGGAAACCATAGAGGCATATCACTTCTCAGTGCCCCTGGTAAAATCTACTCTAGAATCCTAGAACAGAGACTCCCATGCCTAGCTGAGCCACAATTGGATGAGGTCCAGTGTGGATTCCGAGCAAACCGAAGTACTCAAGACCTAATTGTTGCTGCTAAAAACTTGTCGCAACTTATTCTGACCATGCATTCTGACTATAGTTAATTTTTAATGCATGGGAAGGAACTCATGGAATTGTAGTCACTTTTATTTCTACAGTCGTCTAATCTTGATAGCTATCGTCAAGAAGTTGTCTTATCTTGATAGCTAGGGTTGCCGATAGTTGTGTGAACGATTTTTGAGTCATGTCCATTTATGGAGCGCTCAGATCGCCAGTTCTTTGAAAACAGTTGGCAATCGCAATGTTTCAAGATTCATTTCCTTTTAAGGTAAAAGGTCTTTAGTCGAACATCGTAGAACATTCTTCGTTTCGTAAATCTGGCTGAGTTGCATTCGATTCGCGTGTTCTGCGCATGTCTCTTTTTGTGGCATTGTTTAAACGATTTCCGCCCAGGTTAGTCTGAGCAGAGAAGCTGGTAAGGTGAGACGTAGCTATGTGCTAGTCTTCGCTTAGATTATTCAGGAAGCAGTCCTCATGATTGTTGTTCCTTTTTTGAGATGATATATCTCCATGTTATTCCTAATGCCTGGAGGCATATGTGATTATATGATTAAATTCCTCATGAACAGGTATGATGCGTGATGCCATATGATGATGGATGGTATCCGCATGTCTGGTTTTGTGTAGTGTGCAGATGTGTTCAGACAAACAATGTTCATACAAAAATAACAGGGCAATCCACATAGGACGTCAGTAAACTCACGACGTATAAAGTCAATGATTCTTGTAACAGCCGTTGACGTTTTTCTTCATTATTATTGTGGACGCCACAGTGACAAAATGGTTACGCGAATATGTAGGCACATCAAACAGTCATTATCACAGCAACATTCAATACAGCAATAGACGGTAGACAGCATTACAATGATGAGTCAGATGCATGTTATATTTCATAGTGCTGTAAATGTAGTCAGGTGAAAAACTCCATCCTTTTCTATAACAGCCAGGAGATAACCAGATGTATGAGATCAGTTCACTCTCCTTAGTCTGACTTCAGCAAGACAGACACGTCTGCCGAAGTATAAATAATGTCCTCACAAATATCCTCTAGATAATAAAGGTTTTCCAAACCTAGTTCATTTAACAAAGTAGCAAGTAATGGTCCTTGGGACATGCATCAACCGATGCAGTACAATACAGCGACATGTGAGCTGGGAAAACATCTCGTGACGACGACTTTCGAAGACAGGCTATGAATCGAAATCGCTCACGACCCAAAATCGATAGAGTTAATGAAAAGTCAATTTACCTTGCCTTCAGGAAATACACAGAAATATCACGCCTCCCGACATGTGGGAAACACTAGAGGTATTATCTCGAATAAACGAAATATCCATTAAGAGGACTACACATCCCTGACAGAACAAAAAAATAGCGGAGATCCCCTCTTCAACGAGGCATCTCTTTCGCCATTCAAATCGCTCACTCCACTAGTGGTGGGCGGAAACCGATCGACCAAGAAGCAAGACCAGTCATGCGCAGTCCAGCGCAAAATGACCACAGCTCAACACTTAACTGCATTCAATACCAACGCGAGAAGACAAATGCTTACCGAGAAAAGTGACTATAAATTTCAAGCAGTTGTTGCCCTTGCGTTATAAAATAGATATTGAAATAAAACGATGTTGCGAGAATTTATCACGCAACAAGGTAAATGAATCCTTTTTTGCTAAGTGACTTTATCGCCATCTTGTGATGTTGACTTTCGCTTAGCCTGCCTTATTATAAAGTCTATATATTATGACAAGTTTGCTCAGCTCACGATCCACTTCTATTGTCACGCATCGATTGATGCCTGTCCTACGGACTACTTGCTTCCTGAACTTTGTTGATGGATCTAGGTTTGATACCTTTGCTGTATAAGGAACATAGAGAACGATAATGTGGCGCTCAAAAGACATGCCTGTCTTGTTGAGGTCAAAACGAGGAGACCATATTTAATCTCCTAGTTGATATCTACTAGCTCTTATGGAAAGGGGAAGTTTACTACCTGACTACATGAACAGCGGTCTACGATATCCTAAAAGGCATATCATGTACATTAATATTATGCTGTTTGCTGTGCCTGTTGAGTCGACTACTTCGATGATACAATGACTGTTGTGAAAATACCTGTGATGTTTTTCTGCATAACGATGTCCATGCATTTTGTCAATATGGCCATACATATTATATGTTACCAACAACATCACTTGCTTAAAAACATTCATTGACTCCATACGTCGTGATTTGGTGTGGCGTTCCTGTTGGAACTGTACCTGTATGACTGTGCAACTATTTTACACATGTACACCAGTCCTAAGTCTACACCATACTTTAAGTGCCAGCACTACCTGCCCTTGGCAACAGAAGTTATATACTACGCAACATTTGGTGGCCATAAGCTGGTTTGGTCTGGTACCAGCATACACGGGGTCCCTTACCCGCTTCATTCAACAAGAATTCAACAAACTGCATCGTTCCAGATAACCACATACAGCGATTTTTCAAGACATCTACATACAGAATTATGGCAGTACCCGGTGTTGAGTCATACATTGCCAGTTGAAACGTGTTGCTGTCGTTTGTGAAGGTCAAGTGCCGATTGAATAAGAAGGCAAAGTACCGATTCAAGCAATTTACGGTTGTATAAGAAGGTCAAGTGCCGTTATTTACACTACCTGTACTGTTTAGAAGCTCAAGTACCATCGTCATGGCAGTTGGAGCAGTCCAGATGTACCATCATCGTTGGATCTTCGTTCCTTAGGACGCTGATTGTCATCTGTTTTTTCTGCTGTGGCTGACGTTTGGATACCAATAAGTTAAGTGGCCTGTTTGTTTGTGAACTGTGCCCTTATACTTCTACTGAGTCTTCTGTGTTTCATCTCATTCTTTTGTTTACATGTTATATGTTTATATGTTATTTGTATATTTATATTTATAGGTTTATGTGTCTGCGGGTTTTTCGGTTGGGCGGAGTCTCCCTTAGATCATACCACGTGATAGAGGTCGTCTATCGTGAGCGTTTTCTGTAGGGTGTGCAAATTTCCGATACTGGAATTTGCAAAGCGACTTCTGTTGCTATTTTTTTGTTAGTTGTGACGATATGGTCAGTGTTGTTTTCGGGATTTTCTTCACATTCTTTAGTTTTGTTTTGATTTGTTTGTATTTGTTAGCCTCCTCTTTACTATAGTTTAGTTTCATACAACATTTTTGTTTATACACTGTGGTGTCATGTGTATTGTCTAATATCCTCGTAGATATCATCACATTTTTTGTGATATTTCTTTAATTTTCGCTTTATTTTTTGTTGATTTCTAAGAATGTTTTCGTATTGTTGCTAAATCTTTATTATTGTTTACATTGTATTGTTTACATTGTATTGTTTACAGTGTAATGTTTACAATGTTACTGTTTACATTGTGATAGTGTTTACATAGTCATTGGTTACACTTATAGTAGTTAATTCACATTTAATAGTGGGTTGTGCTTATGCATTACTACTACACTGATGATTAGTAAATGATGAATAGTATTGTGCACTATTGAATGGGAAGTGCACCTATGATCAAGAGTTGATTGATGATATTTCAAAAAGGTCTATACACAAGATCTTTGATATAACACTTGTTTCCCACAGAGATTGGGATAATAATATAGTGTTGTGAGTAAACAAGTGCTTCATTTAAGACTTGTTATAATTAAATTTGAAATAAGATAATTAATTATTTCAGGTTGTGGACTCATATTATTACTCATCATGGCTACATTTGAGCACTTTATTGAGCAGGGTAAATTGCTTGGGAAGACTGGTGATAAGTTAGAAGAATTTGCAACTGCTCAATATGATAAAGCAATGGAAGCTGAACAAAAGAAACTGCAGATGCAGGTGGAAATTAAAAGATTAGAAAAACAAGCTGAGGCTGAAGAAAAAAAGTTACAAAGAGAAGCAGAAGCAAAAGCTGAAGAGAAAAGACTTGAGGCTGAAAATAAAAGACTTGAGGCTGAAAATAAAAGATTTGAAATAGAGGCTGAAAATAAAAGACTTGAAAAAGAGGCTGAAAATAAAAGACTTGAAAAAGAGGCTGAAAATAAAAGATTTGAAATAGAGGCTGAAGATAAAAGACTTGAAAGAGAGTCTGAAGAGAGAAAAGCAAAAATGGAGCATGAAGAAAAAATCTTAGCTTTGGAAGTTGAGAAATTAAAGGTGATGAACATGGGTAATGCTAATGATGCAAATAAGGTCTCAGATAAGACTAATGCAAGCACTTTCAAGCTTAATCTACCACCATTCAATGCTTCCATCGACGATATAACATTCTATTTGGACAGATTTGAAACTTCATGTAAAGTACATAACATAGATAAATCATTACAGGTTTATCATTTGTCCAAAATACTTAGAGGTGATGCTTTGAGTATGTTAAGTATGGTAGATGAGCCTGACAAGAACAACTATGAGGTTGTCAGGGCTATGTTGTTAAAAAAATACCAACTTGACGAAGACGGCTATCGTCTTCAATTTAAAAATATGTTACCAGAAACTGGTGTGCAATTCTCTGAATTCATTTCAAAGACACGTCTTACTTTTTTACGTTGGGTGGAGCTGTCTAAGACAGAAAAAAACTTATGAAGGACTTATGGACTTAATACTTAGAGACAAAGTCATGTCTTCTGTCAATGAGTCTTTCCTTGCTTTCCTTCATGAACGTAAACCTAAAACAATAAAAGAAATGGAAGATTTCTGTAGCCAGTATATAACTGCGCATCCTCACGTAACTATTAGTAACTCTAAAGTAAAAGAAGGTCTGCCAGTTGCTTCGGCAGCACCTTATGGTCAAAACTCTAGTAATAGATTCCAACAAAATTTTGATAAGAAAATTAACCGTAGTTACGGTCAAAATTATGGAAATCAATTTCGGGGTGATTCTTCGTCGAAGAATTGGAGACGAGCTGACAGTCCTCGTTACTTCCAACCTAATAATTTTAAGCATTTCAGAAGAGGATATGGTAACAGAGGCTTTTCCTCGCGTAAACCTCAAAACCAAACAAATAGATGTTCACATCAATGTGGACATGATAATAATCATGGAAACTGTAGTTCGAAACATGATAACAGTTATAATAGAGACAATAATAACTACAGAGACAATAACAACAGTGATAACTTCAGAGGTAATGGTAGTCGCGGTAGATCTCAAAACAAAAAAAAGAGATATCATCAGGCTAACTCGGTTCAACAAGAATCTCAGGGAGCCTGTAATCAGGTTTCTGATAATAAAAACTCTGACGCTGTCACTTGTTCTTCTTTTGACTTTGGGAGAGCAAACAAGTGCCCCCAATGCAGTACTTTGTTCGAACCGACTACAATATCGACTTTGATTTGTGGTCACCCTCTCCCCGCTCTTCCTGCTTCGGTTGCACATGACGGGAGAGGTTCTCTAATCCTACATAAGGGTCTTGTTAATAATACTCCGGTCTCACTACTTTTCGATTCCGGATGCACCACTATTGGTGTTAGACAATCGCTTGTAGATCCATCCTGTGCGACAGGAAGGGTTATCAAATGTGTCACATTTGGCGGCACTCTAGAGAAATATCCTACTGCTGTAATCCACATTGCCACTCCTTTCTTTACAGGAGATGTGCATGCCTGTCTCTTACCTAATCCAATTGCGGACCTTATTATTGGTCGTATCCACGGAGTTAGGGAATGTACCCCACAGCAGATTGCTGCTTGGGAAGATGATAATATGCAAGCTACCAATGCAGTGGTTACAAGAGCACAAGCTCTACAAACACCGCAAACTTCGTTGAATAATGATAATGAAGTTCATAGCCAAGATAGTACCTTGGTTATTTCTCGTGACTCGTTCATAAAATTACAAGAAGAAGATCCTACGCTAAAGAAATTCTTCATTCTTGCGAAGAAAGGTGATCCAAATAAGGATACACAAAGAAAATCTTGGATAGAAATGAAAAACGGCGTACTTGTACGTATGGTACAAGACTCGGCTACGTCAGCACATTCGCAAATTCTTGTTCCCAAGAGTATGAGAGTGCAAATATTGCAGCATGCTCATGACTCGCAATGTGCTGGACACATGGGATTTTCCCGTACAAAGTCGAGAGTCCTTGCGGCTTTCTTTTGGCCCTTTGTTAACAAGGACATTCGTATATACTGCCGATCATGTCAGGTATGTCAGGAGGTCAAATCTAGAGGACCACGACATGCTGCGCCTATCCAGGCTGCTGACATCCCTATTCGGCCATTCCAAAAAATGGCCATAGATATTATTGGCCCTTTTAAGATAAAGTCGGCCAGAGGACATCAGTTTATCCTTACATGTGTCGATATGTGCACACGTTGGCCAGAGGCTATCCCTCTAAAGAGCATATCTACTACAGATATCGCAGATGCTCTTTGGCTGATATTTTCTCGCTTGGGGTTCCCCAGAGAAATACTGTCAGACCATGGCACTCAACTCATATCTGATACTATGTCTCAAGTAATGTCTACCTTACACATTAAAAGATCTCTTAGTAGCATCTATCATCCTATGTCTAATGGGTTAGTTGAGCGTCTGAATAGAACGCTCAAGACTTTACTTGGTAAGATAACTGAAGACCATCCTCAAGATTGGGACAGGGTTTTACCTGCGGCTCTCTTTGCCTATAGAGAGGTCCCAAACGAGCACACAGGATTTTCTCCCTTTGAACTTGTCTTCGGCGCGCGTCCGCGCGGCCCTATGTCTTTATTACACGATCTCATCACTGCCGATGATATTAGTGATGACACTCAATCTTCATATGAGTATGTCATTGCTCTTAGGCAAAAGATCATTGAGGCATGCAAACTAGCGACTGCTTCGTCAGAAATTGCTAAAGAAAAAGCAAGGCAGTTTGCTAACAAGAACAGATGTCTACGACAACTTTGTCCAGGTGACAAAGCATTCGTCCTACTCCCCAGTAGGGAAAATAGACTTCTGATTGCATGGAAAGGTCCATATGCAATAGTCTCACGAATTTCCGATGTTGACTATGTGGTCGATATAGATGGAAAGCATAAAACTTTCCATATCAACATGCTGACGGAATTTCATGAGCGTCCAGACTATTTGCTGCCTATCTTCCAGGCAACGGACGAATCTTCTGTACCTCATGGTCATTACTCATCCCTGTCAGTAATACAGGATGAGGAATCTGTTTTTTCTGATGTCGATCTCCCTCTTCCAGTGGTTCCACTACATTCTATGGAATCTTGGAAAGATGTGTGTCCATTTCTCCTAATCTTTCTGTTGATGAACATCGTCAAGTCTCGTCGATGTTACAGACATTTAAGGATGTTCTAACCGACATCCCTGGTCACACGCAGGTCATAGAACATGACATAATTCTTACCGACAATAATCCTATTAGGGTTAGGCCGTATCCTATCCCTATACACTTTCAGTCACAAGTGGAAAAGGAATTGGATGAAATGATCCAATTAAACATAATTGAACCATCGACTTCTCCATATTCTTCTTCCATGGTTATTGTTCGGAAGAAAGATAAGAACATACGAATTTGCGTTGATTATCGCAAATTAAATCAAGTCACAAAGTTCGATGCTGAACCTATGCCTTTACTAGAAGATCTACTTATTAGACTTTCTAATTCTAGATTCTTCACTAAACTTGACTTGTCAAAAGGTTATTGGCAAGTGCCTTTAGCAGATCATGCCAAACCTCTGACTGCTTTCTCTACACCTAGGGGTTTATTTCAATGGAATGTAATGCCCTTCGGTCTTATGAACGCCCCTGCTACTTTCGACGCATCATGCGTCGAATTCTTTCTCATCGTTCAGATGTCATCGCTTACTTAGATGATATCTGTCTCTTCAGTGATTCTTGGGAAGATCACTATCTGGGTTTATATGACCTACTGTCTACTCTACGTGAGTATAATCTGACAGCAAAACCTTCTAAAGCTTATATTGGTTTTGGTGAAATTTCTTTCTTGGGTCATCGTGTTGGTCATGGTCTCTTGAAGACAGAAGACCACAATACTTCGAAAATATTGAACATCTCTGTACCTAAAACGAAGAAACAAGTCCGGAGTCTCTTGGGGTTAATTCAATTCTATGGGAGATTTATTCCGAATCTATCTTCGATAATGGCACCTCTGTCAACGTTGTTGAAGAAAGGGTCGCCTAATCTGATTCGGTGGTCTCAGGAATGTCAATCTTCCTTAGACCAGATTAAAAATATATTTTCTTCTCCTCCCATCCTAAGATTACCTACTCTTGATAGAACTTTTGTTCTTCGAAGTGATGCTTCATCCACTGGGATCGGAGCAGCACTTATGCAGGAATATGCTGAAACTCTGTTTCCTGTCATGTACATTTCTAGAAAACTAAATGCGGCAGAGAGGAACTACTCGGTTTTAGACCATGAATTATTGGCTATGGTTTGGTCTATTCTCAAACTACAAAGATTCCTCCTGGGCGCACATTTCATTCTAGAAACTGATCAGAAAGCTCTTACAGCTATTCAGACTAAGAACTTGAAGAGTTCGAGATCCACTCGATATGCTATTGCTCTTCAACCTTTTCATTTCACGGTACGAGCTATCCGTGGAGCGGATAATGTGATGGCTGACATTCTGTCTAGATGCCCACATGATTCCAACTAATACTTCTGTTCTATTTCTAGATATACGACAGAGCCATAACACACATATTACTACAATACATTAGCACATCTGTCCTCACTTTAGGTGAATACCTCATATTAGGCAGTGCAATTAGTTATCCCCGCATAATTCGTGCGTTGATAAACCGCTTTTGGTTTTACTCTTGGATATTTAAAAAAAAAAATGTTGCACATTTTTTTTTATCGGGAGGTGGCGGTAATGTTGCTGCTAAAAACTTGTCGCAACTTATTCTGACCATGCATTCTGACTATAGTTAATTTTTTTAATGCATGGGAAGGAACTCATGGAATTGTAGTCACTTTTATTTCTACAGTCGTCTAATCTTGATAGCTATCGTCAAGAAGTTGTCTTATCTTGATAGCTAGGGTTGCCGATAGTTGTGTGAACGATTTTTGAGTCATGTCCATTTATGGAGCGCTCAGATCGCCAGTTCTTTGAAAACAGTTGGCAATCGCAATGTTTCAAGATTCATTTTCTTTTAAGGTAAAAGGTCTTTAGTCGAACATCGTAGAACATTCTTCGTTTCGTAAATCTGGCTGAGTTGTATTCGATTCGCGTGTTCTGCGCATGTCTCTTTTTGTGGCGTTGTTTAAACGATTTCCGCCCAGGTTAGTCTGAGCAGAGAAGCTGGTAAGGCGAGACGTAGCTATGTGCTAGTCTTCGCTTAGATTATTCAGGAAGGAGTCCTCATGATTGTTGTTCCTTTTTTGAGATGATATATCTCCATGTTATTCCTAATGCCTGGAGGCATATGTGATTATATGATTAAATTCCTCATGAACAGGTAAATGAATCCTTTTTTGCTAAGTGACTTTATCGCCATCTTGTGATGTTGACTTTCGCTTAGCCTGCCTTATTATAAAGTCTATATATTATGACAAGTTTGCTCAGCTCACGATCCACTTCTATTGTCACGCATCGATTGATGCCTGTCCTACGGACTACTTGCTTCCTGAACTTTGTTGATGGATCTAGGTTTGATACCTTTGCTGTATAAGGAACATAGAGAACGATAATGTGGCGCTCAAAAGACATGCCTGTCTTGTTGAGGTCAAAACGAGGAGACCATATTTAATCTCCTAGTTGATATCTACTAGCTCTTATGGAAAGGGGAAGTTTACTACCTGACTACATGAACAGCGGTCTACGATATCCTAAAAGGCATATCATGTACATTAATATTATGCTGTTTGCTGTGCCTGTTGAGTCGACTACTTCGATGATACAATGACTGTTGTGAAAATACCTGTGATGTTTTTCTGCATAACGATGTCCATGCATTTTGTCATTGTGGCGTACAATATATATTGCCAAAAAACCATCACTGCTGTTTAAAGCTTTATTGACTTTCACATCGTGAGTTAACGTGACGTCATTGTGTGGATTGCCTTGTTTGTAATGCTCACTGTTTGAATACACATCTGTAAACTTACATCACACTTAAACCAGACTAAAGACACCATGTTACTACGCCTCATCATCCCTGGTGTCTGAGGGTGGCACACTACTCTGCAAAGGCCAGGATTATCATACCTTGAGAGAAGCAGATGAAATACAACACCCTCAACGTTGTGTGGCAAATGTGACATCATCCACAGAACTATACACTACACACATTAATGCTACGCAACACTAATCTTCACACTCAGACAGCTGAGTGAACAGGCTCTTGAGTAAAAGAGTGAGATCCATCTTTGTTTCATAGATCTGGAAAAGGCGTTTGACAGGGTCCCCTGGAGCAAACTTTGGGACTGTTTGGCAAGGAAGAACATTCCAGTACCTCTGATTCTTGCTATACAGAGCTTCTACAAGTCTTGCAGAAATTATGTGAGGACAGTAAACCATAAGTCAGAAGAGTTCAGGACCACCACTGGTGTAAGACAAGGTGATATCCTGTCATCTTATCTTTTCATACTCCTCATGGACGATCTTATCAAGGCATGTAAGGAGAGAACAAGAAAGTATTCAGTGTGGTACTGGAAGATGAGAAATGTATGTATTTCAGAGCTGGCATTTGCTGATGATGTTGCCCTGATTGCTAAATCAGAGGCACATCTCCAACCTGCAAGTATAGAATGAAGAGCTGAAGAAGAGAGGGATGGTCATAAGCAGCTCTAAAACAAAATCCATGGTGATATCACGAGAAGAAAGAAGACATCAGATTAAGCTGGGAGAACAGGTCCTGGAGCAGGTCGACCACTTTAAATATCTCGGAGCTATTATAGACCGAAATGGAGGTGTGGTGGGTTGATGTTAATACAGTTTGTTGTAAAGAAATCTTAGTGCACTGAATGAGGTCAGCTGTGAAGGTCCCTGAATATAATAAATATTAGAGTAAATTTCCAGGGCACCTTTCTACTACCACCACTATGATCTCATTCCGACTTATTCTAGATAGAATGTAAGATGACTACGTTTGGTGTCTAACGTTATGAAATGTTAGTGTAAGGTTGCATTAACCAACTAAACATATAAACAATTTCACAAATTATTTTATTATCTAATACAACTACAAAAAGACTATCTTTAGTAAGTCACTTCTTCAAGAATGATGGTGGTTTACAGTTGTCTCCGAAAAAGGCAAGACTGTGGCATGAATATATCGGCACACTGTAGTCTGGCCTACAGCAACCAAAACCCTCTGAAATCAGAAGGATATACCTCCTTCGTAATCAACAGCCTACAATAATATTCAACAACCAGTACAGGCACATTACAAACAAACATGCAAGATCAGCTCTTTACGACAATCCCTTTCACCAGTTTCTTTTGATGTGACCAGGTATACCAGTATTCCTCTCCCCTAATAGTTACAACGCCTCTGCAATTCCAGCAATAATCTGTTGTCCATACAATAGGATAGGTATGTAACAATCCCAATTCAGTAGTGTACAGCAAACCAACAATCAGTGGTGTTAATGATGGGTGTTGTAAGTAGGTGAAGACTGGGCGTGTGATGGAAAATAAAGGTCAACTCGACCGACGCAGGGTTGTGTAAACATGGAGTGAGAGTGCAAGGTACGCGAATGATGGAATGTTCTGTAGAGTTGACAAATGGACTTGACACACACTCACTCAGCTGGAAGTCAATGACATAGACGACTGTGGACGTTTCTATGGTTTAATAAGGACGCACACTCGGACATTACGATTACAGTCACAGTACAGGTTGGCAAAATATCATCATATATTTGACAAATGGGTGGCAACATCAGCTGTATATTCATGTAGCATATAAATACAATGGGGCGATAGTAGGCAAGCACTCAATGTTCTGGTGGTCTATCGCCACATGCTTCCACTGACTAATCGCGTCAGTAAAGGTAAATACATCATCACAATGGTTCACTGTCAGAACCTTCTTTTGGCTAAGTTTCACAAGCCGTAAGTTTATCAAAACTTGATAGTACCAATGTGAGACCACAATAGTGGGTTTTCATAATATGTAGATCTCTGTACCATTGTCCGATAATAAGACCTTTTTCTGTTCTCCGACAATGATCCGTTTACAATGACGGGAATTCAAAATGGCTTTCCTCCTTGAGCTTCGCTCACCCAGGATGATAAATGATAATCAGAATTAATTCATAATTCGAGCATAAATGTTCTCATAGGGCTTCTATACATTCTGTTATCAACAAGGCTGCTTCATCAAGTAATCCAGTGCTGCTGGATTACACGTCATCTTCATCTGCATTCAAACAATTCTAATGTGCGATAATACATCTGCCATCTAGGCCTAGCCACAAAGTTCAGCAAAAGGGTCTGGTTTTACCTTGATTTAGGAATAAACACAATAGCGAATAACGCACGCCATTCCTTGGCGTTAACAAAGAACATTAGGAGAATCTCTGATCATACAATCATGCAGAGACACCATCTCCTTCCTAGAATCATTCACAGAGATCATTCTTCAACGTCTCTAAACGACCGGCCCAAAAAAACAGCCATGACATGACAGCCTTCTTCGTCGACACTCTAAAACGACGCATGCGCAGAAAATGCCTTTTGACTATATTCAAGTGGGGCGACTATATATTTACTTTCACTCGAAGCAAAAAATGAGTATTCGCCCTTTGACTAGAGTTCTAATCTTAGACCCAAAATATTATTACCAAATATTTCCAAACATAACAAGTATACAAACAAATAAATATCTTCCTATATATATATATATATATATATATATATATATATATATATATATATATATATATATATATATATATATATATATATATATATATATATATATTCATTGCCACCAGTAATCTGTTGGTAACAGACTACCGCAACCCCCGGAGGAAAAAAAAGCAATTTTTTTTTCATCTGAGAGCAACATACAATAGGCTCACAACGCACGAATAATGCGCAGATGATAAATAACAGCAATTTATAATGTCAAATTAAGGTAAAGTCGAAGCATAGATCGACTTGTGAGAATATATCTCAACATCTCAGAGAAAGCATTTCTCTTAAGTATACATATTTCCAGGGAGGTGCCACCAACGTATACCACAATGCTGGCAATGACACAATGCATATAACAATTTCATATTACAATTTCATATTTAAGCACTATAAGTACATGATTGACAAAGAAGAAAAATCATCAAAGACCAGCGGTGAATATACACCAATGAACGTAGTGATAGTAGTGATACAATCACTATATTACAAATTACAATGTGTATCTATCTTGATATAGAAAGGAACTATTATAGACTTAGATGTGTTAAGAAGTGCAAGACCTAACATTTAGGTGGAATCATGTGGGCATCTAGACAAGATGTCTGCCATCACATTATCTGATCCACGGATAGCTCGAACCGAGAAATGAAAAGGTTGAAGAGCAATTGCATATCGAGTAGACCTCGAGCTCTTCAAATTCTTACTCTGTATAGCCGTAAGAGCTTTATGGTCGGTTTCTACTATGAAATGTGCGCCTAGAAGGAATCTTTGTAGCTTGAGAATTGACCAAACCATAGCCAATGGTTCACGGTCTAAAACCGAGTAATTCCTTTCTGCAGCATTCAGTTTTCTCGAAATATACATTACAGGATGCAGAGTTCCAGAGTAATCTTGCATTAGTGCCGCTCCAATCCCAGTGGATGAAGCGTCACTCCGAAGAAAAAATGTCTTATCTTTAGTAGGTAACATAAAAATAGGTGGTGTTGAAAACAATGTTTTAATCTTATCCAAAGAGCATTGGCATTCCTGGGACCAGTGGACCATATTAGGCGACCCTTTCTTTAGTAGTGTAGAAAGAGGTGCCATGATAGAGGATAGATTCGGAATGAATCTTCCATAAAATTGAATAAGACCTAAGAGACTTCGCACTTGCTTTTTAGTCTTAGGAATAGAGATGTTAAGTATCTTAGTTATATTATGGTCCTCTGTCTTTAGGAAACCATGACCGACTCGATGGCCTAGGAAAGAAATTTCGCTAAAACCAATGCAGGCTTTAGAGGGTTTCGCTGTCAGGTTATGCTCGCGTAGAGTAGACAGTAATTCAACTAACCCCGAATAGTGATCTTCCCAAGTATCACTGAAAAGACAGATGTCGTCTAGGTACGCAATGACATCTGACCGATAAGATAGGATTCGACGCATCATGCGTACGAATGTAGCTGGTGCGTTCATAAGGCCGAAAGGCATGAAATTCCATTGGAAAAGGCCTCTAGATGTAGAAAAAGCCGTAAGTGGTTTGGCGCGTTCAGATAAAGGAACTTGCCAGTATCCTTTAGACAAATCAAGTTTAGTGAAAAAATGAGATTTAGAAAGCCTAGTAAGTAGCTCTTCTAGTAAAGGCATAGGTTCAGCATCGAACTTCGTAACTTGATTCAATTTGCAATAGTCAACGCAAAGACGTATGTTATTGTCTTTCTTTCGAACAATAACCATAGCCGAAGAATATGCAGAAGTGGATGGTTCAATTATTTTTAAATCTATCATCTCATCCAACTCCTTCTCAACCTGTGTTTGAAAATGTATAGGAATAGGATAAGGTCTGACTCTAATAGGATTATGGTCAGTTAGAATAATGTCATGTTTAATGACATGAGTTTGTCCAGGAATGTCAGTAAGGACATCCTGAAATGTTTGTAACATAACCTAAACTTGTCGCTGTTCTCCTAGAGATAAATCAGGAGAAACAGTAACACTTTTCCATGATTCACTAGAATGAAGTGGAATCATCGGAAGCGGAAGATTAACATCCGAAAAACCTGTTTCCTCATCCTGTATTACGGACAGTGATGAGTAATGACCATGTTGGACTGGAGAATCGTCCGTTGCCTGGAAAATAGGCTGTAAATAATCAGGACGTTCATGGAATTCCGTAAGCATATTGATGTGGAAGGTTTTATGCTTTCCATCAATATCGACAATGTAGTCAACATCGGAAATTTTCGAGATTATATCGTACGGACCTTTCCAAGAAATAAGAAGTCTGTTTTCCCTACAAGGTAGCAAAACAAATGCTTTGTCACCAGGACAAAGTTGTCGTAAGGTTCTTTTCTTATTGGCAAATTGCCTTGCCTTCTGTTTAGCAAATTCAGAAGAAGAAGTTGCCAATTTGCATGCTTCGATAATCTTTTGTCTCAGCGCGATGACATATTCGTAAGAAGATTTTGTGTCATCGGTAATATTATCAGCGGTTATGAGATCATGAAGCAAAGACATAGGGCCGCGCGGTCGCGCGCCAAAGACAAGTTCAAAGGGAGAAAATCCTGTATGTTCATTTGGGACCTCTCTGTAAGCGAAGAGGGCCGCGGGTAAAACCCTGTCCCAATCTTGAGGATGATCCTCAGTTATCTTCCCTAGTAAGTTTTTGAGTGTTCTATTTAGGCGTTCGACCATCCCATTGGACATAGGATGATAGATACTACTCAAAGATCTCTCTATTTGCAAAGTAGACATTACTTGAGACATGGTATCTGATATTAGTTGGGTGCCATGATCTGATAATATTTCTCCGGGGAATCCCAGACGAGAAAATATAAGCCAAAGAGCATCTGCAATGTCAGCAGTAGTAACGCTCTTCAGAGGAATAGCCTCTGGCCAACGTGTGCACATATCAACACACGTCAAGATAAACTGATGTCCTCTAGCAGATTTGATCTTAAATGGACCAATGATGTCTATCGCCATTTTCTGAAATGGTCGAATAGGGATGTCTGCAGCCTGAATAGGTGCAGCATGGCGTGGACCTTTGGATTTCACTTCTTGACATACCTTACAAGATTGACAATAAATACGTATGTCCTTGTTCACAAAAGGCTAAAAGAAAGCCGCAAGAACTCTAGACTTCGTACGGGAAAAACCCATATGTCCAGCACACTGAGAGTCGTGAGCGTGCTGCAAAATTTTAATTCTCAAATTTTTGGGCACAAAAATCTGAGAATGACTTGACTTAGTGGAGTCTTGCACCATACGTACAAGTACGCCATTCTTCAATGTAATCCAAGATTTACGATTTGTATCCTTATTTGGATCACCTTTTGTTGCAAGAGTGAAGAATTTCTTTAGAGTGGGATCATCTTCTTGCTGTTTTATAAATGAGTCACGAGAAATTACCAAGGGATCCTCTTGGTTATGCACTTCATTATCTTCAGTAGATGAAGTTTGAGGCATATTAAGAGCTTGTGCTCTAGTGACTACAGCATTAGCAGCTTGCATGTTTGCTTTTTCCCAAACGGAAATTTGTTGTAGAGTACATTCTTTGACTCCGTGAATACGACCGATGATAAGATCAGCGATCGGATTCGGCAGAAGACATGCGTGTACATCTCCTGTAAAGAAAGGAGTAGCAATCCTAATGATAGCAGTAATATTTCTCTAAGGTGCCGCCAAATGTTATACATTTGACTACTTTTCCTGTGGCACGAGAAGGATCTACGAGTGACTGCCTAACACCAATTGTGGTGCATCCAGAATCAAAAAGAACTGAGACTGGATTGTCATTTACTAGACCTTTGTGTAAGACGAGAGAACCTCTTCCATCATGCGCTACTGACGCAGGAAGAGCGGGAAGAGGATGGCCGCAACTTAAAGTGGACACCGTAGTTGGTTCAAATAATGTTTTGCATTGGGGGCACTGAGATGCTCTCCCAAAATCAAAAGCGGAACATGCCATATTATTAGCGTCATTATTATCTTTATTCTGTTTATAGGCTTCATGTGACTCTTGCTGTGCAGAGTTTGCCTGATAATGTGATTTGTTTTTTGTATTGTGATCTACCTCGATTATTATTGCCTCTATAATCATTATTGTATCCTCTATTGTAACCCCTATTTGGGTTTGAGTCATAGTTCTCATGGTTACCATTATCATATTCATTATAATGAGTATCTCTGTAATTATGGTCTTGTTGTCTCCATGATGGATAACTTGTATAGTTTCTATAATGACTTCCTCTGCGGAAATTTCTATAATTGTGACCACCCCTGTATCGAGGGCTGTCGGCTCATCTCCAGTTCTTCGCAGAAGAACCATGAAATGATTGGTTACCTTGGTTTTGATAACTATTATGGTTACCCTTTTTATCAAACCTGTTTTGTGGTCCCTGAAATTTGTGTGAGTAATTAGGGTTGTATGGTGTTGCTGAAGCAACTGGCATACCTTCCTTAACCTTAGCATTGCTAAAAGCTACGTTCGGATGTGCAGTGACGTACTGGGTACAATATTGCTCCATTTCTTTTAGTGTCTTGGGTTTACGCTCATGTAAGAATTCAAGGAATGGTTTATTTACACTTGACATAATCTTGTCTCTGAGCAATAAGTCCATAAGAGCTTCATATGTCTTTTCTGTTTTGGACAATTCAATCCAACGATTAAATGTAAGACGTGTCCTTGCAATGAATTCTGAGAATTCTACCCCTGATTCAGGTACCATTTTCTTAAACAAAAGACGGTAACCTTCCTATGTTAATTGATATTTTTTTATCAAGGCTGCTCTAATAACATCATAATTATCCTTATCAGCCTCTTCTACCAAGCTTAAACTCGTAAGAGAATCACCTTTCAAATTTTCTGACAAATGATTAGCATACTGTGATTTATCCACATTACGAGCTCGACAAGAACGTTCAAAACGATCCAGCCAGAATGTAATATCGTCACTGGAAGGATTGAACGGTGGTACCTTGACCTTATAAGTAGAAGGTTTACCATTATTACCAGTTGACTGATTAGCAATACCCATATTTGTCTATTTTAATTTTTCTAACTCAAATGCTAACAGTTTTTCCTCATGTTCCCTTTTTGCCTTTCTCTCCTCGGCTTCAGCTTCTTTGTCTAATCTCTTTTGTTCAGCCTCAGCTTCTCTATCTAATCTCTTTTGTTCAGCTTCTCTTTGTAATTTTTTTTCTTCTTTTTCCATTTCCATCTGGAATCTCCTTTCCTCTACCTGCATCTGCAATTTCTTTTGTTCAGCTTCCAATTCCATTTTTTTCTCCTCAGCTTTTTGTTTTTTCTCTTCTTCCTTCTGTGCTTTGGCATAATGAGAAAGTGCAAACTCTTTTAACTCCTCAGGAGTCATCCCAAGGGCTCTCCCTTGCTCAATGAAGTAGTCTAAAGTTGCCATAATAATAATAATAATAATAAATTCTTTAAGCACCAAACACGGCGCATAAGGCAGAAACCAGTGCTCTCCAGGTTGTTCGTTGTGACGCCACTCCTCTTAGCTCTTGCACATTATTTAGGCCCAACGTTCTTCCTTCTCTTATTATTGTTCTTCTGAGTGTTTCTTTTGGTCTTCCTCTTTCCTCTTACCCTCAGGAACCCAAGTGAGCGCCTGTAGTGGTATTCTGTTGTTTTGCATTCGTAGGACATGACCGATATATGACCATCGTCTTTTCCTTATATAGTCGGAGACATATTTCTGCCTAGAGTCTTCTCTTATTTGTCGATTAGTCTTGAATTCTTTCCAACTGATGTTCATGAGTTTTCTAAGACATTTGTTCTCGAATGTATTCAGCTTGTTCTCCATGATTTTGTTATTTTTCAACTCTCACAGCCGTATGTTAACACTGAGATAACATTTGAATTAAACAGACGAAGCTTGGTATGTATATTCAATGATCGTAATTTCCAAATGTTAGATAATCTATTGAAGGCGCTAGCTGCCAAAGCAATTCTAGTATGGATTTCTCTTGTTGTGTCACCATCCTGAGTCATTTTACTGCCTAAATAATTGAAACTTTCAACTTTCTGTAGTTTTTCCCCGTTCAAGATGATATCAAAGGTCTCGTTAGAATAGTTCATAGCTTTAGTTTTAGAGGCATTTATTTGGAGACCTATTTTAATCGAGAGATGACACAAATTATTTATTGCTTCTTGGGATTGTCTTGGTGTTGAACTTAAGAATGCTACATCATCTGCGAAATCCAAGTCCCCCAGGAATTTTCCATTTGTCCATTTTATACCCAATTGTTCATTGTGGGTATAGTTTCTCATAACCCAATCAATAGCTATTCCAAAAAGTAGTGGTGACATAATACAGCCTTGTTTCACCCCTGTTTCTACTGTAAAACCATTCTGTATTCCCTTTATTTGTTCTAACACAACATCTTGCATTGTCATATAGCGCTTTGATTATATTCACATATTTTGTTGGATACCCATAGATTGTAAGTATCTTCCACAATGATGGGCGGTGTAGACTATCAAAGGCTTTTTGAAAATCGACGAAGGTGATAATAAGTGGCGATTGCCTTTCCACTGATTCTTCTATAATTGTTCTTAGTGTGAATATTTTGATCAATACATGATCGTTTTTTTTTTTCGCCTGAAAACCCCGCTTTGTTTCTTCTCTGATCTTTTCGTCAGCATGCAATTTAAGTCTTTCTAACATCATGCAACATAATAATTTTCCAGGTACTGATAATAGAGATATACCACGCCAGTTATTACAGTCTGATAGATCACCTTTCTTCGGTAACTTTACAATAATACTGTCTTTCCATTGTTGTGGTGGTTGTTCTTCTCTCCATACTTCATTTATAATATCTAAAATTCTCAAGAGGTTGTTGTCATTAACTGCTTTAATCATTTCCCCTGAAATTTCGTCAACTCCAGCAGCTTTAAAATTTTTAAATCTTTTAACGGCTTGTTTGATCTCGTCCAGCGTGAATTCATCGCAAGTTATTGGCAAGGTGGTTGTGGGTGTTTCATTATTAAAATCAGGTGTTACTGTTGGTGGTGGTCTGTTTAGCACCTCCATGAAGTGCTCAGCCCATCTCTTCATTTGTTCTTTTTCTGTTGGTATTGAATTCCCTAATTTACCTTTAACAGGTGTTTCCATAGCAGTAGGCTGGTGACATAGTTGTTTTGTAATCTGATAAAGGCACCTACTATTACCAGTTCTTGCAGCATTTTCAGCTTCTACGGCCAGTTCATTGATGAAATGTCTTTTATCTCTTCGAGTTGCCATACTATTTAATAATATGTGGCTATTATCACTGAAATAACAAATTTATTTCACCCAAACAGGAGCAAGTTTTTAACAAAAACTTGTATAATCAGCTCCCTATATCCCAATCTCTGTGGGGAAACAAGCCTTTAAATAAGTTCTTGTATAATCAACTGTGTACCTCTAATAATAGCAATTAATCATCAGTTGATTCTTTCTCATAAGTTCACTACACAGCTAGTAGTGTGTGATCAAATATATTTTATATAGCATATGTTAACCAAGAACACACACACAAAGGACAATCAAGAAGGACAATACGAAAACATTCGCAGAAATCAAATAAGTTAAATAGAAAAACAGAAGAAAATAATCACAGAACCTGTGATGATAACTGCGCCGTAATAAACAAAACAAATAACGCCACAGTGTATAAACATAAATGGTGTATAAAACTAAACTATAGAAAAGAGGAGACCTACAAGTACACACACATCAAAACAAAACTAAAGAAAGCGAAAAATAACGAAAACAAAACTGCACATATCGTCACAGCTAACAAAAAAATAGCAACCGATGTTGCATGCAAATTTTCAATTAAGAAAATTGCCCCCTACAGACCACTAATATAAGCCCTATGTTACTTGGGAAATCTTATATTAGTCACCTCACCAACCGCCCACGACATAGACACACAAATAATATGCAAACATGTAAACATAAATATATATATCTCATATATAATGTAATGTAATGCAAAGAAGCACAGCTGTTATTCTATAATGGCATAGTTGTAGTAAAATAAACTGCCACTTTAATAATTAATTTATTTTGAATTTAATTATTACAATGTTCAATCATTTGCACACAAGAAGATCCAACGTTGACAGTTCCTAGAAGGACTTCTCAGTTCAATATCACTGCATTTCTTATCAACACAGATAAACACTCGATTCAAACGTTCTGTGTACTGCTGTCTAAATCACGAAAAATATGTCAACAAACGCTGACCTAGTTACTGCTTCTGACAGGTCACGTGGCAAAATACTGACAAAGTGTAGAGTTGTACTGCTAGTGTGTCGTATGAGGCGTCAGGGAACCATCAGTAGTCGATTTCCAAATCAGTCCTCTGCGAAGGTTAGACCCAGGAATCTGGCCACCAGTGTAACAATCCCAAAATCAGTAGTGTACAGCAAACCAACAATCAGTGGTGTTAATGATGGGTGTTGTAAGTAGGTGAAGACTGGGCGTGTGATGGAAAATAAAGGTCAACTCGACCGACGCAGGGTTGTGTAAACATGGAGTGAGAGTGCAAGGTACGCGAATGATGGAATGTTCTGTAGAGTTGACAAATGGACTTGACACACACTCACTCAGCTGGAAGTCAATGACATAGACGACTGTGGACGTTTCTATGGTTTAATAAGGACGCACACTCGGACATCACGATTACAGTCACAGTACAGGTTGGCAAAATATCATCATATATTTGACAAATGGGTGGCAACATCAGCTGTATATTCATGTAGCATATAAATACAATGGGGCGATAGTAGGCAAGCACTCAATGTTCTGGTGGTCTATCGCCACATGCTTCCACTGACTAATCGCGTCAGTAAAGGTAAATACATCATCACAATGGTTCACTGTCAGAACCTTCTTTTGGCTAAGTTTCACAAGCCGTAAGTTTATCAAAACTTGATAGTACCAATGTGAGACCACAATAGTGGGTTTTCATAATATGTAGATCTCTGTACCATTGTCCGATAATAAGACCTTTTTCTGTTCTCCGACAATGATCCGTTTACAATGACGGGAATTCAAAATGGCTTTCCTCCTTGAGCTTCGCTCACCCAGGATGATAAATGATAATCAGAATTAATTCATAATTCGAGCATAAATGTTCTCATAGGGCTTCCATACATTCTGTTATCAACAAGGCTGCTTCATCAAGTAATCCAGTGCTGCTGGATTACACGTCATCTTCATCTGCATTCAAACAATTCTAATGTGCGATAATACATCTGCCATCTAGGCCTAGCCACAAAGTTCAGCAAAAGGGTCTGGTTTTACCTTGATTTAGGAATAAACACAATAGCGAATAACGCACGCCATTCCTTGGCGTTAACAAAGAACATTAGGAGAATCTCTGATCATACAATCATGCAGAGACACCATCTCCTTCCTAGAATCATTCACAGAGATCATTCTACAACGTTTCTAAACGACCGGCCCAAAAAACAGCCATGACATGACAGCCTTCTTCGTCGACACTCTAAATCGACGCATGCGCAGAAAATGCCTTTTGACTATATTCAAGTGGGGCGACTACATATTTACTTTCACTCGAAGCAAAAAATGAGTATTCGCCCTTTGACTAGAGTTCTAATCTTAGACCCAAAATATTATTACCAAATATTTCCAAACATAACAAGTATACAAACAAATAAATATCTTCCTATATATATATATATATATATATATATATATATATATATATATATATATATATATATATATATATATATATATATATATATATATATATATATATTCATTGCCACCAGTAATCTGTTGGTAACAGGTATTATGCTCCTGATGATAATCATATATAATTTAGTTGGTCTACACCTCTCTGATAGTCTTTCATATGCTGGATCAATCTCTAGACTCTGTTTTGAGTCTGCCATAGACTCACTTACTTACAGTCGTATGTTAGTATTTCACATTCAAATTTTATTTTAAATAAAATGTTAAGAAAATCAATCTTACCACAGATGCAAGGAAATAACACAAGTAAACGATGACTAGGCAATATGGCACATTTTCGATCTGCCCTATGTCCAGGCTTTTCCTATGTTAGAAAATTTCTCCGCCTGCTCTCATCGATCTTGCTTTACACAAAATTTACTTGAAATGGCAGTGAACAGTCCCCGTTTCGTACCAGTATCTACTGCTTTGTCCAATGGGACCATGTTTACATTTATTTTTGAATCTATCGTTTCAAATAACAACTCCCAATATGTTTCCAAGGCAAATATATTTTTAGTTTTAGGTCAACCAATCATACTTCGCCTTCCTTTAAAATCCACCCAATCAAATATCCCGTACCTTTTAACCTCATTTACCCAAAGTCGTTTTTTCAAAACATGCCAAAAAAAATTACAAGCAGGCATGATCTTTACTTGACAGTCTGGTCGGATCCACTATAGTATTATGGCTATAATTAGTTAATTAATGGACTATTTGCGTAACTATTACCATATTCTTTGTCAACAAGTCCTAAGGTACACGAATATACAATTTATATGGGACTAGTTGGCTTGGTTCAGAAGTACACAGTTTTTTTTTTTCTAAGTTAGTGTTTTTTATTTTTAGTCTACTACACGTTCAATTCTTTTCCATGTGCTGTCTTCTCTATTTACGTGATAATTACGTCCTTTGAAATAAGAGCTAAGGTTGTTTTTGTGACACGAGTTGTCTACATGTTCTAACTTTTTCCTCGTATTTTGGGGAAACCCCTAAGGCAAGGCTTGCCCCTGTGCTAGTATTGGCTTTTAGTTTAAAATCAATGCAAAACGAATTAGCATTTCATCTATCCTTTCCCCTCCTCGTTTCACAATGCATTTTAGGTACATATTTTCTTAGAACTAGGAAAAGTGATTATGTCAAGGACGAATTTGAAAAATTTGGGTACCGTTTTGTTCGGCTATTCGTTAGCAAATAATCTGAAGGCGTAGGCGATACCAACAGTTCTAGCAGAAAATTCTTTTATACTTTCTTATCTTTTCCTTTATGCCCGATATTATTATATATTAATTTAGATATTGTATTTAGAAATTCACTACACATGTCCCCCCTTTAGAACAGACGATCATATGTCAGTTCCTACTTCTAAATACACATAGATGAATTTACTATCTATGCCTGATGACTACTCTGATGTTCGTCGTATGGATGTCTGCTTAAAAAATCAGCTCCCACATTAGTTTTTCCGGGAATGTACTCTATGGTAAACTGGAATGGCTGTAAGAGCAAAGACCAGCGTAATAACCTAGCATTTTCATGCCTTGCTTGTGACAGACACACGAGTGGTTTATGATCTGTCTGGATCCTAAATGATTGTCCATAGAGATAAATCTGGAATTTTTTTATACCCCAGATGACAGCGAGACATTCTTTTTCACTTGTTGAATATTTTTGTTCTGCTGTATTCAACTTACGGCTAGCATAAGCAACTGGGGTTAATTCCCCATCAAGTTAATTTGACCGTTGTAATAGAGCTGCACCCAAACCGATATTACTCGCATCCGTTCTCAGAATGAATTCTTCACTTAAGTCAGGTAATTTCAATATAGGCCTGCTTGTGAGCTTTTCTTTCAATTCTTGGTATGCTAATTCACATTGCGCCGTCCAAATAATTCTATAAGGATTTCCTTTGCGCGTTAAATCAGTCAATGGAGCACATATGGAGTTAAAGTTTTTTATATACTTTTGGTAAAAACCACATAATGAGACAAAAGATCGCACATCTTTTTTTGTTTGTGGTCTTGGTGCTTTTTTTAACTTCTCCAGGTTCTTGGAGTCAGGGGTCATGTTTCCCTGATGTACTGTGTGGCCCAAGAATTCCAGCTCTTTACATCCAACACAGCATTTCGTAGGTCTAGCTGTCAAATTGGTCTCTCTCAATCGATCAAACAACATATTCAGAGAGTTAATGTGTTCCTCAAATGTTTCTGTTGCTATGAGAATATCATCCATGAAGTTGGTGATGCATGGATTCTTCAAGGGATCCAGTAACTTTCTCATCATCCTCGAAAACACAGTCGGTGCATTTTTCAGCCCGAATGGCAACATATTAAATTCATAATGTCCTTCCGAGGTGCTAAAGGCTAAATAAGGTTTTACCTCCGGCTTTACTGGAATCTGATAGTAGCCTTTGCTCAGATCCACTTTAGAGAAATATTTAGCTCTATTCAGTCTGGCAAACAGCTGATTTGTATCAGGTAATGGATCCACCTGACCTTCTGTGACAGCATTCAGTTTCCTGTAATCTATACACAGCCTGTGTTCTCCAGAGGGTTTTCTTAACAGAACCACACTGGAACTGTAGGGAGATTCACTGTGCGAGATAATCCCTTCTCTCAACAGATAATCTATCTCCTCCCTTAAAGCTTTTTCCTTAGCGAACGGAATCGAATAGGCTTTCATACAGATTGGTGTTGGGTCTATGAGCTTCATATCATACTCCAATAAATTTGTATGCCCTGGACGGTCCGTTAACACATCTGTATGATTATTCAGAACCTGTTGAACCCTCTCCCTCTGAATTTCCGTTAAATGTGTGCTGATTTTTACCTGTGCGGCGGTTTCACAGGGATGTAAAGGATATTCATGAGAAGTGAGTGGTTCCTTTTTCATCTCCATTGCAACAGACAAGGTCAGTAGGTGTGTCTCTTCCTGGTTTTCTCTGTCCAGATATTTCTTCAGGAGATTCACATGATAGATTTTCTCTTTCCCTTTCTTATCTATCTTATAATTTGTTCCAGACACCTTCTCTAGAACTGTATATGGACCTTGCCATCCAATTTGCAATTTATTCTGGCTGCCGGGCAGTAGAAGGAGCACCTTCTCTCCCACAGATAATTCTCGATCCTTCGCTTTCTTATTGTAATAGGCAGCATGCTTTTTCCTGGCTTGTCTCAAATTTTCATTGGCAAGTTTCCAGCCAGTTTTAAGACGAGTGGTCAGCTCGTTCACATATTGATATGATGAGGTAATATTTTCTTCTGCCTTTTCATCGGTCCAGGTCCTTAACAAGGCTACATATGGACGTTTAAGTTTACATACTTATTTTTCAAAGCACGGGTATGGTCCCTTCCATTAGAAGCCTTATAGTGATGATTTTTCTTCCTAGAATCATCATTCACAAATCGACCGCTACCAATTTTTTTCTTGGGGTTTTCTCCCCACTTTAAGTTCCTTGTGAGAGATCTTCTCTCTCTTTTATCTTCCTCCAGTTCACATAAGTCCGACTGAGGGATTTTCGGCTTATTCTGGGGTAAGACATCTCTTTGTACTCGCTGCATAGTGGCCATTGTAAAACATCCAAGTGAAGACTGTCTGTGAAAAGGGGGCTCCCATTCCACTTTGTCTACATTATTAAATTCATTTTTCTTTCCATTTTCAGGCCTAAGTTTTCCCCGTGGCGTGTCTAGGTCCTGATCAATTTTCCCACTTGTGGGTGTTCCCTCATGTAGTATGCTACATCTTTCTACAAAATTCTCAATGTCAAACATTTCATCTGGCCAATAATAATTTTGAGCCACCTTTTGGATGATGGTACCTATTTTCTCATGGTCCCCATCTTTTCCAACATGTAGGCTCCTTATCACATCTGCCCTATATGCCTTTGGAAGAACCAACTGTCCGTGACCAGTGGATCCAGTTCCGGCCTTCCTGTAAATCAATTTGTTTTTCATGTAGAAATCTCCCTTGCCTGGAGGTGTATGACATTTGGGCAATTTCTTAAAACAAGGCTTGAGGGTCTTATTCCCAGCCTGTGCCTTCCTCATCTCATTTGGAGGGGTATTTATCAGATTATCCTCCTGTTTAGACTGTGATCTGGTCTGAAGCGTGGCCATGTACACAGGTCTCTTTTTACACACTTCTGTGTTATGGTTGTCCTTCCGACACCAACTACAATATAATCTCCCTTTATGAAAAGGTTTTCTATCATCATATTTCCTTTCATTGAATTGTGAGGTTTTATTTTTATAGTCATTGCGTGGCCTATCAAACTGGTGCTTACCTTTTTTCTGGTCTCTATGGTCAAACTTATTAAAGTTTTGAGGTGCCTTAAAATTGTCTACCTGTTTCTTTTTATTTTCAACTACCTCTGCTTGGGCTGCCTGATACCTCTAAGCGACATTGAGTAATTCACCCAGCCTCTCTGCACCTTGTTCCACGAGAAACTTTCTCAGGTCTGGAGCCATGGACTCTCTTAGCTGCTCAATAAGGATCATTTCCTTAAGATCTTGGGTTTTACCCAGAGCAGTCCATTTCTCCAAGTAGGTCTCTAACCGTGCAGAGAACTGGTGATAAGTCTCATCCGACAGTAGTTTGGCATTCCTAAATTTTTTTCTATAAAATTCCCCATTCTTTTCATATCTTAACAAAAGAGCCTGCTTTAGCATGTCATAATTGTCCTGATCATCCCTGCTCATCTTGGCAAAAACTTCATAAGCTGTACCACGAAGCCCTTGTGATAACTTTAGGCTCCACCTTTCTCTCTCTAAACCATATGTGGTAGCTAAAAGTTCATATCTATTTAGGTAACTTTCTATGTCATCGTCTTTCTCAACAAAATGGTCTAAATGAAAACTCATAGCTGAGGTTGAGGCTCCCTGACTAGCAGTAGCATCTGAGGCAAAGGGGCTGGCACCATTTTCAGGAGCATGGCCTTGAATTTCCAACTCCCTTAGTCGTAACTCGTGCTCCCTCTGCAATCTCCTATCTTCTGCTTCCCTCTCTGCCTTTTTTCTTCTGCCTCCAATGCCCTAGCCTCCTTGTCAGCCTCAATCTGCAGCCTCTTAATTTCTTTTTCAGCCTTTAACTTTCTTTCAGCCTCTTTTTCTAATCTTTTTTCTTCGCGTTCAATAAATTTGTCACATTCAGTTGTGACATAAGCAATCATAATTTGCCCCTCCATTCCCAATTCTTTAGCAGCCTGCACAGCAGCAGATCGAAACTTTGCCAGATCAGCCATTTGGTACTAGGCAAACCTTTTAAAATGTCTAACTAGACAAATTTCTAATTATAACTAACAATTTCTAATTATAACTAAGAACAACCACAGGCACTGATAGCTCAACCACTATTTAATTTCTCCAAAAAGGAATGCTTTTAGTTTTATACTATCTGAGATTCCTAATATAATTGATAATATTTTAAGAATTTAAAATCCCAGAAGCAAACTACCCAATATAGCTGGTGTTATGAAAAGTTCAATCCCCAGGAGCGAGACCCCAATATATGTGGTAGAAGAGGTTTCAAATCCCGGACAGGACCCCAATATATGTGGTGGGTTGATGTTAATACAGTTTGTTGTAAAGAAATCTTAGTGTACTGAATGAGGTCAGCTGTGAAGGTTCCTGAATATAATAAATATTAGAGTAAATTTCCAGGGCACCTTTCTACTACCACCACTATGATCTCATTCAGACTTATTCTAGATAGAATGTAAGATGACTACGTTTGGTGTCTAGGGTTATGAAATGTTAGTGTAAGGTTGCATTAACCAACTAAACATATAAACAATTTCACAAATTATTTTATTATCTAATACAACACAACAGTACCACGACAATCACATACGAACTACACTTTAAAAGACTATCTTTAGTAAGTCAGTGGTTGAAAGTTTGGTAAAGTTAATGTTTTTCAATTTATTGTCCTGAATCTAATTTATTTGGAATCAGGACTGATAATCAAAAGTGAAATCATAGAAATTAATTACATCAATCAATTTACACAATGGATCTTCTGACCATAATACACATATTATTATATAAGAGTGTAGTTGTATTGTCTAACTGAGGTGACTTCTAGTATACACTGGTTGATTGTTTATTATCATCATCTCTGCATGTTGTTTGTAAGTTTTTGTGGACACTGATGGAATGTTTATATCACTATTCCCAGTTTCTTATTTTAATATAATGTTAGTTGAGCGATCAGGTGCCGAAACATGCACCCCTATCTTTGTAATATGATGTAGGAATCTTCCTGCACTTCGCTGAACGACAACCTTCAGCTCCCACTTCTTCAAGAATGATGGTGGTTTACAGTTGTCTCCGAAAAAGGCAAGACTGTGGCATGAATATATCGGCCCACTGTAGTCTGGCACCAGTTATTGAGAGCAACCAAAACCCTCTAAAATCAGAAGGATATGCCTCCTTCGTAATCAACAGCCTACAGTAATATTCAACAACCAGTACAGGCACATTACAAACAAACATGCAAGATCAGCTCTTTACGACAATCCCTTTCACCAGTTTCTTTTGATGTGACCAGGTATACCAGTATTCCTCTCCCCTAATAGTTACAACGCCTCTGCAATTCCAGCAATAATTATGTTGTCCATACAATAGGATAGGTATTATGCTCCTGATGATAATCATATATAATTTAGTTGGTCTACACCTCTCTGATAGTCTTTCATATGCTGGATCAATCTCTAGACTCTGTTTTGAGTCTGCCATAGACTCACTTACTTACAGTCGTATGTTAGTATTTCACATTCAAATTTTATTTTAAATAAAATGTTAAGAAAATCAATCTTACCACAGATGCAAGGAAATAACACAAGTAAACGATGACTAGGCAATATGGTACATTTTCGATCTGCCCCATGTCCAGGCTTTTCCTATGTTAGAAAATTTCTCCGCCTGCTCTCATCGATCTTGCTTTACACAAAATTTACTTGAAATGGCAGTGAACAGTCCCCGTTTCGTACCAGTATCTACTGCTTTGTCCAATGGGACCATGTTTACATTTATTCTTGAATCTATCGTTTCAAATAACAACTCCCAATATGTTTCCAAGGCAAATATATTTTTAGTTTTAGGTCAACCAATCATACTTCCCTTCCTTTAAAATCCACCCAATCAAATATCCCGTACCTTTTAACCTCATTTACCCAAAGTCGTTTTTTCAAAACATGCCATAAAAAATTACAAGCAGGCATGATCTTTACTTGACAGTCTGGTCGGATCCACTATAGTATTATGGCTATAATTAGTTAATTAATGGACTATTTGCGTAACTATTACCATATTCTTTGTCAACAAGTCCTAAGGTACACGAATATACAATTTATATAGGACTAGTTGGCTTGGTTCAGAAGTACACAGTTTTTTTTTTCTAAGTTAGTGTTTTTTATTTTTAGTCTACTACACGTTCAATTCTTTTCCATGTGCTGTCTTCTCTATTTACGTGATAATTACGTCCTTTGAAATAAGAGCTAAGGTTGTTTTTGTGACACGAGTTGTCTACATGTTCTAACTTTTTCCTCGTATTTTGGGGAAACCCCTAAGGCAAGGCTTGCCAATGTGCTAGTATTGGCTTTTAGTTTAAAATCAATGCGAAACGAATTAGCATTTCATCTATCCTTTCCCCTCCACGTTCCACAATGCATTTTTAGGCACATATTTTCTTAGAACTAGGAAAAGTGATTATGTCAAGGACGAATTTGAAAAATTTGGGTACCGTTTTGTTCGGCTATTCGTTAGCAAATAATCTGAAGGCGTAGGCGATACCAACAGTTCTAGCAGAAAATTCTTTTATACTTTCTTATCTTTTCCTTTATGCCCGATATTATTATATATTAATTTAGATATTGTATTTAGAAATTCACTACAGGAGGCATCAAAGAAGAGTTGGCCACTCGAAAAGCTGTAGCTGGGAAACTTTTTCAGGCCATAAATCAAGGATTCCTCAGCAAGAGAGAGGTTGGTAAGAAAACGAAGATGGCTATATACCGCTCCACCTATGTCCCAGTCTTGACATATGGGTGGGAGTCATGGGCAATGACTACAACCCACAAAAGCCAGATCCAAACCTCAGAAATGAGGTATCTGAGGAAGGTGGTTGAAGTAACAAGAAGAGACATGGTCCGCAACCAGACGATACGTCAAGGCCTAAAATCCCACCCCCTGCAGACCCAAGTAGAACAGTCCCAACTAAGATGGTCTGGCCATGTGTGCAGAATGGGAGAAGACCGGCTACCACGACAAGCATGGGAAACAAAGAGCCAGGGATCCAGACCCCCAGGACGACCCAGAGTTCGCTGGGAGGACAACATTAGACAATCTTTGAAGGACCGAGGACTAGAATGGAACCAGGCCAGGAGGAAGACAGCCTATAGGATAGTCTGGCGCTCTCTCTTCCAAACCTCTACACCTCACGGTAGAAGGGGAACGATTAAGTAAGTTAATTCCTTCACAAAAGTTGTCGGCAGAGTTTAGAATTAACGTGCTCAGACAAAGCAGCATTGTTTTCGCTTATCTGAATATCTTGTGAATACTCCCTTTGAAATAGAGTGTCGTTACCCTTCTATCTACATCTCTGCCAAGAGTAGTCTTGCGCGAAGGTAGATACCTTTGAAGCTCATATTAGATACTCTTGAGTTTTGGCCACTGTTGGACCACTACTGCAAAGCAGGGGAGGCAATACCGTCACAGAGAGGCAATTCGATACACATTTAATAGTGATAAAGAAGAAATGGAAAGACCTTGACATGATGGCACATGAAGGCCTATGCTACACGGGGAGCTATAATGTAACAAATTAATTAATGAACATACGTGTCCACTATCGACGTTCTAGGTCTGTCGCAGTTGAATTCCTCGGGGGGGGTGGGGGGCGTAAAATGTAGGTACGCTAACTAATTCACTAGCCAAGACAAGGGTACACTGATAATCCAAGGTTGACGTCTGATTCACTAAGCAGTTAGAGCGCTGGCCTTTCGGCGGCAAAATTATTATGTTCCGAGATCAAAACCAGATAGCGCCACGCCCCAGTTGACCAAGCTGTGAATGAGTACCTGACTCTGCTCTTGAGTCAGGAAAGGCAAAAGCAGCGATGAAGGAAACTGTTCCCCCCCCCCCCCCCCTCATAAAGCTGTACGTAGTATTGTGAAGCTCCAACATTTCACTCCCCTACGGCTGTATCTACTATGGGACTACCTTTTTTAATGTTAAAGAGTCGCCATTACCTGACATTACTAATTACTGAATATGTATTCACGTAGCTCCAATTAGCCCGACTTCAGTAAGTACATTTTTTGGGTCACGTCTGCAAACAACCTATGTAGAAGATCGATACTATTCTTCTCTGGTCCAGTACTTTGTGTTCACCATTTGCCGGTTTCTCACTTTTCATGCCAGCAATTAATGATGTATACGTTTCCTGTGACGGCTAACGCTAGGGGAAATACCACTAATTCGGCCACATATAGGACACTTCAATGCCCATGTTGTGTTCATTTGATTAAACTTGATTGATGCAAACTGAATTGGCCAGGATCGTAAAGCGCCCCTCTCCAAGTACGTAATGTATTCGATTAGTCCACTGCCCCTGTTTCTGTCAGCATCATCGTTGGGACAGCGCCGCGGCGGAGTTCGGATTCCCCTGAGAACGATACAGAAGACGTTCGTTCGGCTGACGAGTGTTTTTAAATCATAATGTGACTCACTCTGCCTTTTCCCCATTCCAATCTCCCGAATCCCTGTCCAATTCATTGACAACTGTTTTGACAATGTTCTAATTTGGACAACACTCATCAATGATGACTGTCTTGGTAGGACGGCCAATGCCTCAGCCAGTTAAGGAGCTCCTGAGACTCCCAACTGTTGTTAAAGTGGAATAACAAGTGTCGTGCGAGTCTGAAGGGAGAAGAGAATAGCTTATAAGTAATATAATAATAAGAAATGATATATCAAAGTTGAAATGCGCTGAACGCATTATGTATGGTATTAGTAGTTTGAATGGTCTGAAATTACTATGCTAAAAAGATCAAGTCTATATCTGCACCAAATAGCTCTGGTCTGTGACAGCAAATGTCAAAACTATGGTTAGTAAATGTCAAAATTTAGGGACGTGGTTTTCAAGATGCAGGAAGCTGCAGTGTTCACGAACATTAGCCCAATCAAACTGAAGACGGCGCAGAAATTGGTCAGTCTTCGAATGCAGTGTTTCTCAAACAGGGTTCCACCGAACCTTCAGCTTCCGAAGAGCATGGTTAAGGGTTCCGTAACAGTCGTGCTTTAAAACAAATTAGTGTTAAAAGACTAATAAACTGTTAGACGCAAATGACAGCACGTATAACCGTCGTCAGCAATCTTTCTCATGTTTTATAAGTATTTAAAATATATTTTAAAATATTAAAAGAAGTTGGCTGCTATCTGTCAAGGTAGAAATCCAAGCGAGTATGTCAATAATTCTGCCATGAATTTATCAGTTGTGCAAAATCAAACACTGAAAGATAACCTTGTGCTGACAGTGTAACGATAAGCGTAGCCTCCTAGCATTTACTGTCGTAGGGAAGGGAACAGTTAGAGACACCACTTATAACTAGGTCTCAGCATTATGAGTTGGGGTCACCAGTTCCCCATCTCGCTGCATTTGCCTTGTCGAACTTAAGAACAGGCGATGTAAAATATATCATTTTTATATGGGTATGTGACGCGGCACAGTTTCGAACCCGACCCTTTTGCCTCAAGAAGCAAGCACTCTAACCATTCTGCCACCCAGGCGGTTACCGACAGTGTAAATAAACTGTATTTTAAGTCTAATTAAACTTTATTTTGATTTTATGTTAGACAAAAAAAAAGTTTAAGTACGACGGTGAAAATGTTTTAATATGTTCATAAAATGATATTTTTCTAACAATATTTACTTGACAAGCATATCGTACGAGGTGACTAATATGAGCTTGTGCATGTGACAATTATTCCTTTACTCCACTCCGTTGGTGTTGTCTCTGTTTTCCAGACTTGTGCAAATAGTGGTTCTAATAGTTCTGTTGCTAGTTCAGGGTTGCCTTGAATAACTCAGCATTTAAGTTGTCGTGCCCAGGCGCTTTTCCATTCTTTAACCCTTTGATAGCTGTGATGATTTCTTCTTTTCGTGGAATGTCTGTATTTACGTCTAGGGCACTTTCAGCCTCGGGAACATTCAGCTGCATCTCTGGTGGTTCCTTATTCAGTGTTTCTCTGAAGTGCTCTGCCCATCTTGTTTCCTGCCCCTGTGCTGTGGTGATGAGATTTCCTTGCTTGTCTCTTACTAACGTTATATTGTTTGCACCTCGTTTTCCGCTGATAGTTTTGGTTATTTTATAAACTGTGCTTTGTTCATTTCTCAGTGCTGCCTCTTCTGCCTGCCTTGCAAGGTCATCCAGAAATTTCCTATTGTTGGCACGGGTTTGACGTTTTACTTCTTTGTCCAACTGACTGAACTGTTCGCTATACATTTCCTTTAACTTCGGAAACTTTGCTTCTGCTTTCTTTCTTTTCATTTCTTTTCTCATCGCTATGGTGTTTAACGTTTCTGGTATTATCCAGTCTTGTCTCCTTCTTTCCTGGAATCCCAAGCATGATTCGCTGATTTCCTTGTATATTGTTGAAATTATGTTGAATTTCTGGCCAACATCATCGGTCGCTGTAGTTTCCTGGCTTATGGCAATATAGTGGTTCCCACGTTAACTTATGCACTTCTTTGTGTGGAAAAAGTGTTCCTTCAATGACCAGTTGCTGATGCTGCAAAAGCTTATTAGTCTGTCCCTATTCTCGTTTACTGTTCCGCTGCCGATTTCCCCATTTCTCTTTCATTATAAGTACTGTTTGTACCAACTTTCGCACTGAGGTCTCCCATTACTATAATAAGATCGTACCTAGGTGCAGTTTCGATTTCCTTTTGTAGCTGTTGATAGAAGTTGTCCTTGACCTTTTCATCGCTGTCATTTGTTGGTGCATAGCATTGTATTATTGTAGCGTTGGTGAATCTCTCTCTCAGTTTTGTTCTTATCAGTCTGTTGTTTATGGGTTCCATTCCAGTAATGACCTTTCTATTCCTTTCTTCGGGATAATGGCTACGCCTTCATTGTGCTGAACATCCTCTCTACCAGAGTAAAGTACCGTTTCCCCTGTAGCTGTTTTTATTCTCCCCGTCCCGGTCCATCTGCTCTCACTTATCCCCAGGATATGTAATCTGTAGTTCCTCATCTCTGCGGTGATCTACCTCAGCTTTCCTGCCTCATTCATGGTTCTGACGTTCCAGAATCCAGTTCTAGTTTCATGTTTTGCGGTCATGGCATCCGTTTTCATGCCAATAGCTTCCTTTCGGCTTTCACCACTGACAGTCATACGAACCTGAGACTCCGGATGTCCGTCCCGCATCAAAGTTTTTCATTTGTTTCTGTTTCCGTAACTGTTCAGATTTTTTTTACATAGGCAGGGGTGTCGGCCCTGCGCTAAAACCCCCCAATCTGGAGGGACCAGGGTACCAGCTTTTGTCTGACCCCTACCCGCACAGACCTGTCCAGCTTGATTGAACCTACCAGGAGTAAAACTCCCGCTGGCATAGCTATGGGGTTGTCAGGGTACGCAAGCTGCCATACCGCTAAAAGGTACAGAAACCATTAAGGGCAGTTTTTTTTTTTTTTTAACTCGCCTTTAATTATTTTATCTTGTTTTCCTGAATATTGTCAGAAATGAATATCCATATATATATATATATATATATATATATATATATATATATATATATATATATATATATATATATATATATATATATATATATATATATATATATATATATATATATATCCTCAGCAGGACATTACAACTTGATTGATTTAAAGTTGACGTCTGCACTCGTATGACTCTTTTTTTTTAAAATACCTATATACAGAGATAAACAAATTAATACTTTGCTGAATTATCTTCGGCAGGGCCCTCAATAAATACGAGTCAAAGGGTCACATCGTGACCATTACCTATCTCACAGAAGTGGACGAGGGATAAAAAGTTTACAACAAACCAAGTAAACGCAGTTATTGTACTTGCCATCCTAAAATCTCTGTGAGACACCCTAAAATCTTCGTGAGACACCCTGAAATAGGAGCAGAACCCTCCTATTTACATCATTGTCAAGAGTAAACCTTGAGCGAAGGTTGCTACCTTTGAAAAATGCATCTTTTTGCTCCAACTGTCTGGCCACTCGTGGACCACTACGGCAGAATAGGGAGACAATTCAGCTGTTCTTTAAATTTGATTTCAAGCATTCCTATTCACGCCCTCTCTGACGTTACATCACATTTTTTTTTAAACTAAACCCGAATCCTTTTGAGTTGCCATTTTGTCCATACTGGAGTCGTAGTCAGTGACATCGGATATTTCAATTTTCAGGTTGAATCATTTTTATGTATTTAACTTAGTTATCACTTTCTTTTTCTTATTTTTTCCCCCTTTCGTTTGTCCCTGATGAAGACCTTGTGCTTGCAAAATATGCAATTTTTTTCTTCCATATTTTCCTTTACCCGCCGTTAAAATAAAGCCTAGTGTGCGCGACCCTTAGCGTGTCAAGGATTTATAAAGACCGAAACACTTTTCTGCCGATGGGATAAACTTCTGATGATCAGATTACCACATGTTGTAATACTCCGCATAGAGTTTCCTATCTCTTTGCTCAGAAAAAGTGTTCAAGGCGCGGGTAAGGAAAGAGATAGTGCAATGGAAGTACCAGTCAAAAATCACGACTTGAGCTCATAACCCAAAATGACCGAGCCGCTTCAAGAGCCCTCCGCCTTACAAAAGAGGTCCATAAACAGTATAGATCTGAAGTGCCAGCTCCTAAATCGATAGCCGTTTGTCATAAAAGCGAGATGGCTTTTGATTCTGACGATGTGACCAGTATTTCGAGTCGCCATATCCTCATATCAACCCGGCCACAACACCGCTGCCTCCGCCAACAACACTAGCAGCGACCAGTGCCTGCGTTACATAACCTACTTCTGAATCATAACCCTGATTTCCCGCCCCCAACTATGCGCTGTCCCCTACCCCATACGGCAAATCCATAAGCCATTAGCCAAGGGCTTTCATGTGGGCCTCCCTCCCCCTCCTCCCCTTGTTCCCCCAAGCAGACACGAGGGGACCCAATGGCAATTACTAGAAGGAAGTGAACGGGGTATATGGACGTGAAAAGGACACTGTTTGGGGACTTCCACTGACTCCCAGGGATCATAAGACATGGCTAATGAATTATTTTTTTTTTATCTCTACAGAGGCTACTGCCGGGAACGGGCCATCTTAACGGTCGTCGGACTGCTTTCTCTTCGTTCCAACCTGAGGACGATCGTCTGAAGGTTGGTTGCCATTTGCAATACTCTTGGGCTTTTAATTCAATATCGTTTGGCGAGGTGACAGAACAGGGATTATGACCCTCTGTAGACGATGATTGTGATGACGATAACGCTAGCGCTATACTTGTGATTAAAAACATAACGATGTGATGACGTTACAACTTATAACTTCCTTATGTTCATCCCAGATTTGAGAAAAATAATAAACAATGACCAAATAACTATCAGGTGTTGCTGTCATAGCATTTTATTTTCTACGGGCACGCATACCCGTCAAAACAACGGTGGGAGAAAAACTATAGCCAATATCTTAAAACTTTCAGCGCCTGCAGCACATTTAGAAGACTGAGAACTGAAAAACTGATATACGTAAATTGATTACTTAACACATTACTTTGGCTGAGGTACGAAAATTATATTTATTTTTTTATTCAGTCCTCTATCTTTAGTTTAACAGCACGTTAAATAAACTTGAAAAGGTATTGGGTGGCTCTTATATTGTGAAGCTAAATTCTAAAACTTATCCGTTATTTCTTGACGTGGTACGTGCCAAGAGAGAGATAAGTAGGTGTTCAAGAAAAGATACACGCCACTTAAAGCACATTGCTATGTGCGCCATTTCCGTATTTTCCCGCAAACGCTACAAAATGTCATCCAAGGAAAATATATATAACAGAGGTTGCACATGATGTTTGTTCTACTAAGGATTGTATGTATAATAGTATAGCTGTTTCTCCTAAAATGCAACAGATGTGTTCCAGCGAAGTACCACATTATAGAAAAAGCACGTCTTTATTGTCATCAAGTACTTTGAGCATCCTAAAACAAATTGCCTCAAAAATCACCGCTACAAGAGCGCGTGAATGTTTGTCACGCGCTTTCCGCAACGGAATCAGCTGCTGTGGTGGTTCCACACTCCGCAAGGAGCGCAAAGGAAAATAATGACAATGATGATAAGTGGTTTCCTAGATCTCTATCGGCGCTTGTTTTCAATTCTGGTTTATCTGTAACGAAATATGCTAACAAGCCCTACGACAGTTTTGCCGGGACTTCACCTAAGCCAAGGATGGTTGATTCACGCACTTTTTACCCATCTTCCCAAGCAACACGGACCCTCATTATGTGGGCGTCACATAATATTCCCTCTAATCCTTAATGGTCTGCATGCGCAAAAATTTCAAGTTGTGCAGTATTTTTGACTCATTGGCAACAACATGTGTGCACTAAATTGAGCGCTAAAAGTCTTAAGTGACAGTAATAATGCAAACAGCCACGTTGAGCTTCTCATAGCTAGTCTCGTGTGGTCATTATCGCATATTTTTCACTGGAAGACAGTCTTTTATTATCATATTTTTTTAATTTAATTTTTTTGGGCTAATTGATAACCTGTGTGCACGCACACAGCTCAAAGAGAACTCTGCCCTCACCTGAGCTCTCAAAGGGTCTATATGTAAGGAAGACATTTTGTTGATAAAGATGAGAAGTTGGGATGTGACATACTTCGTGATGTGTCCCGTTTCCTAACCAATGAATAGAGCAGATTTTACGTTGTGATGAAGAACCCCATTAAGTCTATCACTTATACTTCTTTTCTGTTGTCTGGTGTCATTCTTTCTGATCAACGAGTACGTGTCAATTACCTTTATTTATTTATGTATTCACTGACTTGTATTAATCCTGGCAATGAGACCATATTTTGCCTCCTTACAAAAGACAATGATTCAACTGGTGTTAGAGGTTACAATTTCCGTTTCATCCTCACCAACTGTAATGTTTCTAACAGGTAGGAAGTAGAAAGTCAATGAAGCTGTGAGAAGTTTCTGCTAACTCTCAAAATAAAGGATCCAATATACAGCAATGCACAGAGTAGCATATGGCAACTACCTACTTCACTCCACGACAAACTGTTTGGAGATGTCAGGAACCTAGAGCTGACTACTGCCTTTATTAGAGTCATTAATGTGGAAGTCTGAAGGCGAACGAGATGTCAGGAACCTAGAGCTGACTACTGCCTTTATTAGAGTCATTAATGTGGAAGTCTGAAGGCGAACGAGGAAGTAGAAGAAACTAAAGGATACGCACAAAAGATTACTCTAGCCATTCTGCCACTCCAAGCTCTAATAGGTGTATAAACCATTTTTTTTTTTTTTTTTTTTTTAAATGTTTATTGTACTGTAGTCAGTGTTACTAATGACCAATACACTACAAATACGTGACGTTTCGGTATTACGATTCGTAAGCCACAGTTATGGGCAGGAAACAAAGATGAGAAATGGCAGACGACACGGTAAACACGTAGAAAAAAAAATTATAATGAAAATGATAAAGAAAATCCGCCAATGCCGGTCCCAAGCCCGGATGAAAAAGGAGGAGGGCGGCCTGCATGGAGGCCGTAAGGAGGCAGCCCCTCCACCATGCAAAGGCACAACAGGCCAATCACCTGTTTGCTTTAAATCATGATTACGCGAACTACAAGAGAGAAAACCGGACTGATTCTAAAGGCGACGAACTGGAACGGACTACGGACTACGACTTATGGAACTTGGAACACAAGAAGTATAAATGGGAAGGAAGAGGAGCTGGTGGAAGAGATGAGGAAAGCAAAACTAGAAATCCTGGCTATAACGGAAACGAAGAAAAAAGGACAAGGAGTCATGGATCTCCATGGCAACACGTTGCTCTACAGTGGTGTACCCATATCTGAAAGAGCTAAAGGGGGCGTGGGTTGCATTGTGGCCCAAAATCAAAAAGATAGTATCAAGGGATGGAACTTTGTCTCGGAGCGCATTATGGTTGTAAAACTAAAAGAAGGAGAAACCATAGTCAACCTGGTCATAGTGTATGGGCCAAATGAGGATGAGAGAGCAGAGGTCAAGGAGGAATTCTTCGAGCTGCTTCAAAGGACAGTGGATGACTGCCTAGATGAAGTTATTATGCTCGGAGATTTTAATGCCAGAGTTGGAAATGACCATGCTAGATGGGGTGGAGTTATCGGAAGATATGGAGAAGATACTCTCAATGACAATGGAAAGCGACTCCTTAGATTCTGCAGTGAGCAGAATCTGATCATTACAAACACAAAGTTCCCCCATAAGCGCATACATGCATACACTAGATGTGAACCAACCAAGAATGAGAAGTCAGTGATCGACTATGCCATTGTTCGGAGAAGCTCATTCAGATATGTCCGAGATGCAAGAGTCTGGAGGGGGCCAGAGATTGGAAGTGATCACTACCTGCTAACAATCAAATGAACAACTGAAAGAGTTGCTCAGCCTAGGAACTGCCCAACATCACGCAAGAAACCAAGTAAACAAACAGGAGAAATGAGCATTAGGACCTACAAGCTGAGAGAGCCAGAAATTAAGACCAGATATCAGGGGCTTATTGCTACAGCAGTGAGCAACACAGAAGAACGACCTGATGACTTGGAAACCCTCTGGAATAAATTCAAGGATATCATAAAGACAGCTGCTGCAGAAGCATGCGGTGAAGTCCGACTTGGGAACCAGAGAAAGAGGACACCTTGGTGGACAGAGGAAGTCAAAGAGAAAATAAGAGAGAAGAAAATGGCATGGAAACAATACTTAGGAGCTAAAAACACAACAGGACAAATGGAAAAATATAGAGAATATGTGACACTCAGAACAGAAGCAAAGAACAAAGTGCTAGCAGCAAAACAGAAGTCCTGGGAAGAATTTGGAGAAAAGCTAGTGTGGTGAAGTGGGATGTTATAAATATTTATAGGGGACTTAGTGTACTGACTGAGATCAGCTGTGAAGGTATCTATATCTAATAAGAGTAGTGTATTATAGATAACCTTACTTGCTGCCACATATATATATATATCTCAGTCAGAATTATTCTGGAATAGTGTGATGACTACGTGGTATGTCTAGGGTATGTGTATGATGAAGTGTAAGTCATAACAACAACAGACAGATAAACAATTTAATTTATTCCACCACACTTGACAACACTGTGACACTCACATACATAAAACACTCTACAAGGATATCTTAAAGGAGTCACTGATAACTTTTCAAATAACAATATGTATTCATTTCTGTCATGAATGAATATGTGTCCTGATTCAAATACAAAGGGAACCAGGAATCACAATCAATTTTAATTACAAGTTATATGTACAGAATTTATCAATATGAATATGGTAGTGACATATATTATTAAAAGTATCCTATGTGTGTCAGTTGTGTAGTAGTAATATGAGGTAATACTGGTTTTGTTTTGTTCAAGCTCTGTTGGTATTTGTCATCATGACTTCAATAGTTTGTCTTTATTGGAACTAGTATTGGAGATGTTCTCAGTTCCTGATATTAAAACAATTTACTTCCCCTCTTAAGTTTATGTTACAATGTTATTTTAAGATGGGGGTACATAATTTTGAGCTCAGCTGGCCACATCAGCTTATCTTGCGTGATGGCGGCAGGAAAGGACTCCTCTGCTCGATTTCTCCCCTGTGCTCTGGAGACACCTCACTGATAGCTAAATGGACCAAGGAGTATGCTGTCCGACTCTGGATTCAGCAAAGCTCTGACCAGGTGCTGCTCAATACCATCAAGACCACGGTCCCTGAAAACAAGAAGGATGTACCTTCTACGTCATAACTAATTTATACTCTCTTTTTACACTGAGCACAATACATCACAAACATTGAGTTCAGAGCGTTAGGCCAACTGTCAGCTTCATCTGAAATACTTTATACCAGTATTAACCTCCTTAATGGTTACTACGCCTCTGCACTTCCAGCATTATTTCTTTCTAGTCAATCATCTAGGTGTTAGTGTACTGTTTGGCCATTCCATGCCGTTTTACTTTCCTCCGACACCTTCTGTTCAGGCTGGAGCATTATAGGCTTTACATCATGTTTGCTACTGAACTACACATATATACAGGCATAAATTAACAATTCACATTCAATTTTCATTAAAAGATACTAAATGTTTCAAGCTTACCACAATTCATAGAATAAAACACAGATACGTTGACTAGCAATGAATTCTGGCACAATTACTGGCACAAATTCCCATCTGCTTATGTTCCAGGCTTTTATTTAGCAAAAATATGAGCTGGCTTCAACGCACTGTTGCTTTATCAAGCTTATTTGAACTAGTGGTCTCGAACTAACGCTCCTAAGTGATTATATCAGCGAGTCTGGCCAATGGAGCCACGTTTCGACAAGTGTTTGAAAAAATGTTACCTTCCTACGTCTCCCCTAACAACCAAAGATAGTATTTATAGTCCGACCAATCGTGTTTAGTCTTATATTTGTTGCGCTCCAATCAATTTGGAGTTTACATGGTAGGCTATTTCCGTACGTAAGGTTTTTTTCAAACACGTTATAAAAAAAATTTTATGAGCAGAAATGATTTCATGCTGTCAGGCATCCCCACTATTTTATTTTGGTTATAATTTGTTAATTCCTAGACTATTTGCGTAACGTTTTACATATTCTTTGTCAGCAAGCCCTAAGGAACCCAAATATACAAATTTAAAAGAGCTAAGTGGCTGCGTTCAAAATATGCAATTTCTTCGACCTCCTGTTTCGAAGATGTGCTGTCTGGGTACTGTAATGTTTTCAAACGTAAACCCATCTATTGTCATCTTTTCTAATAAGAGTTTTTCAGGATTTAAAAACCTAACTCTGGGAAGGGTAGTGAATTTATCACTGTCCGTCCGAAAAAGTTAGTGCATGTGGCCTTACACGCGTGATAGTAGTAATTGTGTATCGCGCGACGCGTGTTCAATTTTGCATGCGTTCCTGATTTTCAGCCCTCCCTTCTCTCTATCCTTTAGTCCATCTGTCTTTAGTTACGCCGTGTATAAAATGGAATGAATGAAATATTAAAATTAGGTCATTGATCAGCTTGGTATCTCAATGTTTTTGCAAGAAATACAGCACACGTTTCATTGAAGAACGCGGGTAATAATACAGTAGGCTTTTACTATCAACGTGAAAGCGTTACAATTTGCCGACGAAGTAGAAAACAAGGGGGATTTCGAGTACAGTCATTGTGACAGCACTGTTCTTTTACCATTTTTCTTTTCTTTATTAAATGTATTTGTTAGGCTTTATATTTACTTGATAATTTATATATGTGGATTAGAATATTCCACGACATCTCCCCTCTTAAAACAGACATTATATGTCAGTCCTTTATTCTATATACACATAGAGAAATTTATTATTATTTCTGGGGTTTACGGTGATTCTCATCACACGGATGGCGGCTTAAAAAATCCGCTCCCAAATTTGTTTTTCCAGATATATACTCAATGCTAAAATTATATGGAGCCAAAAGTAAAGACCATCGGAGTAACCTGGAGTTCTCATGCCTAGCCTGTGCTAGAAACGATAAAGGTTTGTGGTCTGTTTGCAACTTAAAGGCCTTCCCATACAGATAAATATTGAATTTCTTTATTGCCCATATTACTGCAAGACATTCTTTTTCGCTAGTTGAGTAATTGATTTCAGCTTTATTCAATTTTCTGCTAGCATATGCCACTGGGCTTAATTCCCCATCCAATGCATCTGATTTCTGTAGTAGAGTTGCACCTAACCCAATATTACTTGCATCCGTCCTTACTATGAATTCTTGACTTAAGTCAGGTAATTTCAAAATGGGTTTACTTGTGAGCTTTTCCTTCAATTCTTGGTAAGTCATTTCACATTGTGGTGTCCATGTAATGCGATCTGGATGTCCTTTACGTGTCAAATCAGTTAACGGTGCACATATGGAATTAAAGTTTTTGATATACTTCTGGTAGAAACCACATAATGAGACAAAGGATCTCACGTCCTTCTTGGTTTGTGGTCTCGGGGCTTTCTGTAGTTTCTCTAAATTCTTTGGGTCAGGGGTCATGTTTCCCTGATAAACTGTGTGTCCCAAAAATTCCAATTCTTTACATCCAACGCAACATTTGGTTGGTCGGGCTGTTAAATTTGCCTCCCTAAGTCGATTAAACAGCATGTTCAGAGAGTCAATGTGTTCCTCAAATGTTTCTGTTGCTATCAGGATATCATCCATGAAATTTGTTATACATGGATTATTCAGAGGGTCCAATAATTTTCTCATCATTCTAGAGAAGACACTAGGCGCATTCTTCAATCCAAATGGCAATCTATTAAACTCATAGTGTCCTTCTGAGGTACTAAAAGCTAGGTATGGTCTAACCTCAGGCTTTACTGGAATCTGATAGTATCCTTTACTCAGATCCACTTTTGAGAAATATTTAGCTTTATTTAGTCTGGCAAACAGCTGATTTGTATCCGGCAATGGATCCACCTGTCCTTCTGTAATAGCATTCAGTCTCCTGTAATCTATACAGAGTCTATGTTCTCCAGAGGGCTTCCTTAAGAGTACAACACCGGAACTATATGAGGATTCACTGTGTGAAATAATTCCCTCCTTCAATAGATAGTCTATCTCTTCCTTCAAAGCTTTCTCCTTAGCAAACGGAATCGAATATGGTTTCATACAGACAGGTGTGGGGTCTATCAGTTTCATATCATATTCCAATAGGTTTGTATGCCCTGGTCGGTCTGTTAACACCTCTGCATGATTATTTAGAACCTGTTGCACTCTCTCTTTCTGAGTTTTCGTTAAATGTGTACTGATTTTCACCTGTGCTGCTGTCTCACAGGGGTGTAATGGATATTCAAATGATGAAAGTGGTTCCTTTTTCATCTCCATGGCGATGGACAAGGTCAACAAGTGTGTCTCTTCCTGATGTTCTCTTTCCAAATATTTCTTCAGGAGATTCACATGATAGATTTTTTCTTTCCCCTTCTTATCTATCTTATAATTTGTTCTAGACACCTTCTCTAGAACTGTATATGGACCCTGCCATCCAATTTGTAACTTATTCTGACTCCCGGGCAAAAGAAGCAGTACTTTCTCTCCCACAGCCAAATTTCTGTCTTTCGCCTTCCTGTTATAATAGGCAGCATGTTTCTTCCTGGCTTGTTTCAAATTTTCATTGGCAAGTTTCCAGCCAGTTTTTAAACGAGTGGTCAGCTCATTCACATATTGGTATGAAGATGTAATGTTTTCCTCTGCCTTTTCATCAGTCCACGTTCTTAACAAAGCTTCGAGTGGACCTTTTATTGGCCTTCCAACCAATAATGTTGCCGGGGCCATACCGGTTGAACTATGGGGTACCTCCCGATAAGCAAAGAGGGCGGCGTGCAGGTACTGGTCCCATGTATCTGGTTTTTCGTGTGCCAACTTTCTCAGGATCGACATCAATGTGCCGTTAAATCTTTCCACTTGGCCGTTCCCTTGGGGATGATACACACTACAATGGAAGTGTTTGGCCTGGAAGATCCTGAAAACTTCTTCAGTTAGTTTCCCCTTGAACTGAGAGCCATTATCAGTCAAGATTTGATTGGGAAAGCCTAACCTTGTGAAAATTGTGAGCAATGCCTCTGCCACATGTTTAGAATCAATCGATGACAGGGCTACAGCCTCTCCCCACATAGAACAAGTGTCCACCAGAGTCAGAATGTAGCTGTTCCTTCTCTTGGTTCGGGTGAGAGGTCCCACAAGATCCACGGCAACTCTCTCAAAGGGTGTTCCCACTATGGGCATTTCCCCCAGAGTTGCTGGTGCAGTCCAATGTTTAGGTGCTACTCGTTGGCACTCTGGACAGGATTTTACATATCGTTTGATATCTTCAGTTATTCCTGGCCAGAAATAGTGACAAGCTATTCGCTGTCCTGTTGCGCTGATTCCCATATGACCACTGAAGGGAATCGCATGCCCTAGTTCCAACACTTTAGTCCTATATGAAGTGGGAAGGACCAGCTGTCCGTGACCATTGGATTCAGATCCAGCCTTCCTATATATCAGTTTGTTCTTCATATAAAACTCTCCCTTGCCTGGAGGTGTATGAGATTTGGGCAACTTCTTGAAACATGGCTTGAGTGTTTTGTCCTCAGCCTGTGCCTTCCTCATCTCATCTGGGTGAGTATTTATGGGATTATCCTCCTCCTTTTTTGACTGTGATCTGGTCTGCACTGTTGCCAATATCACAGGTCTCTTGGGATTCCCCAAGAAGACATATCTACACCCCAATATTAGAGGGTAGATTGGCTCATTTATCACTGCTGCTTTTATGATTCCTTCCACATATCGCGTTTTCACTTTTATTCGGGCGACGGGAAGTGTCATGGTAGCTACATCCTTGGTTGCAGTTTGAATCTTTACTGTTTCTGTGGTGTATTGATCGGCCTGCACCAGGTGAGAACTCACAACGGAATCGTAATCTAAACCGGTATCATATAAACACCTTATAGTGACACCATTACAGATGACATCTTCACACACTGGGGGGTGGTATGGTTCCTGTAGTTCTTCAGGTTTGACCTTCTTTTCCTTTTTCCCCGATGTCATAGCAGCACAATGAGGAGGTTTCCTTCTACAATGGTCAGTGTCATGATTGTTCATCTTACAATTTTTACACCACCTTTTTCCTTGGTTGAAAGATTTTCTTTCATCATATTTCCTTTCATCGAATTGTGGGAATTTATTTTTATTTTCATACCGTGGCCTATCAAATTGGTGCTTACCTTTATTTTGATCCTTAGGATCAAATTTATTAAAGTTCTGTGGTGCCCTAAAGTTATCCCCTTGTTTCTTTTTATTACCTGTTACCTCTGCTTGAGCTGCTTGATACCTTTCAGCAACATTTAGCAACTCACCCAGCCTCTCTGCACCTTGTTCCATGAGAAACTTTCTCAGGTCTGGAGCCATGGACTCTCTTAGCTGCTCTATAAGGACCATTTCCTTAAGATCTTGGGTTTTCCCCAGAGAAGTCCATTTCTCCAAGTATGTCTCTATTCGTGCAGAGAACTGGTGATAGGTTTCACCTGACAGTAGTTTAGCATTCCTAAATTTTTTCCTATAGAATTCTGCATTCTTTTCATATCTTAACAAAAGAGCCTGCTTTAGCATGTCATAATTTTCCTGATCACCTCTGCTCATTTTTGCAAAAACTTCATAAGCTGCCCCACGAAGTCCCTGAGATAACTTTAAGCTCCACCTTTCTCTCTCTAACCCATACGTGGTAGCTAATAGTTCGTACCTATTTAGATAGCTCTCTATATCATCGTCTTTCTCAACAAAATGATCTAAATGGAAATTCATAGCTGAGGTTGAGGCTCCTTGGCTAGCAGTGGCATCAGAGGCAAAGGGACTGGCACCATTTTCAGGAGCATGGCCCTGAAACTCAAACTCCCTTAGTCGTAACTCATGTTCCCTTTGTAATCTCTTCTCCTCCTTTTCTGCTTCCCTCTCTGCAGTCAATCTTCTTTCTTCTGCTTCCCTCTCTGCAGTCAATCTTCTTTCTTCTGCTTCCCTTTCTGCAGCCAATCTTTTGTCTTCTCTTTCTGCCTCCAATTTCTTAGCCTCAGCCTCAATCTGCAACCTCTTAGTCTCAGCCTCAGCCTCAAATTGTAACTTCTTAATTTCCCTTTCAGCCTCTAACTTTCTTTCGGCCTCTTTTTCTAATCTTCTTTCTTCGCGTTCAATAAATTTGTCACATTCCGTAGTGACATAGGCAACAATAACTTGCCCATCTAATCCTAACTCTTTTGCAGTCTGAACAGCAGCAGATCGAAACTTGGCCAGGTCCGCCATTGTCTATCAGGTAAGTTTATACAATGTTTAACCAACAATTCAATCTCTAATTATATATCTAATGGACAACACAGGCACCGTGAGCTCAACCTTATTTAATTCCACCCAAGGATACCTTTTAATTCTTATATTCCCTGAAGTGAATTACCCCCAATATTTTTAATAGGTAAAGATTCAAAATCCCAAGAGCGAGACCCCAATATATGTGGTGAAGTGGGATGTTATAAATATTTATAGGGGACTTAGTGTACTGACTGAGATCAGCTGTGAAGGTATCTATATCTAATAAGAGTAGTGTATTATAGATAACCTTACTTGCTGCCACATATATATATATCTCAGTCAGAATTATTCTGGAATAGTGTGATGACTACGTGGTATGTCTAGGGTATGTGTATGATGAAGTGTAAGTCATAACAACAACAGACAGATAAACAATTTAATTTATTCCACCACACTTGACAACACTGTGACACTCACATACATAAAACACTCTACAAGGATATCTTAAAGGAGTCACTGATAACTTTTCAAATAACAATATGTATTCATTTCTGTCATGAATGAATATGTGTCCTGATTCAAATACAAAGGGAACCAGGAATCACAATCAATTTTAATTACAAGTTATATGTACAGAATTTATCAATATGAATATGGTAGTGACATATATTATTAAAAGTATCCTATGTGTGTCAGTTGTGTAGTAGTAATATGAGGTAATACTGGTTTTGTTTTGTTCAAGCTCTGTTGGTATTTGTCATCATGACTTCAATAGTTTGTCTTTATTGGAACTAGTATTGGAGATGTTCTCAGTTCCTGATATTAAAACAATTTACTTCCCCTCTTAAGTTTATGTTACAATGTTATTTTAAGATGGGGGTACATAATTTTGAGCTCAGCTGGCCACATCAGCTTATCTTGCGTGATGGCGGCAGGAAAGGACTCCTCTGCTCGATTTCTCCCCTGTGCTCTGGAGACACCTCACTGATAGCTAAATGGACCAAGGAGTATGCTGTCCGACTCTGGATTCAGCAAAGCTCTGACCAGGTGCTGCTCAATACCATCAAGACCACGGTCCCTGAAAACAAGAAGGATGTACCTTCTACGTCATAACTAATTTATACTCTCTTTTTACACTGAGCACAATACATCACAAACATTGAGTTCAGAGCGTTAGGCCAACTGTCAGCTTCATCTGAAATACTTTATACCAGTATTAACCTCCTTAATGGTTACTACGCCTCTGCACTTCCAGCATTATTTCTTTCTAGTCAATCATCTAGGTGTTAGTGTACTGTTTGGCCATTCCATGCCGTTTTACTTTCCTCCGACACCTTCTGTTCAGGCTGGAGCATTATAGGCTTTACATCATGTTTGCTACTGAACTACACATATATACAGGCATAAATTAACAATTCACATTCAATTTTCATTAAAAGATACTGAATGTTTCAAGCTTACCACAATTCATAGAATAAAACACAGATACGTTGACTAGCAATGAATTCTGGCACAATTACTGGCACAAATTCCCATCTGCTTATGTTCCAGGCTTTTATTTAGCAAAAATATGAGCTGGCTTCAACGCACTGTTGCTTTATCAAGCTTATTTGAACTAGTGGTCTCGAACTAACGCTCCTAAGTGATTATATCAGCGAGTCTGGCCAATGGAGCCACGTTTCGACAAGTGTTTGAAAAAATGTTACCTTCCTACGTCTCCCCTAACAACCAAAGATAGTATTTATAGTCCGACCAATCGTGTTTAGTCTTATATTTGTTGCGCTCCAATCAATTTGGAGTTTACATGGTAGGCTATTTCCGTACGTAAGGTTTTTTTTTCAAACACGTTATAAAAAAATTTTATGAGCAGAAATGATTTCATGCTGTCAGGCATCCCCACTATTTTATTTTGGTTATAATTTGTTAATTCCTAGACTATTTGCGTAACGTTTTACATATTCTTTGTCAGCAAGCCCTAAGGAACCCAAATATACAAATTTAAAAGAGCTAAGTGGCTGCGTTCAAAATATGCAATTTCTTCTACCTCCGTTTCGAAGATGTGCTGTCTGGGTACTGTAATGTTTTCAAACGTAAACCCATCTATTGTCATCTTTTCTAATAAGAGTTTTTCAGGATTTAAAAACCTAACTCTGGGAAGGGTAGTGAATTTATCACTGTCCGTCCGAAAAAGTTAGTGCATGTGGCCTTACACGCGTGATAGTAGTAATTGTGTATCGCGCGACGCGTGTTCAATTTTGCATGCGTTCCTGATTTTCAGCCCTCCCTTCTCTCTATCCTTTAGTCCATCTGTCTTTAGTTACGCCGTGTATAAAATGGAATGAATGAAATATTAAAATTAGGTCATTGATCAGCTTGGTATCTCAATGTTTTTGCAAGAAATACAGCACACGTTTCATTGAAGAACGCGGGTAATAATACAGTAGGCTTTTACTATCAACGTGAAAGCGTTACAATTTGCCGACGAAGTAGAAAACAAGGGGGATTTCGAGTACAGTCATTGTGACAGCACTGTTCTTTTACCATTTTTCTTTTCTTTATTAAATGTATTTGTTAGGCTTTATATTTACTTGATAATTTATATATGTGGATTATAATATTCCACGACAGCTAGAAAAAGATGCACAAGAAAACCAGAAATTGTTCTATAAGACCCTAAAGAACATGAGGAAAGAAAAACGATGCCCTCTCAAATTTATAAAGGACAAGCAAGGCAAATTGCTTACTGCCCCGAAGGAAGTAATGGAAAGATGGAAAGAATATTTCTCAGAACTCCTGGATGGTGAGCATGATGAAGCATCAGAAATGATAACCACTGACACAGAAGAGGAAACCAATGATGGTTAAGATGACATAAAGATGGAAGAACTGAGGGCAGCACTAGAGAAAATCAAGATGGGCAAAGCAGCAGGGCATGATGGTATAACACCAGAAATGGTTAAGTACATGGGAGCATCAGGCGACCTATTACTCTTAAAGGTCCTACAGGCAGCATGGTGCAACAAGACCATACCAAAGGATTGGGGAGATTGCCATCATAACACCAATTTTCAAAAAGGGTGACAATCGACAATGTGGAAACCATAGAGGCATATCCCTTCTCAGTGTCCCTGGGAAAATCTACTCTAGAATCCTAGAGCAGAGACTCCGACGCCTAGCTGAGCCACAATTGGATGAGGTCCAGTGCGGATTCCGAGCAAACCGAAGTACTCAAGACCTAATCTTCACACTCAGACAGCTGAGTGAAAAGGCCCTTGAGTATAAGAGTGAGATCCATCTTTGTTTCATAGATCTGGAAAAGGCGTTTGACAGGGTCCCCTGGAGCAAACTTTGGGACTGTTTGGCAAGGAAGAATATTCCAGCACCTCTGATTCATGCTATACAGAGCTTCTACAAGTCTTGCAGAAATTATGTGAGGACAGCAAACCATAAGTCAGAAGAGTTCAGGACCACCACTGGTGTAAGACAAGGTGATATCCTATCACCTTACCTCTTCATACTCCTTATGGACGATGTCATCAAGGCATGTAAGGAGAGAACAAGAAAGTATTCAGTGGGGTACTGGAAGATGAGACAGGTCTATATTTCGGAGCTGGCATTTGCTGATGATGTTGCCCTGATTGCTAAATCAGAGGCACATCTCCAATCCAACCTGCAAGTCTGGAAGGAAGAGCTGGAGAAGAGAGGGATGGTCATAAGCAGCTCTAAAACAAAATCCATGGTGATATCACGAGAAGAAAGAAAACATCAGATTAAGTTGGGAGAACAGGTCCTGGAGCAGGTCGACCACTTTAAATATCTCGGAGCTATTATAGACCGAAAGGGAGGCATCAAAGAAGAGTTGGCCACTCGAAAAGCAGCGGCTGGGAGACTTTTTCAGGCCATAAATCGTGGATTCCTCAGCAAGAAAGAGGTTGGTAAGAAAACGAAGATGGCTGTATACCGCTCCACCTATGTCCCAGTCTTGACATATGGATGCGAGTCGTGGGCAATGACTACAACCCACAAAAGCCAGATCCAAACCTCAGAAATGAGGTATCTGAGGAAAGTGGTTGAAGTAACAAGAAGAGACATGGTCCGCAACCAGACGATCCGTCAAGGCCTAAAATCCCATCCGCTGCAGACCCAAATAGAACAGTCCCAACTAAGATGGTTTGGCCATGTCTGCAGAATGGGAGAAGATCGGCTACCACGACAAGCATGGGAAACAAAGAGCCAGGGATCCAGACCTCCAGGACGACCCAGAGTTCGCTGGGAGGACAACATTAGACAATCTTTGAAGGACCGAGGACTAGAATGGAACCAGGCCAGGAAGAAGACAGCTGATAGAATGGTCTGGCGCTCTCTCTTCCAAACCTCTACACCTCACGGTAGAAGGGGAACGACTAAGTAAGTAAGTATAAAGAAAATAGCCCCTTCAGTCATAATTGACTATGGGGATGCGCGCCTGAGGTGACAGACCTCAGCTGCTTATTTTCCTGGTGTTCCTTTCGACGTTTTCTCCTCTCTTCTGCTTGTTGTGTGAGCTTCTTTTCAAATAATAAATATACAAATAAAAATACTAAGATGAGCAAAAGAGAAAGGCTAAACAACAGTGACACGGCAAAAATAATCATGAATGAATGTAATAGCTATATTATCAATTCTTGACTTGATGGTGTGGATTTACTTTATGGTATTAATAACAGATGACAAGAACCAGACAAGTGCCTGAGGAACTGGGAAAAAGATGGAAAGGACACACATAATTGAAACCTGTTGATGATCTATACGGCAGTCCTTATTCTCCTGAACCCCCAGGGAAAGAGAGGTAGGGGGAGGCCGATAAACACATGGAGAAAATAATTGGAGACAGACAGGAAACGGATAAAGAAATGGCGGAATGACCTTGAGTGGATGGCACATGTCAGGAGAACTTGGCATGACTATGCTGAAGGCCTATACTTGTTGGGGAGCTGTGGGCTAATGATAAGGATCAACAATTGTTATGAAATATTCAAATCAATCAAGTGTTGACTTCACAATGGAGTTTTTACTTCAGTGACCTCAACATTTCCTACCTATTGCCATGACAAGTAGCTCTGATATACTACTTTTCCTACATCTCATTAGTTGAACAGAACAAGCCCACGACTATCTCCAACGTTACGTTAACTAGATCTTCTTCTTTTCCCGTTTTAGTCCTTCAGGAGCATGGAGCCAACGTTACAGCAGGTGACCTTGAGAAAAGCCTGCATCAAAGTACCCATGTGCTCTTGTAGCAGCGGTTTATGTAGCAATTAGTTTAACATCATGACGTCACCAGTCTCATGAGCAACCTTGTATTAGTCACCACATAGACATGTCCGAGGTGGAAGTAGTCCTAGTCGTTCAGAGTCACCACATAGACATGTCCGAGGTGGAAGTAGTCCTAGTCGTTTAGAGTCACCACATAGACATGTCCGAAGTGGAAGTAGTCCTAGTCGTTCAGAGTCACCACATAGATATGTCCGAGGTGGAAGTAGTCCTAGTCATTCAGAGTCACCACATAGACATGTCCGAGGTGGAAGTAGTCCTAGTCGTTCAGAGTCTCCTCATAGACCCCCTGGAACTACACAAGGTAAGTTAACCACGGCTTTCTTCAAACATAATCAAGCAGACGTCTGAAAATATTAATGGAAAAGATGACATCCCTTTACGTGTCTTTGCCCAATTATACCACAATCGACTTCCTACCCTTATGTTTTCAACCTCTCCTTGTGGTTTTAACAGAATTGTATGCCCCTTTTAAAAAAAATTATATTAAATCCTGATTAACTCATGGGTGACCCTTTCATCGCAATCTATATCTGGGGCTTAGGTTACTATGAAAGCTAATAAATCGGTACAGGACATAAACAAATGTTGACACTTCAAATATGCGTAATCGCAGCCAGAGTAAAGATTCTTATATTTTAGCTGAAACCATAGACAGAATTCAGAGACCCATGCCCACAAGAACGTCGCAGAGAGTTATGTATCCCCGTTAATTCTTGTAGACAAATTCCTTAACCCGGGACTGTTCGAAACCAACCAGATTTGTCAGAAATGATTCTCTTGCCTGCTCAATGATGCCAAAAGACGGGGTTTTTTTTTAATATTTATTTCTATTTTTGTGCCTTGTCGTGCTGTCTACGACCTCTAACCCCCCGAGATCACTCCTCTTGGTCCACCAACTATCTGGGTCGGAGATAAATGTGTTTAAGACAGAGGCTGTCGGAGACGGTGTTGGGGGATGCGGTGGAGACGGGGGTGTGCCATCGTACTAATCCACATAACGATGATGGCGTTCTCTTGTTATCTGACAGCCAGGCTGTGGTACTGATGATGGTAGCGATTTTAATGAAATATTCACACGTTTGCCCTTATCAACTTAAATACTCACATATTTGCCCTTATCAACTTATGAAACTGTCTATCGTATAGTAAAATGTGCGCCTTTTTAATGATACTGTTCACAGCTGTTCGAGAAGTCACATAAAGTATCATTCTATGTGTATCACTCAGCTACGAAACGAACGAACGAATCACTCAGCTAAGCACTGAGATTTCCACACAAGTTCATGTGTATACACACACACACACACACACACACACACACAGTGTTACTCAAAAGTCGCTTCTTATTTTTAAATTGTCATTTCTTCACTCCTACCCAACAAATTTATACGAAACAAACATCAAAATAAAGAAAATTACATAAAATGCTTTGTCACATAAAATAAATAAATATTACACACATAAATGTATGTTTCAGGCACTCGTGAGAAATAAAGAAGTAGAAAGAAAACTAGACAACAGAAAAATAACACAAGTGAGTGGCTTACCGGAGAATCAAACCCAGGACCTTCCGAACGGCACCACGGCCTAACTACGGAAGCGAATCACACTGTTACATTAACATTACAACTCGGCATGAGACCCGGTCTGTTCAATACATAATTTCATAACGGACCGCAATGTTTACTCTCTGTTATAACGTCAGTTAACTGGCCGGTTTAGATGTTATTTTGTTACAGGGAATAGAAAAATAAAACGTATTTGTCAAATGGTAGTTACTATATTTGTTTCAGGTACATCCAGTAGATACAAGTCAGGACATACAAACTTAAAAATAAGAAGTGACGTTTTAAACACCTTTGGGAGATATAAATCATGCGAGGGGTGGGTAAGCCACAAGTATACATCATAGCGCCCCGCGTGGTCACAGGAGGTTTCTGAAATAGACAAAGGTAGAATTAGACTACTATTCCCTCCTCCATACCTTAGGGGTCGGAGTGGCTAAGAGATATGGCGTCCGCCTCGAATTCTAAAGGCACTGGGTTCGATTCCCAGTTGACGGAATATAATTTATGGAATTTTTTTTTTCAGAATCAGTGGTCCTAATTTTGTCATACTCCCCATTGACCTCCTGGGTAGTGAGATCGGATGCTTAGCCTTCTCGGATAAGGGTAAAAAAATAGGAGGTCCCGGGTGCAAGTTGCGCAAGTTAAAAATCCCACGGCAGTTGGAAATCGTAAAGGGTAGGCCATAAAGCCATTGCCATGGCAAAATTTAAAAATTGTAAACCTACCCACCACAAAAAATATTTATAGAATGTGTGTCCTATATACACACAATGGGATTCTCGCCGGTGCTGAAGAGTTCGTGCACTGTGCTGAGATCTTCCTTGTGTGATCTAAGGGAGGAAATCGGAGCACTGATGGAGTTGTCCGTGTGCAATGAACGTATCCTTAAAACCAAACCAAACCATACCATACCATAACAGGCGACTAATATGAAATCGTGCTCAAGGCTGGTCTACCTTATCATGTCAAATAGACTGCTATAGAAATCACTAGTGAAATAGCACATGAATGCGTTGCAGCAGGCTTCCATGATGAGTAAAAATGGACATGATCAAAAATAGATCATATCAGAAATGAAACGGATAAAGAAATGGCGGAAAGACCTTGAGTGGATGGCACAGGACAAGAGAACATGGCATAGATATGCTAAAGGCCTATACTTGTTGGGGAGCTGTTGGCTAATGATAAGGATATTGTTGCTGAAGATAAGCCTATAAATAATTCGTCATATAAGGTCGGCAAAGCAGCATCACTGAAGCATGACAAAATAAGACTAGTGGATATTCTACTTAGACAGTGCAGATTACGCTGGCTTGGCCATGTACGCCGCATTGAAGATGGTCGCATCCCCAAGGATATTTTCTATGACGGGCAGATGGCTAAAGAAAAACCACGTGACAGCAGCTGAGGTTCAAAGATGTGTGCATGAGAGACTTGAAGGCTGATGTTCAAAGATGTGTGCATGAGAGACTTGAAGGCTGAGGTTCAAAGATGTGTGCAAGAGACTTGAAGGCTGAGGTTCAAAGATGTGTGCAAGAGAGACTTGAAGGCTGAGGTTCAAAGATGTGTGCAAGAGAGACTTGAAGGCTGAGGTTCAAAGATGTGTGCAAGAGAGACTTGAAGGCTGAGGTTCAAAGATGTGTGCAAGAGAGACTTGAAGGCTGAGGTTCAAAGATGTGTGCAAGAGAGACTTGAAGGCTGAGGTTCAAAGATGTGTGCAAGAGAGACTTGAAGGCTGAGGTTCAAAGATGTGTGCAAGAGACTTGAAGGCACTGGACATAAACCCAGCAACGCCCGGAGAAAGAAGCAGCTGATCGCACCATGCGGCGCCACCTCACTGGGAGAAAAGAAGCTCTTGCAACAAGCAGAAGAGCAAATAACACGCCAAAAGGAACACCGGACAAAAAAAAAGCAGCTGAGGGATATCAAATCTAGGGCGCATCATCCCCACAGTCAGTTCTGACTGGAGTTAGTTCTGACTAAATGGCTACTGCGCATGACGAAAACTGCTGTTTCAATTAGCTATATTTGATTTATTTCTTTTCCCTTTTTTTTTTTTTCTTTATGTCCCTATTTATTTCATAACAAACTGATCATTTAAAGCAAACAATAAATAAATAATAAATAAAAACTAGATCTATCTTTACACAGACGGGTCTCAGCATGTCACAAAATTATGCTATCATCCCAATCAATACTTCTTAGCTTCCCATAGAGCACACGTCCTTAACAAGAACATGTCAAGCCCTTCTGATGCCATCATGCGTTCGTGTGCTATCAGGGCTAGAAAGGGGAGCAAAAAATAATAACATTATAACCTGCCAGACATGTCGTAAAAGGCAACAAAAGAAGGCTTAACAAGCCAACAACAGAAAAGAATTCACCTCATCCATCCTAGACTGAAGATCCTTTAGTAAGGTAGCGTATGACGCAACTCAGAGAAGGCATCATTTGCATGAGAATAAAATTCATCAGTAGATCAGTGCATGATCCACTGAAACATTTGGGTCTGAAAGGGCAGTCAAGAACAAAGGCCCTTAAAAGGTTCGGCGAAACTGCGATAAAGGTACCGTGCTGGCTGTGCACCAAGCGTCCTCTCAGTTTATGCACATTTCCACACAAGCAAAGTTCAGACATACCTAGACGGGACCCAAAGACGCAGCAATAGAAAATGAAGCCAGCGACCCATAGCTTGACTGCTTGCGTCAGGGTCAGCGAACCAGAGCTGACCAAGACCCTACTCCACCTCCACGTGGTGGTCCTGGAAACAGGCTGCATCACTGCAGTCTGGATGAGAGAGTAGGGATCGAAGAGGGAAGGCAAACCCGGTCCCCAAAAATACCGTGCTGAAGTCGGATGTGCCGGCCGTAAGGCGTAGATATCGCAGCTACGCTGTAAACTGACACAACGCAACCAACGTCCTTTTCAGGACGAACGAGGAAGAAGAAGACATACCTAGACTAATCATTCCTTCAGTTTTTTCATTCACACTTCAACATGTTTTTTTGCATTCGTCATCATACGCAGCATTCTTATTACATACTTCAGAAAGTAACAGTCCGTGTGTTTTGGGCACGGCATGAGAGAAAAGTAAAGCTGGAATACAATGGGGCAACAGGTAAAAATTGACGGAAAAAGTGATAGAGAAATAGAGGATGAGAACGAGAAAAGATTTTGCACAGCCTAATATCAAAGCGCTAAAAAGAAGACCAGCACCATAAACGATAAAGACCACAAAGGGCAGGAAGTTATAAATAGACATGATCTTTTACGTCCTCGTGTAGTTCCTGGGGGGGAAAGAGACAAAAAAAATAATAAATTCACCATCAGTACAAGGGGCTGGCAACCTCATCAGATAAAACAAGTTGTCATAGAAACCACCGCTACAAGAGCATGTGACTGCTCGGTGCTAACTTCCTGCAAGGTGTCCAATTGCAGTGATTGCTCCAAGCTCCATAAGAAAAATGATGAATGATCTACGCTAGTCAGGGTGGCACATCAACAAGGAGTCATGTGTTCATTTTACTCTCCATTCATCCAAGCCCATACCACACTGGATTGCAATAACTTTTTTTTTTTTAAATATATTTCTCATGTCTTCACTTGGGCTCCTAATAAATTATGAGGTCTTTCGCCATACCCCTAACTTTTCTACAACTTCAAACTTTCGCAATCCTATCTGTTTTCTTCAGATGCACATAACGATCCACCATCTTCATGGCAATGACACAAATGACAATATTTCCGGCAAATCACTGCCTCGGGAGACCAAATCAAGAACATCCTTCCACGCTGTTATAAAAGAAGAAAGACAGAGAGAGGGGGGTAGAGATGAATTCATTCTCCATGCAAAGCGACAATGATCACAACTGGGACAAGTCACTGCCGACCAGGGACGTCGTTTATTGTCAAGAAAACAAGAGACATGATTCAGAATATTCCGGCAATCAGCCCCCTCCCCCCTTTTCCAGATATGCACCCAAATCGCAGAACTAACTCGTCACCGCCATCACCAAGCCTAAACCTACACTCACGCTCTACGCCAAAGACCTCCTTGCCAGCAAGCTAAAGTGTAAGTGTGTGTAAAAGGTATTCCCATAGCAGATACTTTCGTAGGGGAATGAAGTGTTAGAGACTTCAAAATACAAAGTCTAGCTTTATGAGGTGGGATAATCAGTTCCCTTCCTAGTTTCCTTTGCCTTTCCTAGCTCAAGAGCAAGTCAGGTACCCATTTACAGCTGAGTAAGCTGGACCGGGACGCTACTTGGTGTCGATCCCGGAATGTGGTAACAGTGCCACTGACAGGCAAGCGCTCTAACGGCTTTAATTAAGTGGGTGAAAGGGAAATAATAGGTAAAGGATTTTATTTGTCCTTTGAAGCGTTGACCTTCTTGTAACGAGGCACTCAACTTTCAACCTAGACCGATGTCCTTTGGTTACACAGAGTGCATTAGCCTTAAAAAAAAATAAGTGAACTTTGCCAACTCAAATACAGCGTTTATTCAAAAAAAAGCAAAAAAAAAAAAAAACAAAGCCATGAAACGGATTACTAGTATCTATCAGCTTTCAACAAAGCAAAGACTGACGTCCTTTGGTTATATCAGTGCGCAATTACCACTCAAACATTAGTGAACTCTGTTAAACTACAGTGCAGCCTTGATATGCATTAAGCCCTTAAAAGGACAACAAGGTTCTATCATGATGAAGCCCTGAAAAGGACTGTTGCAAAGCAAACCAGGATAAAGATGACTAGTGTATAAGACTGTACCTGTAAGCTTGTTATGGTTTTAACAGTAACTTTTTTTACTGAAGAATTGCTGAGTCAGCATGCGTGTGACGATTTTCAGTAAGGGGCAGGTATCACACATGAGTGGAGAAAAATAAGTTTAATGTAAGAAGCGTGAATCAGGAAGAAGACGGAAATTATCAGGGTGGAAAGTTAGGCAGGCAACGGAGAGGGAGAGAAGTACAGTTATTGCCCGTGTTTGAGACAGAAGTGCTGGTAGAACTCCTTGACTAATTAATATCGAGACAAAAGAAAATTCTATGCTAAGAGGAATCTTGACTGCGTGTAGTCAACCTATCAGACAGATGTAGTCAAGGAGACTGGCTTTGAGGTTAGAACACTTTGCTTTCTTGGCAAAGTTACTGTGTTCTGGCATCAAAACCTGGTATGTTTAGTCCCACCTGTTGGCTATGTTTATTAAGTCTGTCTGTTTTTTCTTGGATATGTTGATGTGAGTGTGTGAACAGTGCAATGTCATCTGCATATTCTAGATCCTCCAGCGTAGAGAATGATGTCCATCTTATTCCTCTAGGGGCATCCGCTGTTGTCTGGCACATCACCCAGTCTATGACAGTTAAAAATAGAATGTTTGATAAGGGGCATCCCTGCCACACTCCTGTTTTCACCTCAAAAGTTAGGTTGCTCTGCCCAACTCTGCATGTGAAATTAGCATACAGGCTTTTAATGATGGAGACCATGCTTTTAGAGATTCCATAAGCCCTTCAGTATTTTCCATAGGCTGTCCCTGTGGATGCTGTCAAATGCCTTTTCAAAGTCAACAAAATTTATATACAGCTGCCTCTGCCATTCTCAACACTGCTCTTTTATATTCCTGATGGTGAATATGTTATCTGCACATTTTCTGTTTCTTCTTAATCCTGCTTGTTCCTTCCTCAGTTTTCCCATAGAGCACACGTCCTCAACAAGAAATTCTCTGAATAATTATTCTGCCCAATATTTTGCTGGAAACTGACAGGAGAGTAATTCCTCTCCAGTTGTTGCAGTCAGTGAGGTCACCATTCTTTGGCAATTTAACAGTTATTCCTTTCGTCCACTCCACTGGTGTTGTCTCTGTATGCCACATTTGTGCAATATAGTGGTTGTAATAGCTCAGCCGCTAATACGGGATCTGTTGTAGCTCGGCATTTAGGTTGTCATGGCCTGGAGCTTTTCCGTTCTTCAGCCCTTTGATAGCTGTGATGATATCTTCCCTATGTGGAATATCTATATTTATTTCTAGATCCTTTCCTGCCTCTAGAATGTTCAATTGTGACTCTGGAGGTGTTTTATTTAGTGTCTCTGAAGTGTTCTGCCCATCTTGCTTCTTGCCCCTGTTCTGTTGTGATGAGATTTCCATTCTTGTCTTTAACTAGTGTAATGTTGTTTGTGCTCCGTTTTCCACTGACAGCTTTTGTTACTTTGTACACCGTGCTTTGTTCATTCTTAAGTGCTGCTTCTTCTGCCTGACTTGCAAGATTATCTATGAATTTCCTTTTGTCAGCTCGGGCCTGTACTGTTCACTATATGTTTCCTTCAACCTAGGGGACTTTGCTTCAATTTTTTTTTCTTTTGACTTCTTTTCTACCACTTTAAATATCCCGGAGCTATTATAAACTGAAAGGGAGGCATCAAAGAAGAGTTGGCCACTCGAAAAGCTGCAGCTGGGAGACTTTTTCAGGCCATAAATCGAGGATTCCTCAGCAAGAGAGAGGTTGGTAAGAAAACGAAGATGGCTGTATACCGCTCCACCTATGTCCCAGTCTTGACATATGGATGCGAGTCATGGGCAATGACTACAACCCACAAAAGCCAGATCCAAACCTCAGAAATGAGGTATCTGAGGAAGGTGGTTGAAGTAACAAGAAGAGACATTGTCCGCAACCAGACAATACGTCAAGGCCTAAAATCCCACCCCCTGCAGACCCAAGTAACATAGTCCCAACTAAGATGGTTTGGCCATGTCTGCAGAATGGGAGAAGATCGGCTACCACGACAAACATGGGAAACAAAGAGCCAGGGATCCAGACCCCCAGGACGACCCAGAGTTCGCTGGGAGGACAACATTGGACAATCTTTGAAGGACCGAGGACTAGAATGGAACCAGGCCAGGAGAAAGACAGCCGATAGGATAGTCTGGAGCTCTCTCTTCCAAACCTCTACACCTCACGGTAGAAGGAGAATGACTAAGTAAGTAAGTAAGACTTCTTTTCTCATCCCAATGGTTTTCAACGTTTCTGGTGTTATCCAATCTTGTGTCTTCCTTTCCTGGAGTCCCAAGCAAGTTTTGCTGCTTTCTCTATATACTGTTGAAATTGTACTGAATTTCTGGTCAACATCTTGAACTGCTGACTCTTCCTGGCTCTTGGCAGTTTGGTAGCGTTTCTTTATTTCAGATACAAATGCTTTTCTCATTTCAGGGTGTCCTTCAATTTACTGATGTCAAATCTTTTCTGTTTTGTTATTTTTGGCCCTGTAGCTCTGATCTTCATCTTTATTCTTGCTAGTACTAGGTGATCACTTCCCACATCTGCGCCTCTTCTTACTTTCAAATCTTGCACAGAATGCCTCCATCTGCCTGTTAATCATTATGTGGTCGGCCTGGTTTCTGTTGCTGCCATTTTGTGACTCCCACGTTAATTTGTGGATTTCTTAAATAATGCTTTATTATATACTATTGGCATGCCTCGTGTTTCACTCTTTGTTTATCTTCAGATCTCAAATGCCTGGTATCGTTGCGATCAGAGTTTAACAAAAGCTCTTTTCTTGCAGACCGAGGTGAACCAGTGTTTGCCCAGTCGCCCTGACGATTATGTGCTTGCTGGTTTAATGAATGTTAATGTTGTAATCTAATGACATAAGTTTGGACGTTTATTAACCTGTTATCTCCTGTTTGCCAAAAAATTATGTACGGCCACTTAGTACTGTAACTTAGGCAATGAAGGCAGAACTTCTACTTATGCGAGTCCACATTTGATCTGGGACAGAAAAATTACTTCGACATATCGGAAAGTTCTAGTTATCAGAAATCAACTTAACCAGAGTTTTTTTTAACAAAGCCAAAGAAGACATTTGGCCGGGACATTCAGAAATGCTCCTACTAGTGAAATTCGATTTAAGCGAGTTCCTCTTAAGTGTATAAATTAAGGGGCTGCTGTAAAACTGGTAAGGAATATAAGTATATAAACTAATAAAACGGTATTGAATCAGTTCTACAAATTAACGGTTCACAAAATGACTAAGTTGTTATATAAAATCGAGCGTGTCAATGCCATCCCAAATTTGATAAAAATTTACCATGCATTTGAGCTGCCTGCAAAGATTCAGCTCTCTACGACAGGAAGATAGATACACTGAGTATCACAGATTTGAAACACCACAAATATATAAATCTCATGCCATCAGCTCCAGGTCTTTCCATGTCTTCCTCTTCCCTTTCATTTCTGCTGCCAGTTCTCTTCTCCATGTGTTTTTTTTTTTTTGTCTCCATCTATTTCTGATACACCACAAATTTCATGAGGGAGATAAAGAGAACTATCTGACACATCACAAGTTTTATGAGGGAGATAAAGGGCTCTATCTGACTCACCACAAGTTTCATGGGATAAGATATAGGGGACTATCTGACACACCACCGACAATTCAATAAAAGACATAAAGAAGACACACCAAAAAAAATTAATGAGGGAGATTAAGGGGGCTAATAAAGTTAGCTATATGAGAATTAAATGGGGGAAAAAAAGTTGTAAAAAACAAAGTAAAGTATCTTTCACATCTGCCATTAAGCACAGTGGGCAGTTACACTTCACTGTACTTCAGCAAAATAAGTGTAAACTGCCTGCTTGCCAAGTTTGTGGCTGTTAGGTTCATTGAAAGAGGCAAACCTTGGTCTCGTGCTTGAAAAGTGAGCATGTTAACTAAACCAGCACCAGTAACAGAAGAAGAAATAATGAGCATTAACAAACATGGCAAATGATGAATCAAAACTCCTATGACAATGTGAATAAAAGCTGGACACACTGTGAGCCAGTTTGATCTATCTGATGACTTCTTTTAGAGGAGCAGAACATCACTTGAACATAGTAATGTCAACAATGATTGAACTGCCAGAATGTGCTAATTACTTACCCGAGTCTGAAGGGAAGAGACCATTTCTTGAAGTTTGACATTCTCTGCTTGAAGCCGGCTGTTTTTCTCCGTCACCTCAACTTTTCTGAAAATTTGCATTGAATTTTATTTTAACTTTTAAAAATTACTTTAATTTTTGCTAAAAATTCATTTACACATCATCAAAATAAATAAAAATTAAGCTACAGACTTTTATAAACAGATGCTTGCGTAGATTAGAAGGAATGAAATGGTATGACAAAGTCACAAATGTGGAATTGATGACAAGAACCAGACAAGTGCCAGTGGAACAAGAGTTGAGTAGAAGACGCTGGTGATGGATAACACATTGAGGAAACCTGTTGATAGCATTACAAGGCAGTCCTTGTTCTGGAATCCACAGGGAAAGAGAGGCAGAGGTAGACCAAAAAACACATGGAGAAGAGAACTGGAAACAGAGGTGAAAATGATGAGGAAAACATGGAAAGAACCTGAGCAGATGGCCCAGGACTGGAAGACTTGGCATGTGTTTGTTGAAGACCTATGCTCCTTGGGGAGCTAAAGGGTATTGATTGATTGACTGAAAATAAAAAATTACTGTATTTTGAAAAAAAATTAATAAATAAAAATCTCAACCAAAATTTAAGGTATGAATTTTGTTTAGTAGCAATTGAGAATAAACTAAACGTTTGCAAAATCGAGTTATTTGAGTTCATTTTTATCTTGCAAAATTTCAACAGCAAAAGCAGCAAAGACAATGCTTTTAATAAGATGAGGCAATGCATGAAAAGTTGATAACATACTGAGGAAAGGAGAGCAGAAAGCAAGAAATTATACATAATAATACACAGAAAAACAGAAACACTAAGAATAAGACTCACAAAATAATTAAAGAAACAAATAGTAAACCTGACCTTACTTCTGCTATATCTTATACAGGGCTGCAGTATCTGCTATAGAACTACCTTTATCATCAGATGAAAGATACTCCACAAAGATCTTCTGCACAAACAACAGAATAGTTCAGGAAAGAGACTTCCTGACAATTGGGAACATCCCACACAATAAATCGTTATCAGTGAAAGTAAGAAGAGGATTCACCAGTCCTAAATTGAACCAGTTTTATTTTATGGAACTGAAGCATTAACAATGAATTTTTTTTTAATTGAAGAGTATACTGGAAACCACCAAGATGTACCTTCCTAAGATATCGAAAAAGACATGGATAGCAAAGAAATCTAATGATCAGGTCATGAGGGAGGCTACGAAAAATAAACTAATCATTGCAAAGATAAGGAGAAAAAAGGGAAGCTGAAGAAAATAAATAAATCATTGCTAAGATAAGAAGGCCATCAAAATTCATGACATATGTTCTATGAACATATATAGTGAAACAAATGTTAACAACTGGGAAAAAAGGAGGCAAAAAGGGATTGAGGATGACACAGCAAATATTAGATGTACTGACAACATGTGATGGGAGCCAGCCACCATGAGAACTCAGCAATACAACATACGCTGTTATGGTCAGAAATGATCACAACACCCACCCCCTGGCATAGAACTAGATAGGTAAGGAATAGGTATGGTGAAATATATCCCCAACAAATAATTGTCAAATAAAATATACATAAATAATTATGATATCACAAAACATATACATAAGGAGTTAGTTTTTTTTTTTTTTTTTCTATAACCAGCGGCACTTGAGCTTTCCAGCTCTTTCGGCCCAATGACATGTCATTGCGAGGCTGGGGAGTCAGTGGACTTTCCTTCCAACCCGGTCAGGAGCTTCGCTCCTTCCCATCCACACGGGATTTATGTGCACGGGATTTATGTGCAGGAGCCGTTCAGGTTATTCAGTCAAATTTCTGGTCGTAAACATTTCTTCAAACGCCGACGGCCGGGTTTGAACCATGAACACCTGGTCGCCAGTACAACGTCGTAGCCATTACACCAGCGCGGCTCCCGAGGAGTTAGTATAAAATATAATTCAATGATAAAATATTTGCATTATGTTCTTACTTTGAAAGAATGTCACTAATCTCTTCAGCTTGTTTTGCTACAATATTCTGCAACTCTTCTATACGGTCATCCTTCACCTGGATGATCTCCAAGACTTTACGATCTTTCTTTTCTGACTTCTCCTTTTCTCTGCCACCAAACAAAAAAGAAAAAAGAAAAATATTGACTAAGCAATATATCAGCATTATTTAAAAACAGAAAAGATTGTTCTAGAAGTTTGTAAATACAAGTCTCAAAGGTAGACATAAACATAAGGTAGTTTTATTATTCTGCCGTTATGTTGCTTCTTTCCCCTATGTTAAGTTGTAGAAAATCTCAGGCATGTTGTACAAGGCAACTAATATGGGGTTGTGCATGGGGCTGGCAACCTCATCATGTCAAATAAATTGTCACAGAAACCACTTCTACAAGAGCATGTGTATGCTTAGTGCAGGCTTCCTGCCAAGGGACCAGTTGTAGTGATGGCTCCATGTTCCATAAGGAGCACAAATGAAAATTATGATGATGATGATGAAGTGGTAGAACTAATAATTATCATATGACTTCTCAATAACTGAATATTCTAACCAATGTTCTTCAAGTATTATGGCAGCTGATCATGTTTCTCCATCATTTCCTCAGTTGCCTTTTATGACATGCTTGGTAGGCTACTGTGTTACTATTCTCTGTTCATCTCTCAGTACCCAGTAATTCATGCATTCAGGATTGCAAACAATTCTGTTGCTAGTATGAAGTAACACCAAAGGTTTTCTTAAGCACATTATTCCCCCCCCCCCCCCCCCCCCCCACAGAATACATAACATTGCCTGCTATTTGTCTTCAACACTAAAACACTAGGATATAGGTCACAAGTGACTAAATGGGAACAGTCCCCCCTCTCCCCCCATGTAAGTCACACAATTATATGTAAGACAGTTTTACCAACAAAATCATGTATCAGTCAGTTTTACAAAGCAACTAAGATGTTGACTTTGTTATATAAAACTGTATAAACTGACTTCAAGTATCATAGCATAGGTGATCATGTCTCTCCACAACTTCCTGCCTCCAGTACTGTATTTAAATTTTGTTGTTGACTCCTTTCCATGCCATGATATCAAACTGTCCCATATCTGTTCTGTCATCCTCTACCTCTTCTTCTTTCAGTCTTTCCTGTTGTCACAATATATTCCAGTTTTCTTCTTCTTATAACATGTGCAAAGAAAGTGAAATCCTTCCTTCTAACCTGAGGAATAAGCTGCCTTCTAACCTGAGGAATAAGCTTCCTTCTAACCTGAGGAATAAGCTTCCTTCTAACCTGAGGAATAAGCTTCCTTCTAACCTGAGGAATAAGCTTCCTTCTAACCTGAGGAATAAGCTTCCTTCTAACCTGAGGAATAAGCTTCCTTCTAACCTGAGGAATAAGCTTCCTTCTAACCTGAGGAATAAGCTTCCTTCTAACCTGAGGAATAAGCTTCCTTCTAACCTGAGGAAAAAGCTTCCTTCTAACCTGAGGAATAAGCTTCCTTTAGCGCATTAGCCTCTATCAGGACATTTCATTAAATAAATATGGTGCCTATCTGGCAGGAAGGATAGTCACGTAGCAAGGTGGTGGTATTGTTCAGAAGCTCCTGGGTTTAAGTCTCTGGTAAGCCTATCACTTCTGTTGTCTAGTTTTCTACTTCTTTATTTCTCATGAGTGCCTGAAACATAACTTTATGTTTGTTATTCATTCTTTCAGGACAGCTTCATTAAGCAGCTCATGATATTTTTAACAGTCTTCTGTCAAAACTGTCCTCTCTGTGGCCTCTATTGTGAACACATTTCACCAACAACAAACTGATCACCATATATCATCAAGATGACTATTTCCTTTCATCTCCCCCCCAACAAGCTTAGGCCTACAACTAATTCATGCTATGTCCTCCTGTCCTGGGCCAACAACTCTGTCAATGTCTTCCTTATCCCTTTCATTTCTGTCTACAGTTCTCTTCTCTATATGTTTTTCTGTCTCTCTCTACCTCTGTTATCCTGGGGATTCAAGAACAAAAAACTGCCTTGTAATGCTATCAACAGGTTTCATCAATGTGTGTCCTATCCATTGCCAGCAACTTCTCCTTATCTCCTGTTCCACTCGCACTTGTCTAGTTTGTGTAATTAGTTCCACATTGGTGATCTGGTCATACCATTTCAATCCTTATGTTCTAAGCAAGCACATATGTATGACAGTCTGTAACATCTTAGTTGTTCCTTCTGTTGTTCTTCATGTTCCAGAGCCATACAGTAGGATTGACTTGACATGTGAGTTGAAGACTCTTTTTTTGTGTTGGATTTTATTTATTTTAATTTCCATATATTTCCAAATACAATGAAGGTCCCTCTTCACTGTTGTATCCTTATTTTGATATCTGTCTGTTCCTCCAACTCTGTCCATATTGTTGATAACAAGATTGCACTTGAAGTAGAATATTTTCACGACACTTAAAATTACTTTCATCATAACACAAATGTACAACCCACACACAATCCCTATCAACAATGAAACACATTTCCCAAACAACACACTGAACCACCATAATAAACACAATACATGTATTGGTGACCACAAGTATTTCTATTGATTACCTTTGTATAACATGAGATATGGCTTCTGTGACGTCAGGATTAGAAACCTGCAATTTTTTCCATAGAGACCAAACAAAGTCCTTGTCAGCCTGAAAATGTATTCAAGGAATACAATTAACAATCAAGTCCTAATTTTAATGTATATATTTTAATTATTAGCGAGGAAACCTGTCAATAGCATTAACAGGCAGTCGCTGCTCTGGAACCACCAGGGTAAGGGAGGTAGATGGAAGCTGAAGAACACATGGAGAAGAGAACTGGAGACTGGCGTAAAGGGGATACAGAAGACATGGAATGACCTTGAGCTGATGGCACGGGTAAGGAGGCCTTGCTCCTTAGGGAGCTGAATGGTTATGAATGAAACATGAAGTGAGAAGATCAGAAACACTGACAACAAAGAAGAACATCAACATTTGCACAGAATACATAACCTTGCCTGCGTTTTTTGTCTTCAACACTAAAACACTAAGATATAGGGCACAAGTGACTAAATGGGAACAGGTAATGGGGACAGTTCTACTAAGGCTGAAGAACAAACATGGCTCATGTTAAGACTGCCCCGTGTTGTTCCCGGGGGTCTCTAGCGAGACAAAGAAAGAATAGGACTATTGCACTCACAGGCTTATCGTACAAGGTGACTAACATGAGGTTGTACATGAAGCTGTCAACCTCATCACATAAAACAAGGTGACTAACATGAGGTTGTGCATGTAACTGGCAACCTCATCACATAAAACAAGGTGACTAACATGAGGTTGTACATGTAGCTGGCAACCTCATCACATAAAACAAGGTGACTAACATGAGGTTCTACATGTAGCTGGCAACCTCATCACATAAAACAAGGTGACTAAAATGAGGCTGTACATGAAGCTGGCAACCTCATCACATAAAACAAGGTGACTAACATTAGGTTGTACATGTAACTGGCAACCTCATCACATAAAACAAGGTCACTAACATTAGGTTGTACATGTAGCTGGCAACCTCATCACATAAAACAAGGTGACTAACATTAGGTTGTACATGTAACTGGCAACCTCATCACATAAAACAAGGTCACTAACATTAGGTTGTACATGTAACTGGCAACCTCATCACATAAAACAAGATGACTAACATTAGGTTGTACATGAAGCTGGCAACCTCATCACACAAAACAAGGTGACTAACATGAGGTTGTACATGTAGCTGGCAACCTCATCACATAAAACAAGATGACTAACATTAGGTTGTACATGTAACTGGCAACCTCATCACATAAAACAAGGTGACTAACATTAGGTTGTACATGTAGCTAGCAACCTCATCAAATAAAACAAGGTGACTAACATTAGGTTGTACATAAATATGGCAACCTCATCACATAAAACAAGGTGACTAACATTAGGTTGTACATGTAGCTGGCAACCTCATCACATAAAACAAGGTGACTAACATTAGGTTGTACATGTAGCTGGCAACCTCATCAAATAAAACAAGGTGACTAACATTAGGTTGTACATAAATATGGCAACCTCATCACATAAAACAAGGTGACTAACATTAGGTTGTACATGTAGCTGGCAACCTCATCACATAAAACAAGGTGACTAACATTAGGTTGTACATGAATATGGCAACCTCATCACATAAAACAAGGTGACTAACATGAGGTTGTACATGAAGCTGGCAACCTCATCACATAAAACAAATTGCCAGAAACCACCACAGCAACAACATGTAACTGCTTTTTGCAGGCTTCCTGCTGGACCAGCTGCAGTGGTGGCTCTATGCTCTATAAGAAGCACAAAGGAAAATGATGATGATGATGTTAAAACCACAAGATTTTCATAAAAGACAACAGACATGACAACAATACAGACATGACAACAGACATGACAACAGACATGACAACAATACAGAAAGGAATGAATGAAACTTTTAGTATCAAGGTGAAGAAATAAGCAAGTCAGTGTACAAGAGTGTAGCAAATTATAAACCTAAAGGACTAAACACGTGAAAACAGTACAGAAAAGACGGTACAAACTAATGAATGAATGAAAATCTTAAACTATTATGGTGATAACATAGGCATTGTTACTGTTTCACATTCTTGTCTAGCTGTAATTTAATGAAGTAAATTATAAGCAATGCGCAAAAAGGACAGAAAATAAAATTATGATCAAAGAGGAAAGATGTATTTGGTAAGAAGAATAGTCCATAATTGCAAGCAATGACAACACGAATCTATCAAATCTGGCTTAGAATCAAGGGAACATGGAAAACTTGAGAAAAAAATGGACTGACAGCAGCTAAAGTTTACAAGAATAGGGTGATTATATAAATTTCATAAAGGTTATTTGGAAAGTCTCGAGTGTTAATCTACAGGAAAACTTGAAGGAAAAAGATATCAAGGATGACAAAGAGAGAAGATAACCAATAGTTTGACATCATGGCATGGAAAGAAGTCATCAACAACAGAACTGATAAATAATACTGAAGACAGGAAGCTGTGGACAAACATGATCACCTATGCCACCAGACATGGTACTTGGAGACAAGTGCCAATGTACCTTCACACAATATTTAAGACCAAATGTACCAGGAAAATGAAGATAGAAAAAAAAATTATAAACAGGCTGCAGTACAACAGGAACATCAAGCAAACAAAAAAATAATAATAAAAACTGGTATTGAGTCAGTTTTACAATTGAATGACACACACAAAGCTGACTCAATACCAGTTTTTACTACTTTCTGCAGGGAAAAAAAAGCCAGTAATGAAAATATGTGAAAACAACAGACCTGACATTGTGCCAGTTCTGCCGACAATGTCTGATTCTGGGCCACAAGAAGACTGATATCTGGATCTGAAAAAAAAATGTTAAGTGGCATTTAAAAACTGTACAAAAATTAAGTCTATGACCAGGTAAGTGCCGGGTTCAGTCAGGTAAGAAGGCACTAAAATGAACAGGTGAAGATTTCTTATCAAGATAAGTAAGCTGTCAAGGACAAACAGTGATTTCCAAGATTGTGACTCACAGAGAATAAACAGTCCGTCACCACTTCACAACACACAGAACGTACTAAACTAAAGAATAGAAAGTCAGCAGCTGATTAGTAAACCCAGAATACCCTAGTGAGAACAGAAGGTATGTTTAATAACTCAGCACTCCAGACAGTAACCCTGTGTCGTTCCTGGGAGTCTCTGAAGAGACAAAGAAAGACTACTACACCCTCATATATATAAGGCAACTAATATGAGGCTGTGTATGATGGGGGGGGCTGGTTATCTCAACATATAAAACAAACGGCCTCATAAACCACCACTACAAGAACATATGAATGTTTGGTGCAGGCTTCCTACAAGGGGATCAGCTGCTATGGTGGCTCTATGCTAATTAAGGAGCGTAAAGGATAATGATAATGCTGAATCAAGCTGCATTTTAGTGTCGTTCCAGGCTTCCTAGCTCAGTGGTCCACGGTTCAATCCCCAGTTGACGTGGGATTTTTTAGAACGCAAACAGCTCTGGGGTCGACCCAGCCTCATGAATTGGGTACCAAAACAACTCTGGGAAGGTTAAGGCGGCAGGCGTGATGCTGACCACATCACCCCTATTGTGCCGATAGTCAAGAAAATACGGGCCTAACACCGTATTCCTAATATGCCTCAATAGGCGTGTAATGGGATCTCTTTTTCCAAGGCATCGCTAAGGAAACAAAAAAATATAACAGGAAAGATGTTAGATACAACTAATATGACGTTTTACATGGGACTGGCAACCTCATCATGTAAAACAAACTGACACAGGAACCACCACTGCAAGGGCACATGAATGCTGTGGTGCAGGCTTCATGCAAGGGGGACAGCTGCAGTGGTATAGAGCCATTCTGTTGAACGGACAACACTGTAACTTAAGTGAGTTGTGCATTGGTTACAGCCTTCTCAGCCCTCACCATGTCAAATAAATTTCTACAGAAACCATCACTGCAAGAGCACTTCAAGTGCTCTGATACAGTCTCTCTGCAGCGATGACCCCATGCAGCTTCAGCAGCAAATAAAGAAACAAAAAGAAAAGGAAGAACACACAAGTGATAAAGAGCTGCACATGAAATAATGCACATACATCTATGCTAAAACTATCTACTATGAATATGAGAACTGGCCTCTGCAAATTACTAGGCCACCTCTATCACCTCAGGATATCTCATACAAATGAATGTCCATGTGGAACTGGAATCCAGACCCCTGAACATATTCTTCAAAACTACACAACCCATGATGACCCACGACGCCTGACCTGGCCAGTGGGTGCTGAACTCAGGCAGAAGCATTGATTTCATCCTGATGACAGGCGCTCAGATTTTGCTTGACTACAAATGCAGAAGAATGAACAAACGAATGAACTTTATTTTCAAAGAGTTAAGAGGCACGCAGGCCCATCTTACATTCTTGCCTTCCGCTCTCTGTCATCTTGCATACTGTATCCTTTCATTCGCACAATGTATTTTGAGCATTATTTAAGCATGCAACATCATCAAGGTAAAATAATAGCATATATTTATAATATCCAAATTTAAGTATGTTAAAAAATTAATAAAGAAGTAATGCACATACCTCTATGCTAAAAGTATCTACTATGAATATGTTCATTATGTCAACTCACCTTTCATAGCTGAAGATGTCATGTCAAGATGATCAAGTGAGGAAGTCATGTCTTACATCAACAAATAAAGGTCTCCTAGATATTCTATTTGCCATTCTGTACAGATAATAACCTACAAGAAATAAAGAATGGTTTTAAATAAGTGATGAAACATTTTACTGACACTGTTTTTTCAGTTGTGGTACTAAACTTTTCAGTAAACATGTAAATAAATAGGAATACTTGTCTATTTTAACATATTTGCTAATAAGTTAGTATATAAAATATACCAATAGAAATCGTGAACAAACCATGCCCTGTATACCATATCATCTATACACCACACTGCTGCAGTACAAAGCTATAGAAACTTAGAATAACCTAAGCTTTATAAACAACTAGCTGTAAGGACACTCACTGCAGATACGGAGCGAAGGATTCAGGCTTTCGAGCATAAATGTTATAGAAGAATTTTGCGCATTTACTATAAAGAGCACAAAACAAATGTCTATGTTAGAGAGAAGATAAACACCTATGCAGGCCACCAAGAACCACTTTTGTCAACAGTGAAACGTCGAAAGCTTGCCTGGTTTGGGCATGTAACTCGTCATGACTCCCTTTCGAAAACGATCCTTCAGGGAACAGTCGAAGGTAAACGGAGAAGAGGAAGGCAGAGAAAATCCTGGGCTGATAACATCAAAGAATGGGCAGGACACGGTTTTTCCACACTTGTACGCATTGCTGAGGATAGAGAGCAGTGGAGGACCCTGTCTGCTGATGCTTCCACCATGGCACCCCTACGACCCATGACGGGTTACGGGCTGAGATGAGATGAGATGAGATGAGCTGTAAGGACCCGGCGTTGCCCAGGTTTTTCCTACTAACTGTTTAGGACACTTATAATGTCAAAATAAAATTACAATATTTTGATATTCAAGTGAAAATGAATTTTCATTCAAGTTAATGACTACCACTTTAAGTGACTATCCTCGTGCCTTGTTTACAGTAATTGCAAATGCAAGCCTCACAAAATACTGTTATTCCATATGGTTCTACCAGAAGAGTGTGCAGACCGCACACCTCGCAACCCCCTTAGTACGCCACAGCAAGTGTGTATCTGCTAGCATGATGAAGCTCTGAAAATTGTCACAGGTGAGATCTCATTGTAGAATATTGCATGTTGTTAGCTATATATGGCTCAACCGCTTTAATATGATGATCTGCAACTGTCATTTCATTTGTGACGTGACCCATGCATGATATTCCAACAATTTATTTTTTTATTCAGTTTAAGACTCCTAAAACTTACCATAACCCCTTTCTTTTGAGTCTCTGAATTGTTTTTAAGGCATTGAACTTCAAATTGAACAACTGTAAATTAACTATAGAACAGGTGTTGAGAATAGACAGACCTATGGAACTGCACAATATTAGTTACTAGCCTTCTCTTCTTCTTCTTCTTCTTGGATCCTTAGCCCTTGACTGACAAAGCCCCTGTCTTGTAGGGCAGCAACAAATTGTCCCCATTTTGCTCGACCGGTGGCCATCCTTCGTGCTGTACACCAACTCTGGTTCATGCTTTGCATCTCAGCCTCCACTGATCTCTGCCAGGTTGTCTTTGGTCTGCCTCTCTTTTGCCATCCTTCTGGGTCCATAGCATAGCAGTTCTGGTGATAGTTAGTACCTTGCTTCAGTCTTAAATGCCTATAGGTATGTGCCCTTGAGGTGACAGCCCTTAGCTGCGCTGCATTTTTATCTGGTGTTCCTTTCAGTGTGATCTTTTATCTTCTGCTTGTTTCCAGGGTGCAAGCTTGGGCATAAATATATGGCGATCAAGTTGCTGCCCATGCAGCATGTTCACCCTTTCCACATAGCCGGAAGGTCCAAAGGAACGGCAGTAACTGATACAGTTAGGTACCAGCGATGTCCCAGGTCTGCCTTATGGAGACTCCAGACTTATCCTTAGCGTTTACTCCTGAAGCCTTTCCCATAAGTGGATATTTATTCTCGCAAGGCAATGGAGGTTTGAAATCGGAGATTTACCTTCTCCTAGATAAGCTACCAACCAAGGATCACGAACCCTGTCTGCCCGAAGCTGCTGGTTTTAAGGTGCCAGTGGCTCACCTTCGCTCCTTCTCCTGTCAGTGGAAACAGTTTTCTGCCAGGCTAAAACTGAGCCACACGTGAAGGCCAGGACCTGGGCTTGGTTGTCAGAGGCTATTTGAGGCATGTGCCATAGAAGTATTTATCTGGAGTGGGAGCTTGTCCCCGCTACAACTCTCGGCTATGACAACCTTTGGAACCATATATAGTCAAATAGTATTTAACAAGAATAAAAGTTAATATAGGCTATAGTGAATGGTGGGGATATGGCAGAGAAAGTGATGGTCTAGTGGTGTTCTTATAAAACATATTACTTATGATAAAGGAAAATCAATTAAATATCAATCCAAACACCTCAGACTTTTACACTCCTCCCTCTCTTTTTTTTTTATGTTGTGTCACACCATGGCAGGTGTGATGAAACTACAACTACTATATTAGAATAATAAACAGACACATACACAATTTGGTAATTTTGATTTGCTCTGTTTACAATAATTAGGCAGAAGATGATGCTACTTTCACATATTGGTAAATGAACATATTTTATTTGGACATGAATTTTTTTTTTTTAATTTAATGATGAAAAACATCCCGTTCAACTTTTGATGGGTTATAATTAGGATACATATTGTTTTCTATTCCAAGTAATATGAATAACTGCCAAAATGGGAAAGTATAACATCTGTCAAATCACTGGAAATAGGGCAAATCAAAATTACCAATTTTCCTTGTAAAAAAACGGAAAAACCAAACCAAACAAACAAAAATGTATTGTAAGAACATCAACAGACCTTCACCTTCCCATTTACTATATATTAACTTTTGTTCTTGTTAAATACTGTTGGACTATATTATGCAGTTTTCTAGGTCTGTCTATTCTTAACACCTCTTCTATATTTATAGGTAAATTTGATGCCTGCAAATAATCTAATACTGGGATTCTCATGTGTTCATACCTCTTACATTTTAACAAGAAATATTCAGTATTATTGTCTTGAAGACATCCTGTACAATAAAGTTCTTCTATTCTGAAATAACCTTTTCCCAGCTGTAGTCTGAGAAGTTTCTTATTACTGGAAATATTAAATTCCCAAGATATCTGACATTTTCTTGTTGGAGCCTTGAACATCTTATATGTCTTCCTTTCACATTTTTATCCCACTCTGCTTTCCATTCATCTGTTATTATTTCTTTAATTAAATTTTTTAATCTCTGATTTACTCATCCTTACATTTATTAGATTTTTATCAGATCTACCTTTCTTCGCTTCTTTATTTGTCTTTTCTTTTCCCTCTATGCCAACATGTGAAGGTGTCCAGGATATTAAGACTGAACATTCTCTGGAATATAAGTATGTAATAGCCAGAAATATCTCCTCTGTTATATATAAGGTCTACTGCATTCTCATAAGTTTCTTAGTGCTTGAATTGTTGAAAGAATCGATTAAAATTGTTAGTCTCTTGGGAGAGTTATTATATATTTCTAGTGCTTTTGGTATCCCCAATTTGCCACTCTCTCCCTTGGATCCATCTGTGTATTCAGTAATGCTGTCATTTGATATTTGTTGTATATATATTTTTGGCTATCTTTTTAATATTTTCTACATTATTTGCTTTTTTAAGTATTTCTGCAAGGTAGTAGTCCGTGTCTCGTTTCTTGATCTCCCAGGGTGGAACCTTACTTACTTAGCCGTTCCCCTTCTACCGTGAGGTGTAGAGGTTAGGGTGGAACCACTGGCTTGTATTCACAATTGTTTTTAATCGATGTAATTAAAGTGCCCAGATGGAAAATTTCCTCCATACACTTCCATCCTGTAAGGTAGGCTATCTATTGATATTCATTGGATTGGACATGACGGCATTAACCCTTCAGAGGTTGAACAGGATATTTTTCATCAATTTTAAAAATTAAATATAGATATCTTACTTTTCTCCTACGCTGCAAATGTACAACTTTTACAAGCAGGGTTTACTACAATCCAAATCTTGTCAATGTTGTGTTTGCACAACGTGATTACACCGGTAATTTTCTTTCAAGTCGCAACAAGTCGACTCACGACAGTTGTACCTATTTTCGACAGATTCCATTCACAACAAATGCAAAAAAATCACGTTACTTTAACCACATTTTTAAATTGTGTGCAAGTAAAATAAATAACGTACATATGACCACAAGAAGCGCATACTTGTAATAAATAAACTTGAGACAGAAGTGATCTAGTTCGAGATTAGCATTCGGTCTGTGAAGACAAGAGTTGTGCGAGACCGTTCGTGTGTATACTGTGTTGCTAACATCAACAAATGTCATTATTCCAAAGATTGCTACAATACGTCCTACGTAGAAATATGTTATTTTCTTGTGCATACATTTTCTTGATAAACAGATTAGCCCATATAATGTTCTAAGCTGCATACATTTTATTTAACAGCAGTTAATGAGCACTTCCTACACAACATTAACAAACACGATTGCCCCGCAACGGCTACCACAAATAGGTATCGATGCATAGCAATCGGTCTGCTATAAAAATTTGTATTATTTATAGCAATATTCCCCGCATATTTTATTCGCATCCACTTTATTATTAATACCAGCACGTGACAACTGAATTTAAAAAAACGTGAAGTATAATTGTAAATTTTTCTTCTTCTTCGCTGCTTTTCACTCACTGTGGGGCATAGGCGTACAATTGGTTCATGTCAAGCCCACATGGTATTTTCTTTCTTACGCCTATCTCAACTTCCCCACTACTTTTTTTTTTGGTCTCACTGTTTATTTTATACTGAGAATTCCATCACCGGTGTCAATACCTTGTCGGGGTATGGCGGCTTGCGTATGCTGATTACCCCCAAAGCTATGCCAGCGGGAGTTTTACTCCTGGAAGGTTCTGCCAAGCTGGACAGGTTTGCGCGGGCAGGGGTCAGACTAAAGCAGACACCCTGGTCCTCCAGGTTGGGGGTTTTAGCATAGGCTGACACCCCTGTCTATATTTTTAAAAAATGAAGTTACTGACTGTAAAGTGCAATCTTTACTATCTTGCAATATAATACATTTATATACTTATTATGTTCGCAAATATTTTGTAAACAAAGTATTTCCTTTTTTAAGTGCTTAAGGAGAAGTCATTTTTGAGTTACTTCCCTTGAAAGGAGTTCCGTCATCTTCGATCGGATTCCGCGGACGAATTTAGGCCTACTGCGATTTATTCTTTGCCTGGGTAGGAATAGATTGTTCTTGCTTCAGTATATCTATGGCCTGAATTTATACGTAGTGTTTGTATGAGTAGGACGAGTCTGTCTTATATATGGATATCTTTACATTTCTAAGTCGAACTATGTTGGTTGTCGCTAGAAAAGGTCAAAGGCTATGCAGCGGAAGTATCGCTAGCAAGGGGTGTGATTCATGGCTGTCATCCTGTCGGGATGTCGAATTTTGTTGTAGCCGGCTTTTTGCCGAAAAAGTGATCTATAAGTAGATGGGGAAAAGTGATAGTCATTTAGACATGTTGTATGTACTTTACCCCAGTGTTTATTCTCTTTTGCCAAGGAATGGCAAAGTTATATTTCGCATAGAAAGGTAAAACCACAATTTATTATGAACTTGGGCTTCGCCATCGTTGTCGATAAGCAGATGCACAGTGGTACTTCTGAAAAGAATATTTATTCAAAGGAAGATGACATTCCTATGTATCAGCACTAGATTATATGATATTATTCAATTACCTCTATGATAGAAGCTATGAAGAAATGGGGACATTTTACGAATGACCAATTTTGGTCTGTATCCAATAGTGAGTGGAGCTCACGAGAGAAGCACCGCCATGTTGAAATCCATATACTTTGTATTTATCGAGTGAGAAAAAGGGATGCCTGTACTATCGCTCGATGAACCAAGGGATCACTGCTACATGTGAGAACCCATGTCTGGGATTCCTATATCTTTATGGAAAATATATATATTGAACTTTACGTGAAGGGATATTCGCTAGACGAGGTTAGGTCTAGGAGCCTTCCTATATATTGGTTATGGTCTGACGTGCCCAGTCAGTAAAGCCAGATGATTTACATGATGGAACTCTGAATGCTTATTTACGAATGCTCCATTATGATATTTGCCAAGCATGAATGCTAACTTAAGATGATATTCCTGTGATCAACATTATGCTGTCTATGTCGACATTTGTTCCTGTAACCATACACGTACTGTCCAAGTGTGCGTCCCATTAAATGTTATAAAAAGACCACCGTAGTTCCAGTACTTCTTGAATTCGAACAGTGTGAGTATGAGTGATGTACTACCAACCTGTCAACTCTATCGAATCATTCTACCATTCGCGTTCTGACATTCATATACACACTCATTGTCTACACTCACATTCTTGTCGGAGCCTCATCACGTTCCAGGGCAAGATGACCTGTATGACCAAAACTGTGCTGGGTTTAATGAGTTGACAATCGTTACACTTTACTACACCAGTCCCAACATCTACATATATCAACTGGTGGACATTCACGGCATTTAACAAATAAAGCGTGATTTAACAACTACTGGCCAGTATGAGTTTAACAACTGGTGTGCCAGCTTCCTGGGTCAACCTGCACAGTGACCATATTGAGAAGTAAACTACTGAGACCAGACGTTCCTTGGGGTCTGTTACGACACACAAATACATCAACAGTACAACTCTACAGTGATGTCAGCGTGACCTGTCCTGTCGAGAGTATGCAGTAACTAGGTCAGCGTTTGTTGACATTTGGTTCGTTGGACATTTTCCATACAACTGACAGTGTTACACAGCAAGCTTGGTTGAAACATAGAACATTACACATCAGGACTGGAGAATATTTGACAGTGTTTGCGAAAGGAAGTGTGATTGAACTGAAAAGTCCTACATCGATTGTTATCATTCACATCAACGATGGAGCTTCTATTTCTGTGTTGAATTTAAAATAATTAGACCAGAAGTATTTGTTTAATAAAGTACCACAGTACTGTACTATTAGGCAGTGTAACTGAGCCTTCTTTACAACACATTCTTTCTGCAACACTCTATTTACATCATATTGCCATACTATTTATGCATTTATGTATTTATGTTTAAATATTTATATGTGATATTTGTTTGTATCCAGCGGGTTGTTGTTTTGGTTGGGCGGTGTCACACAACAGAGTATCCCACGTAATAGAGGGTCTGATGTGTGCGTTTCTATAGGTGCAATTTTCTTGATTGAAAATTTGCTGCGACAGCTGTTGCTATTAGTGTTAGCTGTGAAGACTGTACTCATTGTTATTTTTGTAATATTCCTCTGTTCTTTAGTTTGTTTTGATTTGTTTGTAATTTGTTGGTCTACCCTATTCTATCTTTCAGTTCTATTCTCCATTTATATTTATATACTGTGGCGTTATTTGTATTTGTTATCCTCTTGCGGTTTATCTTTTATTGTTTTTCCCATTTGATTTATTTCATTTCCGCAAATGTTTTCATGTTCTTCTGTATAACTGTTTTGTTTTGTGCCTGATCGACATACACTATTTAAAATATAGTTGATCATATAAATTGATGTACAAGAATCAACTGATAGTTAATTGCTATTGCTAAAGGTACACAGTTGATGATATAAAACACTATTTCTGGTGCACTGCACTTATATTATAGAGTGAACCAGCAACTTATAGCTGTTATTATATAAGGATTTATACAAGACCTTTGTAAGGCTTGTTTCCCACAGTGATTGGGATAGTTAAGTACTATTTTCCACAGGTTACAAAGTTATCATACAAGGTCTTTGATTAAGACTAAGAAAGTGAATTTATTTACTTTTGCAAATTACTGATCTTATTAGACAAGATGTCTACATTAGATTATTTTATCACACAAGGCAAGGCTCTTGATAAGACTGGTCAGCAATTAGAAGAATGGACAGTTGCTCAATATGACAAAGCATTAGCTGCTGAAGAAAGAAAAGCATTGATTGAGGAGAAAAGATTAGAAGCTGAGGAAAAAAAATTACAAAGAGAGTATGAACAAAAGAAATTGCAGATACAGACTGATGAAAAAAGATTCCAGATGGAAATGGAAAAAGAGAAAAGAAAAGATGAGGCAGCTGCTGAAGAGAAAAAATTACAAGCTGCTGCAGAAGAGAGAAAATTACAAGCTGAAGCTCAAGAGAAAAAAGCAATAAGAGAACATGAACACCAAAAAGAACTTTTAGCATTTGAGTTAGAAAAGTTAAAGTTAACAAACATAAGTGATGGTAATCAAGCATCTGGTGGTAATGGTAAACCCTTTACTTACAAGGTCAAGGTACCAGCGTTCAACCCTTCCAGTGATGACATAACATTCTGGCTAAATAGATTTGAACGCTCGTGTCGAGCCCATAATGTGGACAAATCACAATATGCTAACCAGTTATCAGAAAATCTGAAAGGTGATTCTCTGACTAGTTTAAGTTTGGTTGAAGAGGCTGACAAAGATAACTATGATGTTATTAGGGCAGCCTTATTAAAGAAGTATCAGTTGTCTGAAGAGGGTTATCGGAAGTTGTTTAAGACAATGGTGCCTGAGGCAGGTGTAGAATTCTCAGAATTCATTGCAAGGACACGTCTTACATTTGATCGTTGGATTGAGCTATCCAAAACAGAAAAGACTTATGAAGCCCTTATGGACTTGATACTCAGAGACAAGATTATGTCAAGTATAAATAAACCTTTCCTCGAATTCTTACATGAGCGTAAACCTAAGTCTCTAAAAGAAATGGAACAGTATTGTACCCAATACGTCACTGCACATCCGGACGTAGCTATTAGCAACAGTAAGGTTAAAGAAGGTATGCCAGTTGCTTCTGCAACACCATACAACCCTAATCACTCTCACAAATTCCAAGGACCTCAAAATAGGTTTAATAAAAAAGGTAACTATTACAGTTATCAGAACCAAGGTAACCAATCATTTCAGGGTTCTTCTTCGAATACCTGGAAGAGCTGACAGCCCTCGATTCAGGGGTGGTCATAATTACAGGAACTTTCGCAAAGGAAGTCATTCTAGAAACTATCCAAGTTTTCCTTCATGGAGACAACAGGATCATAATTACCGAGATACTCATTATAATGAATATGATGATAGTAACCAAAGGAGCTATGATTCAAACCCGAGTAGGGGTTATAATAGTGGAAACAATGATAAGTACAGAGGCAATAATAACAGAGGTAGAGCACAATTCAAAAAACATAAAGCTCATTACCAGGCGAACTCTGCACAGCAAGAGTCCCACGAAGCCTATAAACAAAGTAAAGATAATGATGACTCTAATAATATGGCATGTGCCGCTTTTGATTTTGGGAGGCATCTCAGTGCCCCCAATGCAAAACATTATTTGAGCCAACCACAGTGTCTACTTTAAGCTGTGGCCATCCTCTTCCCGCTCTTCCTGCGTCAATCGCGCATGATGGGAGAGGTTCTCTTGTCTTACACAAAGGTTTAGTAAATGACAATCCAGTCTCAGTACTTTTTGATTCTGGATGCACAACTATTGGGGTTAGGCAGTCACTCATAGATCCTTCTCATTCTACAGGCAAAGTAGTCAAATGCGTAACATTTGGCGGCACCATAGAGAAATACTCTACCGCTATCATTAGGATTGCTACTCCTTTCTTCACAGGAGATGTACACGCATGTCTTTTGCCGAATCCGATCGCTGATCTTATCATCGGTCGCATTCACGGAGTCAAAGAATGCACTCCGGAGCAAATTTCCATTTGGGAAAATCAAAATATGCAATCTGCTAATGCGGTAGTCACTAGAGCTCAAGCTCTCAATATGCCTGAAACTTCATCTGTTGAAGATAATGAAGTGCATAACCAAGATGATCCCTTGGTAATTTCTCGTGACTCGTTTATAAAACAACAAGAAGAAGATCCGACTCTTAAGAAATTCTTCACTCTTGTAACGAAAGGTGATCCGAATAAAGATTCAAATTGTAAATCTTGGATTACAATGAAGAATGGCGTACTTGTACGTATGGTGCAAGACTCCACTAAGTCAAGTCATTCTCAGATTCTTGTACCCAAGAATTTGAGAGTTAAGATCTTACAACATGCACACGACTCTCAGTGTGCTGGTCACATGGGTTTTTCCCGTACAAAGTCAAGAGTTCTTGCGGCTTTCTTTTGGCCTTTTGTGAACAAGGACATACGGATCTATTGTCGATCCTGTAAAGTATGTCAAGAAGTCAAATCCAAAGGTCCTCGTCATGCTGCGCCTATTCAGGCTGCAGATATTCCTATTCGTCCATTCCAGAAAATGGCGATAGACATCATTGGTCCATTCAAGATCAAATCTGCTAGAGGACATCAGTTTATCTTAACGTGTGTAGACATGTGCACACGTTGGCCAGAGGCTATCCCTCTAAAGAGCATTACTACCGCTGACATTGCAGATGCTCTTTGGCTTATATTTTCTCGGCTGGGATTCCCCGGAGAAATATTATCAGATCATGGCACCCAACTGATATCGGATACCATGTCTCAAGTAATGTCTACTCTACAGATAGAGAGATCTTTGAGTAGCATCTATCATCCTATGTCCAATGGGATGGTCGAGCGACTAAATAGAACACTTAAGAACTTATTAGGGAAGATAACTGAGGATCATCCTCAAGATTGGGATAGGGTTTTACCCGCGGCCCTCTTCGCGTACAGAGAGGTCCCCAATGAACATACAGGGTTTTCTCCCTTTGAACTTGTCTTTGGCGCGCGACCGCGCGGCCCAATGTCTTTGCTGCATGATCTTATAACAGCTGACAATATTGACGATGACACAAAATCTTCTTACGAGTATGTCATCGCGCTGAGACAGAAGATTATCGAAGCATGCAAATTGGCAACGTCCTCTTCTGAATTTGCTAAGCAGAAGGCAAGACAATTTGCTAATAAGAAGAGAACTTTACGACAACTTTGTCCTGGTGACAAAGCATTTGTTTTGCTACCTTGTCGTGAAAATAGACTCCTTATTAGTTGGAAAGGTCCGTACGATATAATATCGAAAATTTCAGATGTTGACTACATCGTCGATATTAACGGGAAGCATAAAACCTTCCACATCAATATGCTTACGGAGTTCCATGAACGTCCTGACTATCTACAGCCTATTTTCCAGGCAACGGACGATTCTCATGTCAAACATGGTCATTACTCATCACTGTCTGTAATACAGGATGAGGAAACAAGTTTTTCGGATGTTAATCTTCCGCTTCCAATGATCCCACTTCATTCTAGTGAATCATGGAAAGACGTTACTGTTTCTCCTGATTTGTCTCTAGGAGAACGGCGACAAGTTTCGTCTATGTTACAAACATTTCAGGATGTCCTCACTGACATCCCTGGACAAACTCATGTCATTGAGCATGACATTGTTCTAACTGAACATACTCCAATTAGGGTTAGACCTTATCCTATCCCTATACATTTCCAAACACAGGTTGAAAAGGAGTTGGATGAAATGATAGATTTACAAATAATCGAACCATCCACTTCTGCATATTCTTCGCCGATGGTTATTGTTCGAAAAAAAGACAATAACATACGTCTTTGCGTTGACTATCGCAAATTGAATCAAGTTACGAAGTTCGATGCTGAACCTATGCCTTTACTAGAAGAGCTACTTACTCGTCTTTCTAAATCGCATTTTTTCACTAAACTTGATTTGTCTAAAGGATATTGGCAAGTTCCATTATCCGAACGCGCCAAACCTCTTACCGCTTTCTCTACTCCCAGAGGCCTTTTCCAATGGAATTTTATGCCTTTCGGCCTTATGAACGCACCAGCTACATTTGTACGCATGATGCGTCGAATCCTATCGTATCGGTCAGATGTCATTGCTTATCTAGACGACATCTGTCTTTTCAGCGATACTTGGGAAGATCACTATTCAGGGTTAGTTGAATTATTATCAACTCTGCGTGAGTATAACCTGACAGCAAAACCATCCAAAGCTTGTATTGGCTTTAGCGAAATTGCTTTCTTAGGCCATCGAGTAGGTCACGGTTTCTTGAAGACAGAAGACCATAATATCACTAAGATACTTAACATCTCTATCCCTAGGACTAAAAAGCAAGTGCGAAGTCTTTTAGGTCTCATACAATTTTATGGACGTTTCATTCCGAATCTGTCCTCTATCATGGCACCTCTCTCTACACTATTAAAAGAAAGGGTCGCCTAACATGGTTCACTGGTCTCATGAATGCCAATCTTCACTAGAGAAGATCAAAACTATGTTTTCATCACCACCTATTTTAGTGTTACCTACAACAGATAAGACATTTGTTCTTCGTAGTGACGCTTCATCCACTGGGATTGGAGCGGCACTAATGCAAGAGTACTCTGGAACTCTGCATCCTGTAATGTATATATCCAGAAAACTTAATGCTGCAGAAAGGAATTACTCGGTTTTAGACCGTGAATTATTGGCAATGGTTTGGTCAATTCTCAAACTCCAAAGATTCCTTCTGGGCGCGCATTTCGTAGTGGAAACTGACCAAAAAGCTCTTACGGCTATCCAAAGTAAGAACTTGAAGAGCTCGAGATCAACTCGATACGCAATCGCTCTTCAACCTTTTCATTTTTCGGTACGAGCTATCCGTGGTTCAGAAAATGTGATGGCGGACATTCTGTCCAGATGCCCACATGATGCCACTTAACTGTTAAATATTGGATCTTTTTAATATGTATAACTTTACAACAGTTATTTTTTGTTTCTTACTAAGATACACATTTGTAATTTAATAATAGAATGATGGTATCTCTACTTAGCGGTTTATTGATGTTTATTCACCGCTGTTCTTTGATGATTGTTTCTTCATAAATCATAAATTTAAGATTATAGTGTGAATTTTTGGTATGCATTGTATAATTACCAGAATTGTATTATACGTAGATCACACCTTCCTGGAAACATTTATTCGTAGAGAAACAATTTCTCTCAGATTTTGAGATATATTCTCACCGGTCATATTAGGAATTATAGTTATTCCTGATATTTTCATCTGCGCAGTATTCTTGCGTTGTGAGCCTATTCTACGTTGCTCCTAGATGTATTTAAAAAAAAAAAAATTTTTTTTTTTTTTTTCCCGGGAGGTGTGGTAAGACTGTAAAGTGCAATCTTTACTATCTTGCAATATAATACATTTATATACTTATTATGTTCGCAAATATTTTGTAAACAAAGTATTTCCTTTTTTAAGTGCTTAAGGAGAAGTCATTTTTGAGTTACTTCCCTTGAAAGGAGTTCCGTCATCTTCGATCGGATTCCGCGGACGAATTTAGGCCTACTGCGATTTATTCTTTGCCTGGGTAGGAATAGATTGTTCTTGCTTCAGTATATCTATGGCCTGAATTTATACGTAGTGTTTGTATGAGTAGGACGAGTCTGTCTTATATATGGATATCTTTACATTTCTAAGTCGAACTATGTTGGTTGTCGCTAGAAAAGGTCAAAGGCTATGCAGCGGAAGTATCGCTAGCAAGGGGTGTGATTCATGGCTGTCATCCTGTCGGGATGTCGAATTTTGTTGTAGCCGGCTTTTTGCCGAAAAAGTGATCTATAAGTAGATGGGGAAAAGTGATAGTCATTTAGACATGTTGTATGTACTTTACCCCAGTGTTTATTCTCTTTTGCCAAGGAATGGCAAAGTTATATTTCGCATAGAAAGGTAAAACCACAATTTATTATGAACTTGGGCTTCGCCATCGTTGTCGATAAGCAGATGCACAGTGGTACTTTTGAAAAGAATATTTATTCAAAGGAAGATGACATTCCTATGTATCAGCACTAGATTATATGATATTATTCAATTACCTCTATGATAGAAGCTATGAAGAAATGGGGACATTTAACGAATGACCAATTTTGGTCTGTATCCAATAGTGAGTGGAGCTCACGAGAGAAGCACAGCCATGTTGAAATCCATATACTTTGTATTTATCGAGTGAGAAAAAGGGATGCCTGTACTATCGCTCGATGAACCAAGGGATCACTGCTACATGTGAGAACCCATGTCTGGGATTCCTATATCTTTATGGAAAATATATATATTGAACTTTACGTGAAGGGATATTCGCTAGACGAGGTTAGGTCTAGGAGCCTTCCTATATATTGGTTATGGTCTGACGTGCCCAGTCAGTAAAGCCAGATGATTTACATGATGGAACTCTGAATGCTTATTTACGAATGCTCCATTATGATATTTGCCAAGCATGAATGCTAACTTAAGATGATATTCCTGTGATCAACATTATGCTGTCTATGTCGACATTTGTTCCTGTAACCATACACGTACTGTCCAAGTGTGCGTCCTATTAAATGTTATAAAAAGACCACCGTAGTTCCAGTACTTCTTGAATTCGAACAGTGTGAGTATGAGTGATGTACTACCAACCTGTCAACTCTATCGAATCATTCTACCATTCGCGTTCTGACATTCATATACACACTCATTGTCTACACTCACATTCTTGTCGGAGCCTCATCACGTTCCAGGGCAAGATGACCTGTATGACCAAAACTGTGCTGGGTTTAATGAGTTGACAATCGTTACACTTTACTACACCAGTCCCAACATCTACAATATCAACTGGTGGACATTCACGGCATTTAACAAATAAAGCGTGATTTAACAACTACTGGCCAGTATGAGTTTAACACTGACACAACAACGAATGAACAAACTTTGCTGCAGGACGTACATCCGGAGTCTGAGGCTCGTATGACTGTCAGTGGTGAAAGCCGAAAGGAAGCCACTGGCATGAGAACGGACGTCCTGACCGCAAAACATGATACAAGAATAGGATTTTGGAATGTCAGGACAATGAACGAGACGGGTAAACTAAAACAGGTCACTGCAGAAATTAGAAACTATAGGTTACACATTCTAGGGATAAGCGAGAGCAGGTGGACTGGGGCAGGAAAATTTAAAACAGCAACAGGAGAAACAGTACTTTACTCTGGAAGAGAGGATGGACAGCACAATGAAGGTGTAGCCATTATTCTACAGAAAGGAATAGAAAGGACATTACTGGAATGGAAACCCATCAACAACAGACTGATAAGATTAAGATTGAGAGGTAGATTCACCAACACATCAATAATACAATGCCACGCACCAACGAATGACAGCGATGAAGAGGTCAAGGATGAATTCTATCAACAACTGCAGAAAGAAATGGAAGACACACCTAGATATGATCTTATTATAGTAATGGGAGACCTAAATCGAAAAGTTGGTACACACAATACATACAATGAAAGAGTAATGGGGAAATGCGGCAGCGGAACAGCAAACGAAAATGGGGATAAATTAATAAATATCTGCAGTATTAACAACCTGGTCATTGGAGGAACACTTTTCCCACACAAGGAAATTCACAAATTAACATAGGAATCACCAAATGGTTCACACTCAGACAGCTGAGTGAAAAGGCCCTTGAGTATAAGAGCGAGATCCATCTTTGTTTCATAGATCTGGAAAAGGCGTTTGACAGGGTCCCTTGGAGCAAACTTTGGGACTGTTTGGCAAAGAAGAATATTCCAGCACCTCTGATTCATGCTATACAGAGCTTCTACAAGTCTTGCAGAAATTATGTGAGGACAGCAAACCATAAGTCAGAAGAGTTCAGGACCACCACTGGGGTAAGACAAGGTGATATCCTATCACCTTACTTCTTTATACTCCTTATGGACGATGTCATCAAGGCATGTAAGGAGAGAACAAGAAAGTATTCAGTGGGGTACTGGAAGATGAGACAGGTCTATATTTCAGAGCTGGCATTTGCTGATGATGTTGCCCTGATTGCTAAATCAGAGGCACATCTCCAATCCAACCTGCAAGTCTGGAAGGAAGAGCTGGAGAAGAGAGGGATGGTCATAAGCAGCTCTAAAACAAAATCCACGGTGATATCACGAGAAGAAAGAAGACATCAGATTAAGCTGGGAGAACAGGTCCTGGAGCAGGTCGACCACTTTAAATACCTCGGAGCTATTATAGACCGAAAGGGAGGCATCAAAGAAGAGTTGGCCACTCGAAAAGCAGCGGCTGGGAGACTTTTTCAGGCCATAAATCGAGGATTCCTCAGCAAGAGAGAGGTTGGTAAGAAAACGAAGATGGCTGTATACCGCTCCACCTATGTCCCAGTCTTGACATATGGATGCAAGTAATGGGCAATGACTACAACCCATAAAAGCCAGATCCAAACCTCAGAAATGAGGTATCTGAGGAAGGTGGTTGAAGTAACAAGAAGAGACATGGTACGCAACCAGACGATACGTCAAGGCCTAAAATGCCATCCCCTACAGACCCAAGTAGAACAGTCCCAACTAAGATGGTTTGGCCATGTCTGCAGAATGGGAGAAGATCGGCTACCACGACAAGCATGGGAAACAAAGAGCCAAGGATCCAGACCCCGAGGACGACCAAGAGTCCGCTGGGAGGACAACATTAGACAATCTTTGAAGGACCGAGGACTAGAATGGAACCAGGCCAGGAGGAAGACAGCCGATAGAATAGTCTGGCGCTCTCTCTTCCAAACCTCTACACCTCACGGTAGAAGGGGAACGATTAAGTAAGTAAGTATCACCAAATGGTCGGGACAGAAACCAGATAGACCACATCATGATTAACGGTAGATGGAGACATGCATTACAAGATGTGAAGGTAAGAAGAGGTGCAGATGTGGGAAGTGATCACCATTTAGTAGTAGCAAAACTGAAAGTGAAACTAAGAAGGGCTGGACCAACTGTAACTACACAGAAAAGGTTTGACATCAGCAAATTGAAGGACCCCCTTACCAGAAAAGCTTTTGCGGCTGACACAAAGAAACGATATCAATTTGCCAAAAGTCAGGAAAGACATTGACTGATGATATAGACCAGAAATTCAACACCATTTCAACAATATATAAGGAAAGCAGCAAATCATGCTTGGGATTCCAGGAAAGGAAGAAGCAAGACTGGATAACACCAGAAACGTTAAGCACCATAAAACATGAGAAAGGAAATGAAAAGAAAGAAAACAGAAGCGAAGTCCCCCAGGTTAAAGCAACTATATAGTGAACAGTACAGTCAGATGGACAAGGAAGTTAAACGCCAAACCCGAGCCAACAAAAGGAATTTCCTAGACGATCTTGCAAGACAGGCAGAAGAGGCAGCACTGAGAAATAAACAAAGCACAGTATACAAAATAACTAAATTCATCAGCGGAAAACGAGGTGCAAACAACATTACATTAGTAAGAGATAAGCAAGGAAATCTCATCACGACAGCAGAGGGACAGGAAACAAGATGGGCAGAGTACTTCAGAGAAACTCTGAACAAGGAACCACCAGTGAGACAATTGAATGTTTCTGAGGCTGAAAACGATCTAGATGTAAATACAGACATTCCACGAAAAGAAGAAATCATCACAGCAATCAAAGGGTTAAAGAACGGAAAAGCTCCTGGCCATGATAACTTAAATTCAGAGCTATTTAAGACAGACCCTGAGCTAGCAGCAGAACTATTAGAACCACTATTTGCACAAGTCTGGAAAACAGGGACAACACCAACGGAGTGGAACAAAGGAATAATTGTCCAATTGCCCAACTGTACATTAATATCGTTGATTTTGAAAAGGCTTTTGACAGCATACATAAGGACAGTTTATGGAAAATACTGAGGGCTTATGGAATTCCAAGCTGCATAGTGTCAATCATAAAAAGCCTCTATGCCAACTTTACGTGTAGTGTTGGGCAGAGACAGGAGGTGAAGACAGGAGTACGACAGGGATGCCCCTTATCAACCACTCTATTTTTAACAGTCATAGACTGGGTGATGCGCCAGACAACAGAGGGCAGTCCAAGAGGAATAAGATGGACTACATTTTCTACATTGGAAGATCTGGAATATGCAGATGACATTGCACTACCAGCACATTCACATCAACATATCCAGGAAAAAACGGATAGACTTAATACGTATAGCCAGCAGGTAGGCTTGAATTTAACGAAGTCAGAGGTCATGACACTCAATGTGAGCAAGCCTGAGCCCATATCAGTAAGGAATCAGCAACTGGTACAGACAGACACCTTCACATACCTAGGATGCATAGTAACACCAGACGGCGGGGCAGGCAAAGACATCAGCATCAGAATGAATAAAGCAAGAACAGCCTTTTTTAGCCTAAACAACATCTGGAAGTCCTCTCAATACAGCACAAGCACAAAATTAAGATTATATCAGAGCTGTGTGCTTTCTGTGCTTCTCTATGGTGCGGAATGCTGGAGAGTTACAGAGAAGGAAATGTCAAAATTGTCCTCTTTCCACACAACATGCCTAAGAAAAATTCACCGAATCTTTTGGCCGAATACCATCACTAACCAAGATCTGCTTACTCGGATCAAGCAAGAGGACATACACACCATCATAGCTGGCAGACGCTGGAGCTGGGTTGGCCATGTCCTCAGAAGAGACCCCGATGCCATCACAAGAACAGCTATGCTTTGGACCCCTGAAGGAAAACGAAAGAGAGGCCGACCAAAAACAACCTGGCGGAGGACTATGGAGGCTGAGATGCAAAGAATGAACCAGAGCTGGGGCACTGTACGAAGGATGGCCACCGATCGAGCAAAGTGGAATCAATTTGTTGCTGCCCTACAAGACGCCACTAGGCATGATGGCCACTGACTGCTTTGACGGTCGGCGGCTAAGGATCAAAGAAAAGAAAAGAAAAAAGAATTCCAAAAAGACCTGCCAATTGATGCTGTTAGTTGGTTTCCTTACTGTACGGCCTATCTTTCCTCGTGTGTTTTTTTTTTTTAATTTTTTTATTAAGACAGATATCCCATTTAATCTGTGATGTGGTCAGCATCACGCTGGCCGCCTTAACCGTCCCAGAGTTGCTATGATACCCTATTCATGAGGCTGGGTCGACCCCGGAGCCGTTTGAGGTCTGAAAAATCCCACCTGTGCTACCGTGGCACCCAAAGCTTGATGTGGTTTGTTTAATATTTAACTTACTGTTTATCTTCTTCTTCTGCGTTCGGTTTGTAGTCGTGCTAAATCTGCAGGCCTGTCGCCAGGACGAAGTCCACAGTCTTTTCCAGGTCGGCGCGGCAGCCCCATAGCTTCTGCTGGAGCTCACCACCATTTGGCCAGGTCGCACGTCGCAATTTATCATGGGTTGGACAGTTCTGGAGAATGTGTTCTGGAGTCTGGATATCAGTTCCACATGGGCATTCATTCGTGTGGGATATCTTGAGGCGATAGAGATGTCCAAGTAATCTGCAGTGACCAGTTCTCAGGCGGAAAATTGTCGTCTGTTGGTGTCTGTTTAGGTGGTGGATTGGGTCATCTCTGCTGTATATATCCCCTTCTTCCTTCCACTGATTTTTGTACTTGTTGTGGATGATGGTTTTTGCTTCCCGATAGGGCAATGGGTGGCTGTATTGTTCCATTTTACTGCCACTTCTTGATAGAGCATCTGCTTTCTCATTTACCAGCGATTCCACAATGGGCAGGTAACCACTGAAGGGCAATGGTTGATGACCTTTGGATGATGTTAAGCTCAGATCTGATTTCATTCATCATGTTATCATTTCTGGTGTTTTGTATTGATTCAAGTAATGATCTGCAGTCAGTGAAGATTACTATCTTAGCTTGTGGCTGCTGTTCAGGTCTGGTGAGGATCTTCAGGGCTTGCAGTAGTGCCATAGCTTCTGCCCTAAAATTGGAGGAGATCTTTCCAGTTGGGAAGGCCTTTCGGATGATCTTTCCATTTAGGAATCTTATAAAAATGCCTCCTCCACCGTTCTTTACTGCCCCCTCAGCAGATCCATCTGTGTATGCATGTGTCCACTCCTTCGGGTTGTACTTTTCTTCAATCATTTCTTGAGCCAGAGTTTTTAGTTGTTGAGGGGTCAGGTGGCCTTTCTTTTTTATTTCAGGGACTTCTGTGATGATAGATATATTTCCATGGCAGTCGTCTGGCTCCTCGTAATCGATTAACATTTCAATCTCAGTAGATCGATCTGGGAGGAGGTCTTCATTGTAGAGTGACGCGATGGCTCAGTTTCCCGTCAAGTTTTACTCTTGCTGTGCGGTATCGAAGAAAGTCCCGTATCCAGTTGAACATTCTCCCTTCAATTTTGCTGTTGAGCATCTTAAGGAGGAGTCCTTCTTTCCATACCTTATCAAAGGCTTTTGTCAAGTCTACAAAAACCGCCAGTACTTTCTTTTTCTCCTGAAAGGCATTTTCTACTTCCTGGGCTAGATATACTAGTTGGTCTTCGGTGCTGCGAATTGTCCTACATGCTGACTGTGTGTGATCAAGCAGATGGTTTGTTTCCAGATGTTTCAGTAATCTTGAGATCACCATTCGTTCCATTACCTTACCCAGACAGCTCAGTAGGCTAACTGGCCGGTAGCTGGACTTGCTTGTTTTCTCCTTTTGTTTTCTTTCTGATGGGAACAATGATTGCTTCTCGCCATTGATCTGGAAATTTTCCAGTACTCCATGACTGATTGAAGATTAGGAGGAGCTTGTGCCTGGCTACAGGTCCAAGGTTCTTGATCATATCATTTGTGATGCCATCTTTTCCCTGGAGCTTTTCTGTTCTTTAGTTTTGTTATGGCAGCACTGAGTTCTCTCATAGTAAGGGGTGACTTCATGCAGATATCTGGGTTTTGGTGCTTCAGTTTTTCTTTTACTTCCTTACGTACTTCTTCGATCCGTGCATGTGAAAGTGATGTGGTGCTTTCTTCCTTGTAGAAATCTGCCAGGATGTTTGCTGCCATCTTTCCTGTGTGGTATTTTTCATTTTCCTTGATGACAGTCTTACAGTAGCTGGTTGTTGTTTCTTCATTTAGCACTCTTGTCAGATTCCATAGCTTGCTGAGTCCTTTTCCATGTTGAGACTGCTGGTCTTCTGGTGCCAGCTCCTTTGGATTTCAGCTTTCTTTTGTTCATTGAAAGCTTGTTTTATGCTGTTGTGCCTCTGTGTGTTCTCTAATGTGGGATTTTGCTCCATAGTTTCCCGTGCTTTATTTAATTCACTATGGAGTTTTCCCAGGTTGTCACTCCAGTATGGTTTGTTGTCTCGTCGTTTACCTCGTGGAATAGACTTCTTTGCTGCTTGGATGATTGCCTCACTGATGATGGAGATGTTTTTTATTGATTTTATTTGAGTGGGCAATGTTCTGACAGAAATGTTCGTTTTCGCTTGTTCTTTAAAAAATCCCCAGTTTTGCTTTTTTGAAATTTCAAGCTAGGAGACATATTTAATTTGTCCTGCACTTCTTATCTCAGATATCTGTAATGTGGACTGGTACATGGTCACTTCCCCCCCAAGTTGAGTATTTTACTGTTCTGGTGGTGAGTCGATGTATGTCATCTGTAGCCATAGCAAGATCTGGTGTGCTCGTTGTTTTCCATTACTCTGGAATAGAAGAGTGGGCTTATCCTCTGGGTGGTTTATTAGAATTAGTTTATTCTCTACCATCCAATCTTCCACCTCTTCTCCTCTTGGATCTCT